>CM034462.1:725879-1189879 GCA_019925255.1 Litchi chinensis | reverse complement strand
ATGATGAAAATATATGATATTATGTTGATTTGAGAGGATTTTTGGAAAGAAAAGAAAAAGGTAATGAAGTGGTGTATATTTATGTTAGTATATGGACACTCTGTGTTTTTGTATGTGTTGAAGTGATTTTTAATGCTTGAATGAATTGTTGAATGTTTTGGGATGAATTTAGAGTGGTTAAAATCAAATAAGTGTAAGGAAAAATTTAAAATGGAAAGCTTGGACATAAATTTGGTTAAAGTGAAAATTGGCTATGTGAGTGGACCTTTCATTCTTTTTATGTGTTTAGTGATGAATTTTCGTGTTGAAATGATTTTATATGTGGTATTAGATTAATTGATGATGATTTTTGAAAAGAAATGCAAGTGAATAAAAAGATAGATATATAGATTAATAGATAGACCATTTATGTTAAACATGTAATTGTGTGAATTTGTAATGTTTGATTAGGTTGTGTGATGTTTTGGAATGAAGCTGTGTTGATTTAGGATTAAATGAATGAAAGAAGAATGTTAGTGTGTTTAAGGGCCAAGAATGGGCTTTTAAATAGTTATCCAATCTTTTTGAGGTGTTTTAGAGAAGTTGATGTACATTTGCTTTAAACAAATCCATTTTTATTAGTATGTGATGATTGTTGATTATGATTAAATCGATTTCATAACTATATATATATATATATATATATATGAAGGGTATTGTAATAAAAATTTGTGGCTTTGAATGATGAAAGTTGGAAAAAAGGTTGACTGAATTTAGAAAGTAAAGGGTTGTGAATTTTATTTTAAATGATTGGTTATCCAATGTTATATGATTGTAATTTTATGGTTTTCGAATGGAAAAGAAAAATAATTGGAAAGAAATTGATGAATTAGTGCCTTGACTGAACGTATATCGAGAAAAGGACACGAAAATTTTGAAAAGATTTGATGAGTAATTGAATGCGAAATAGTGATTTGTGAGAGGTACAGTGATAACTTGAATATATGGAAAAAAAATTATGACTGAAAATTTATTCGTTGTTTTCCTAACGAAATTTATTATTTAGACATGAAAGTTGTTATAAATATGAAATGATTGGTAATAAAGCAAATTTATAAGGACCCTAATAAACCTGAACATTGGTAGGTGAGAATTGGAAATTGGTATGTCAATAATGAAATATTAGCATTACTGTACCGTTATGCTTATAAATCGATATGATTAACGAACCTTGAAAGGCACCGAGTGTCTGGTCCAGAAACCGATATGAATATGAAGTTGAGCTCCGATAGGCAGGCACCGAGTGTTCGATGCCAGAGAATTTGACATACCAATAGGGTGATTATAGCAGTACTGCACTGATATATTTATAGATATTGATATTGAATTCATGGACCTTGCGAAGCACCAAGTGTCTGGTCCCAGAATTTTGTATAAGTGAAATGTGATTCGGTGGGTAGTCACCGAGTGTCCGATGCCGGAGAAACCCATTTTTTAGTTTATGGTATCGTGTCAGTGTTTACGAAGAACGCTGAATATTATTAAAGAAAATCATATTGACTTGCTTGAAAATGAAAATATTTATGTTTATGTGCGCAGTGAATGGTAATTGGATTTCCTTGCAAATTTACTAGTAAAAGTTCAAAAATTGTAAAATAATGATTTACCACTTGTATTTGAGAAAATGTTATGAAGAAAATATATATGTGAGTATGAAAAAGCGGCATTGTACAAATGTTCATAGACATTTGTCAATTATTAAATTTTATTGTGTTTTATTATAAATATTTGAAAATGGTACAATTTCATTTGTGAATGTCATAAGTGAAAAATGACTTTTATGTAATTGAAGCATATGTTCGTTAGTAAATTGATTTTGTTATGAACTGGTATTAAAAAAATTGGAGAATCGTAAAATCTTGTATTTGTATGAAATGATGAAATTTAAATTTGGTATACACCTATTAAGTAGAAATATTTAGCGCGTTGGATTTACCATGCATAAGTTGAGATTTGGGCGCCGTAGATAAAGATTAACATGAAGACCCTTGCCACGCATTACTGCGAGTTGCATCCCTCCACAATTTGGGCATTTATTCTTTTGGCACTATGTATTTTTATTAAACTGCATTGACATGAAGGTATACATAAATATCTATTATTGAGATTTTTTTAAATGATGATGTGTGTAAATTGTAGAAAAGCTTTTGGTTGGTAAAGTGATTTTAAAAATGAATTATTATTATTCTTTTAATTAATGTTTACTTCTATTAATGTGATTTTTATTTAAAGCGACACTCATCAATGTTTGTGTGGTGAAGTGAAATTTGGAGTCGGACGGGGAGTCTGAAATGGAAGTTGAAAATGTGAAATATGTTAGAAGTGTTACGTTTCAAACGTGTAGTTTTTTATAAAATTTTTGGGTTTTTTTTTTTAATAAAACAGGAGAAACCCTATCGGATTTTCTGTAAATCCAATAAGCGAATAAAAGCATTTTCTTTTAAAAGTCAAAAGCATAGCATTCTCCGCTTTGATTCCCATGCGGTTGGGGAATCGAGGGAAGGGTGTTACAATTTATAGGGAGAGACGGTTACAATTTGAGTTGAAACAAAATAGGAAAAGAATCATACATTAACTATACTTCCTAATCAATTAGCACCAAATCAGGAAGCTGTTTCGCTAAATCGGGGATCACATTTACTAAGTTTGAATTTGAATTTATTTCAATTTCTGATAGTATTTTAATGTCCAAATCATATATAAATAAGGAATCTAACACTATATAAAATGGTCTTTTGCATGTGCACATGAATATACACAACCATACACATTATGAGTTGCTTGTTCATTTTTAATAGAAACTTTGTTAAAGTCCAATTTTTCCCTTCATAGATAATATAAATGTGGATGTAGGTATTAGTCTATATGGCCGAACCACATTAAAAATTCTCTCGTTTCTTTGCTTTCATTTTACATTTTAATCACTTCATTTACTCACAATTATTACACTCATTTATTCATTATTTGCATCTAATTTGTATTGATTAAGTTGTTGACTGTTTTTTACATCAACAAAAATCTTGTATTGAGTATTCATAAATTACTATATTGATATGTTTAAATTTATGGAAATGTCGATAGATATACTAGGAATAACATATATGTTTTTAAAATATCAACAACGTTAGAGAATATTTTTTATATCGTTTACCTTAAAATATAAAAAAATATTGAGGATATATCATGTATTCTTTTCGTATTTACTTTCTACATTCCACTGGACTGAATTACACAAGAGATTATACAGTTTAAAACTTATATTTACAAAAGATTATATATTATTCTACTTTCTTTTTAATATATTTAGAAATAGTTTACCTTACAAATTCTAAATATAATAATTAAATAAAAGGTTAAAAAATGTACATACTTTCTTGTAGTAGTAATTAATGTGGCTCATATGATGGTGGAAGATGCTTTAGCTTATGTTACATTTTATTGTTTTCCTTTTTTTTTTTTTTCTCGAAATTTATGTCTGAGATAACTATTATAATTAAGATAAGACTGAGAGTTAGAATTCTCTCATAATTTATTTTTTTTAATACACTTTTCATAATTAATGAATAGGATCATCAATATATTTTATATATATTCTTTTGTATCATTCAAACTTCAACTTATTTTATAGTAAGTTTAATATTTTATAGAAAGTTTAAAATTCTTAGGAAAAAAAAAACTCTATTTCCCTCATTAAATAAAAAAAAAAAAAATACATCATTTTGTTTAGGGCTATTTAGTAGCCTGAATAGAATAGGGATCGGACTGAATTTAATTCTCCAGATAAATGGCTGCACGAGGACGAAATCCAATGTCATGATGCTAATAGTAATAGTCTGACCTTTCACTGTGAGGCACATAAGTTACGAATGGCCCCTTCATTTATTTTATTTTATTTTTTTTGTCATTTATCTTATGAATTATTTATTTATTAATATTAAACGTGTTTAAAAATTAATTTAATATAATTTATTAAAATATTTTTTTGACATTTTCAATATCAGTTAAGAAAATAATATTATTCTGTGTTAAAATTAATTGTAATTAGTTTTATTCTTTACAATAATTTAAATAATTTTTATTTTATTAAAAAACTTATTTAAATAAACTTTGGCATTTTCAAATTTAGTTTAAAATATTTTAAATAATTTTATATTTCTTGAAGGTGATTTAAAATAACTTTTCAATCCAAAATTAATTTAATCTAATTCTATATTCAACAATCTTACACTATACCATATATAAAACCTAATAATACATATGTATACGTATATATGTATATGTGTATAATCTTATCCCATACTACATTAAACAGGAAATAATAAGATTTTCAAGCCAATTCCTTATTGTAAAAACAACATATCATAATACCAATTTGATCAAATCCTATCTATTTCAATTTCATTAAAATAATTTAATCAAATCCTGCCTTTTAAATAATCATTTTGTTTTGTGGATTAGGATCCAATACTAATTTGATTTTTGGTGATGTTTAGTACTAGAGAAGACATGATTATATATATATATATATATATATATATGTATTTAAAAGTGAGAGAGAGAGAAAAAAAAAAAAAAAAAAGAAGCAGATAAGTCTTCTTCATTGATTTGTGAAGTTTGTCACATGTCAGTAGATTTTCAAAACAAGAGCAAAAATCATATAATTCATTTGTATATTACCGCTAAAACTATTAAATAATAAAAATATTAAACTAATATGGAATGTCAAACTGAAAAATAGGAAAGGAAAGCCGAGGCCACTATATATATTTTTATATTTATTTGGTCTTAATAAGTTTATTATTTATATTAAAAAATAAATTATTACTTTGACTGTAATAATTATTGTTTCGAATGATTTTGATAGTGAACAATGAAAGATTTTACCTTCCTTCAATCCAGTCAATATTTATATGATAAAAGTTAATTGGCAAGAGATGACTGTGTAAATTAAGGACAAAACTAAATATGATATGATTATTGAAAAACACAAGATAGATTATTGCAATTTGTCCTTTATAAATATATATTTAGGGGGGTATATTCAACTTTGGAATTTATTAAAATTTAAAAGATTTTTGTTATGTGTATTTTTGGATTCACCAAATAGACTGGTGAAAGTCCAACAGGTCCACGTAATAAAAAGGCCCAGTAGACAAGGCTCAATTATCAACTCCAAGCCCAGCGAGCTCCACAGTTCGCATCAGTAAGCTCATTCCACAACCATGCTACAGATAGTTATGCAATTCGCTCTATGCACAACTCGCTACTCAGCGAGGCACAGCTTGAGGTCGCTCATAGCAGTATACAACTCGTCTAGTGATCAATTAATACGAAATCTTCCAGAATAGACAATTATTTGATTTGATCATGATTTTCTCACCAAAAATGGAAGTTAATTCAAATTTGAACTCAGTCAACGAGATCTTGAGATATACAAAGCAGTTTCCTGATTTTACTTCAATTAATTAGGAAGTGTATTCAATATAATTATTTTCTTACTTTATTGTTACCCGATTTGTAATACATTTTTTCCTATAAATAAAAAGCTGAATTCATTATAAAGACACACAAAAACAATAATATACTGTTACTCTGTTGGATTATTGAGAGATAGTCGTGGACGTAGGCGTACTCGCTGAACCACGTTAAAAACTTTGTCTTCGCATTGTTCTTATTCTCTGCATTTTTTTTTTTTTTTTTTTTTTTTTTTTTTTTTTTTTTGCTGTTTGCTCTATTTGAGATTGATTGTAGATATTAAAATTTGAACTCTTGTCGACCAGAAAATCAAGTCGACATTTTGGCGCTAGAAAGAGGGCCCAGACTATAATCTATCCTGTTTTTGTTCTTTGATCTCTGATAGATATGACAAGAACAAGAGTCACCAGATATATAAGGGAGGCTGACCAGGCGGAGAGTTAGACGAATCAGCCACAACAAAACATGCAACAGTGGAAGACGCATCCGTGCATACAGTAGGCACGTCTCATGGCCAAGCTGTTGGAACTACTACAGACATGCCACATTTGCCCCCTCGTCAACCAGTTTCAATCGCCCCAACAGCTGAGGGGCAACAGACATGGTATAAAAGGCAAGAGACACTGGAGAATACGGTCAGACAACTTGCAGACGCTGTCAATATGTTGGTGTAGGCTCAAGCACAGAACGCACCCAGAGTTGAGATTGAGGCACCAAGACAGGTATATTCACAATGTGGAGTGCAAGTGCCAGAAAGGCCAGTTAGAGAGGTGCAGCGATATGCTGGCTCAGCTCGCTCCTCCAATTCGTGTTCTAGAGTTGGAGGTTGCACAATTCATGAGAAAGGAGAAGTTGCACGCCCAGTTAGTTTGGTGATAAGGGTGAGCCAAGATGGAAGTTGGAGAGTGGAAGCCGCCCATGATAGAGTCCGAGCTGCACCTCGACATAAGGAAGATGAAGTGGGCAATTAGCTACAGGCAAGGTCTACCAAGTTGTTGCGTTGAGCTTGCATTATACTTTCTGTGCCTAAAATGAGTTTAAACGCTTCGTATTCTTGATGTTAAGTTTTTATAATTTTGTGTTTCTTTCTGTGATCACGACCTGAGGAGCAGCGTTCTGGCTCATATTTTTGGCTCTTTTTGAATGAGCCGCCAGCTCGATGTGACCTTGTATGTCGCTGATTATCTACCTTGTCCTCCTCATGTCAAGATGTAGCTCGGACTCTATCATGACCAGCTTCCACACGACGGCTTCCATCTTGACTCACCCTTATCACCAAGCTTGCAGGGCGCACGACTTCTCTTTCCTCGTGAACTTGGCAACCTCCAGCTCTAGAACGCAAATTGGAAGAGTAAGCTGAACCATTAGATCGCGACACCTTTCTCATTGGCCTTTCTGGCACCTGTACCTCTTCATGTTATGGACATGCTTGCCTTTGAGCAGCAGTCTCGATCTTAAGCGCGTTTTACGCTTGAGCCTGTATCAATGCATACTGCTTCTGTAAGCTGTCGAACCGTAAGCTCCAACGCCTCCTGCCTTTGATGCCATGTTGGCAGTCCTTCAACTGGAGCGATTGGTAATGGTTAGCGAGGGGACAGGGAGGGATGCTCGCCGCAGCACCAATTGCCTGGCCATAAAACGTGCCTACTGCGGGCACAGGTGCGTCTTTTATAGGTTGCATGTTTTGCTACGGCTAGCTTGTCTGACTCTCTGCTTGGTCAGCCTCCCCCACATATTTGGTTTTTCTTGTTCTTGCCATGCCTGTTAAAAGCTGAAGAATTGCAGCAAGACAGATTGCAATCTGGGCCATTCCTTTAGAGCCAAAATGTTGACGTTGATTTCTGGTCGACGACAGTTTAAAGCCAATACCTGCAATCAATGTGAAACAAAATAGCAAACAAGAGAAAATAGAAGGCAGAGAAGAAGAACAACATACAAGAAGGGGTTTTTTATGTGGTTCAGCAAGTGCGCTTACGTCAACAGTTATTCCTCTTAATAATTTCTGCAAAGAAATAGTATTCTATTGCTTGTGTGTCTGTTACAATGAATTTCAGCCTCTATTTATAAAGAGAGGTGGTTACAATTTGAGTTGAAACAAAATCGAAAAATAATCATGCATTAACTACACTTCCTAATCAGTTAGCACCGAATCAGGAAACTGTTCTGCTAAATCAGGGATTACATTTACTAAGTTTGAATTTGAATTTATTTCTAATTCTGGTAGAAGAATCACGATCAATTTGGGTTACTGTCTTTTCTAGTTATTTAACTAGTCATTATGCGAGCTATAAACTGCATTAGACGATCTTCGAGCTAGACCTCGTTCCGAGTAACGAGCTATGCATAGTGAACTGAGTAGTACTAACAACGTCCTGTAAACAACGATTGTGACACGAACTCGCTCGTGTAAGCTGTAGAGCTCGCATGGGCTAGATATTGATAAATCGGTCTTTGCCTACTAGGCCACTTCATTAGCTCGACTTGTTGGGCTTCTATCATATTTTTATCAACCCGTTTATTTAATCCAAAAAATACCCATACCGGAGTCGAAATACAAAAATAATAAGAGCAAAGAGGAGAGAGAAAGATGAAAGGAAGAAAAAAGAGAAAAGATGAAATAAAATATTCATAGGAAACAAGTTTTCTTTAAGAAATAAAATCTTAAAAAAAAAAAAAACTAAATAATTTAAAGAAATAAAATCTTAAAAGGAAATAAATCCAATACCTAAAAGGAAACAATTCAAATAACTTAAGGAATAAAAACCTAAAAGGAATTAATATCAAATAACTAATAATCAAATAATTTTAAAATTCGATAATATTTTAAAAGTCTCATCACTTCACCACAATAAACATGATTCTATTTGGTGTTTCTCCGATACAAACTTTGGGACGTATTTGTATTTACTTCCATATATAACTTTCTATAACTTTCATGCACTGAATACTCAAAACAGGTTACTTGGTGCAGTAGTTTCGCTCAAAAAAGGAATCCTAGAACTCAGGCCATTAAAACCATTTTTAATAGCTGTATTCTTTTCTGCTTTGTCAACCAAGTTTGCTTCTCCATTCTCAGAACTTCACTTGCTGCCTAGAAAGCCTTTTTAGTTCACAGAAGCCATGTCAACTTTTCTACCTGATGATATCATCGTGGATATACTCTCGAGATTACCAGTGAAGTCTCTTTGTCGATTCAAGTGCGTATCCAAGCTCTGGTTGGCTTTAATCACCCACCCTTGATTTGCCAAAATACATCTCTCTCAAACCAAAAGACGGAAACTCATTCTTTCTGTTGATTTTACTATTCACTCTGTCGACTTTGAAGCTTTTCACTCCATAGACCGTGAAACCAAGTCTAGTACTGACGATGATGATGATGTCATCGATGTTGCTGCAACGAAGCTTTTCTTTCCGGGGTGGGAATTTTGTCAAACTGAAGAAGCCACATGGTACGTTGGTTCTTGCAATGGTTTGTTGTGCTTTACATGTGATGAAGACTTATTTGTATGTAATCCTTACACTAAAGAATACAAGCAAGTTTCTGATCCGTCTCAAGGTCTCTATTATGTATATGGTTTCGGTTATGCTGAGTCGATCGATAATTATAAATTTGTTTCGATTCGGGATAACGTTATGGATGTCTATTCTTTGAGAAATGATTCTTGGACAAGACATAAAACTTTTCTAAGTGTACATTTTTTTCATCATGGAGATAACTCAGATAAGGTAGCTCTCAATGGAGCTATCCATTGGGTATGTTGTGATCAACACTCTGCTGACGATGATGGTCCAAAGGTGATCATAGCCTTTGATTTGGTGGACGAAAAGTTCAAAATCTTGCCTTTCCCTAACACCAAACTACCTGCATGTTGCGAGTGGTGTCTTGGACGTTTGGGTGACCATCTTTGCTTTTGTAACAGTAGGGAATTAGAGGCCCAACAGTGTTGGGTGATGAAAGAATATGGAGTGGAAACATCATGGACTAAACTTTTTACGGTGCACTCGCAGTATAGGCTTAAACCGTTATGCTATTTGAGAGACACTCCCTGTGATTATGAAAGTGTAGTTGTTTATGATTCAAAAAATCATAACAAAAAGCTATTGAGGGTGGATGCCCTCCTCAATAATGATTTTTGGTATCGCACAGAAGGGGATGTATATGTTGAGAGTCTTGTCTCGCCCATTTAAAAGAAGACTGATTTCAAAATTGAAGGTGATGATAATTCATCATTTTATATATACTTGATTTAATTTACCTCTTTTATCGTCATTTTGACAACTAGATCATGACATGCAATAACAATGGGCTTTTATATATTTTTGTCAACAGAGAAGTTGTCCAAATATTGGTTTCTGTGATAGTAGGCTGTTGAAGAACATGACAATTGCTACAAGATTTACTACTCGTAAGTGTTTTCACTCTTCGTCTAACTAGAGGTAATTTACTGTTATACGTATTTTTCGGATTCATTAATTGGGCTGGTAAAAGTCCAATTTAGGCCCAATCAAGACCTGATAAGAAGGCCCAAAAAGGTTAACCCAGTCAAAGCCTATCAGACGAGGCCCGGTATTGACTTTAAGCCCAACAAGTTTTTCAGTTTGTTTAAAGGGATTTTCCAGCTGGCATCAACAGACTTATAAACGCAGCCAGGTCGTAGCTCGCCGCTTGCGCAACTCGTCTCTCAACGAGCTCGAGCTCGAGACCACCATGACACGTCAGCTCGCTTAGACACGTGATTAATCCAGTATCTTCCAGAACAGGCAGTTACCAAGTTCAACCATGATTCTCTCTCCGAATATGGCAATTGCCCAATCAAACCGTGATTTTCTCATCAGATATGGAGATCAATTCAAACTCACATTCAAGTCAACATTATCTTGAGATAATTATAGTAATTTCCTGATATTATCTGAATATATTAGGATGTATAATTAATTTATAATTCTTTTCTTTATTTTTTCCAATTGTTTAGGGAATGTAATTAATTCAGGATTCTTTTCCTGATTTGCTACAACCAGAATTGTAACCCTTTTCCCTATAAATAGGGATTGAAATCATTGTAACAAACATATACAATATTCAATAATATACTATCACTCTGCAGAGATTAAGAGTTGGACAGTCGTGGACGTAGGCCTATTATTGCCGAACCACGTAAAAAGCTTCGTGTTCCTCGTTTGATCTTCTGTTTCTGTCTTTGTCTTTTCTTGGTATTTGTGCTTTCTCACTTTGATTGCAGGTATTGGGCATTGATTACTCGTCGACTGAATTCCAACGTCGACATTTACTTTCTAAGAATTTCCTAGACTAGACTGCTTGAAATATTTGTTTCAATTTTGTTTAAATTAGATTATGCGATCAAATTAATTTTTTATTTCAGTCTTTTTTTCTCATCACCTACAATCTTAGATTTTTGGCAAGATCGTATATGTACTTCTATAAACTTTCTACCTTTTGAATATATCTCAACCTCATTAAATTTCAAATAAATAGGTATACATACAAACATTGAACTAGCTTGAGTCGAACTACGATAAACTTTTGTTGATCAGAAAAACGTTTGAGTAGTTTGGATAATGCTTTCAAACTCAACTATACTCTAACCCAGTATATATTTCTATCCAACTCAATCTAATTGAATCATGCACACCAACCATAATCTAACGGAATAATATCAATAAAAGTTATAACTATACTGTGTATGAATTTTGTGAGAATATTTTAACAATCTGATTTTGTTAATATACTTTTAAGATTAACAGTTTTAATTAAGTGTTTGGATATCTTAACTTCTTACAAAAAGTAGTCAATGTAAATTCAAATGTTTTTAAAAATGGAAATATTTTTAATCAACACTATTGCAACTTATATATAAATGTTTCCTAGTTATAAATCTATATATATATATATATATATATATGTAGCTAGAACTATTGTCTTATTAATCTGACTAAAGAGATTTTAAACTGTGATGCATGTGCTTATGAAACTTCCATTCTATACGATTGCATGAGCTTTATGGTTGTGTGACCATATTTTTCTCACAGTTTCACATTTTAAAGGTAAAAAATACACCACAAAGAAGGATACCATGAGGAGCTATTAATTTTGTCACTGCTGCTTGCTAGCCTAAATGTACATGTTTGATAATTTATTTTTTTTAATCAGTTCCTTTGTCAACAGAAAAGGTGCTGGTGGAATGATGATTGCACTAAAAGAGTTGAAGGCTATTGAGGAATATATATAATATGTTAGCTCCAAGATTTACTCTTCAAATAAAGTTGTCTTTCTCTAATTAGAGATAATATATTTTTCCAAGACTTTGCTATTTGGGCAGCCAGAATCGTGTTAGTAAAACCTTCATTATTTAAGGTTATATGTGATATTAGCAATATCTTTCTGTCATTTTCTTTTCTCTTCTTTGTACCAGAAATCTTTAGTGCACTAGACAGATTTTGACAGTGGGCAATTTACTAGCAACCTAACACTGCATAAGATAAGACTTAGTTCTTGTCAGACAAAGCAAACTGTTAGGGAGTCCCAGATATATGAATTAAGAATATGAGACTAATCCTACATTCATAATATAAAAGACAGAGAAGTATTTATAAACAAAGGAACGTCACAACCTAGTAGACATTTTTTTCTTTTTGGTTATAAGGGCTATTCACCGATATAAAGCAACAGTTATGATAGTTTAACACAATTACTCCACATGATTGAATACTTGGATTGAGAATACTTTCCTAACATTTTTTTTTCTTTCAATCTTTTTTGAAGAGTATTACGAGTTTGAATGAAACACTTACATGCAAGAAATTACGTTAATAGATCTTAACTATACATTGCTTTTTAAGGTGATGTTTGATGGGTTCCATCCTAACTCCTTTCTTGAGCCCAAGAGAATACTATGAAAATTGTAAACTTTCTAATTCTGGCCCAAGCAATCTAAAACAAGCCAAAAAATTCTTCCAAAAACCCTAAAATAATCTTCAT
The DNA here is from genome assembly GCA_019925255.1 of Litchi chinensis. Taxonomy (NCBI): domain Eukaryota; kingdom Viridiplantae; phylum Streptophyta; class Magnoliopsida; order Sapindales; family Sapindaceae; genus Litchi; species Litchi chinensis. The sequence goes on along the minus strand of CM034462.1, from coordinate 1,177,368 downwards.
TATAACTAAGGGTGAGTGTTTTCGGATTTGGATTGGATTGAGTTAAAAATCTCTCAACTCAACATGGGTTGGGTTGAAAATTTTTAACCCAACCTAATAATAATCAGGTTGGTTGAGGTTAGGTTGATTGGGTTAAATTTAACCCACCACAAATGCATAAAAGATTTAATTGATAACTCTTATACTCTTAGCAATTTAATTACAAATAACACAAGTATAAATAGATATTTAATAATTCAAAATAAAAGATTCAATCCACCATAAAGGTTGTTCTTGATCTTCATTCCTAGTAAATGTTATTCTAGAAGAAGGATAAAAACTTGAATTTAGAAGTAGAGATTGACATTTGTCGGGTTAGATTGGGTTGGATTGAAAAATTTTTAACCTAATCCAACCTAATTTAATTTTTAACTCAACCCAACCCAACCCATATATTTTTTTTAAGATTTAATCCAACTCAACCCGATAAAAAATAGTCGGGTTTAATTAGGTTTGTCGGGCTTGATTGAAGATGCTCACCCCTAATTATAACTAACTAGTTATAATATTCATAGGAAACAAGTTTATTTAGGAAATAGAATCTTAAAATTAAGAAAATAAATTAAACAACTTAAAGAAATAAAATCTTACAAGGGAACAAATTCAAAGCCTAAAACGAAAACAATTCAAATAACTTAAGGAATAAAAACCTAAAAGGAATTAATATCAAATAACTAATAAAGAAATAATTTTAAAATATGATAATATCTTAAAAGTCTCATCACTTCACCACAAATTTTGGGACGTATTTGTATTTACTTCCATATATAACGTTCTATAACTTTTATTGCACGAGTACTCAAAACTGGTTACTTAGTGCAGTTGTTTTGCCCAAAAAGGAATCCTGAAATTCAGGCCCTTAAAACCCTTTTTAATAGCTGTATTCTTCTTTTTTTTTTTCTTCGTCAACCAATTTTGCTTCTCCATTCTCAGAACTTCACTTGCTGCCTAGAAAGCCTTTTTACTTCACAGAAGCCATGTCAACTTTTCTACCTGATGATGTCATCGTGGATATACTCTCGAGATTACCAGTAAAGTCTCTTTGTCGATTCAAATGCGTATCCAAGCTCTGGTTGGCTTTAATCACCCACCCTCGATTTGCCAAAATACATCTCTCTCAAACCAAAAGACAGAAACTCATTCTTTCTTTTGATTCAAGTATTCACTCTGTAGACCTTGAAACCATGTCTACTACTGCTGATGATGATGATGTCGTCGATGTTGCTACAACGCAGCTTGTCTTTCCGGGGTGGGAATTTTGTCGACCTGAAGAATACTTAACGTACTTTGGTTCTTGCAATGGTTTGTTGTGCTTTGCATGTGGTGGAGGGTTATTTGTATGTAATCCTTACACTAAAGAATACAAGCAAGTTTCTGATGTGTTTCAAGATCTCAATTCTGTATATGGTTTCGGTTATGCTGAGTCTATCGATGATTATAAATTTGTTTATGTTTCAATTCAGAATAAGGTTATCGATGTCTATTCACTGAGAAAAGATTGTTGGACAAGAGTTCATAAAGCTTTTCAAAGTAACTATTTTTTACATCGTGCAGAGGGGGTAGCACTCAATGGAACTATCCATTGGTTGTGTTGTGACTCTGCTGATTTTGTAGGTACAAAGGTGATCAAAGCATTTGATTTGGTGGACGAAAAGTTCAAAACCTTGCTTCTCCCTAACATGGAGCGATCAGCTACATGTTTCCACAGGTGTCTTGGACGTTTGGGTGACCATCTTTGCTTTTTTAACCATTGCGGTCTAGAGGCCCAACAATGTTGGGTGATGAAAGAATATGGAGTGGAAACATCATGGACAAAACTTTTTACGGTGCACTTGCAGCGTAGGTTTAAAACTTTATGTTATTTTAGAGACACTGAAACAACAATGTTGTTACACTGTGATGATAAAAGTATAGTAGTTTATGATTCAAAAAATCGTAACAAAAAGTTATTGAGGGTGGATGGCCTCCTCAATAATGATGGTCGGTATCGCATGGAAGAGAATGTATATGTTGAGAGTCTTGTGTCGCCCATTTACAGGAAGATTGATTTCGAAATTGAAGGTGATGATAATTCATCCTCTTGTATATACTTGATTTAATTTACCTCTTTTATTATCATTATCACAAATAAATCATGACATGCAATAACAATGGGCCTTTATATATTTTTGTCAACAGAGAAGTTGTCCAAATATTGGTTTCTGTAATGGTAGGCTGTTGAAGAGCATGACAATCTACAAGATTTACTGCTCGTAAGTGTTTTTACTCTTTCTCTAACCAGAGGTAATTTACTTTCTAAGAATTTGCTAGACTAGGATGCTTGGAAATATTTGTTTCAATTTTGTTTAAATTAGATTATGTAATCTGATTTCTTTTAATCTTTTTTCCATCTAATCCATAGTCTTCAATTTTTGGCAAGATCGTACATGTACTTCTATAAACTTTCTACCTTTTATATATATCTCAACCTCATTAAATTTCAAATAAATAGGTATACAAATGAACTATGATAAATTCTTACTCAAGAAAAACATTTGAGTGGGTTGGATATTGCTTTCAAACTCAACTATAATCTCTAACCCAATATATTTCTAACTTAATCTAACTCAATCCTGCATACTAACCACACAACCGCATGAAATAATATCAATAAAAGTTTTAATTATACTATCTATGAATTTTGTGAGAATATTTTAACAATCTGATTTTGTTGATATACTTTAAGATTAACGGTTTTAATCAAGTGTTTGGATATCTTAACATCTTACAAAAAAATAGTCAATGTACTTTCAAATGTTTTTAAAGGTGGAATTATTTTTAATTAACACCATTGCAACTTTGTATATAAATGTTTCCTAGTCTTATAAATCTATATATATATAGCTAGAACTATTGTCTAATTAATCTGATTAAAGAGATTTTTAACTGAGAAGCATGTGTTTATAAAAGTTCCATTATATACGATTGCATGAGCTTTATGGTTGTGTGACCGTATTTTTCTCACAGTTTTACATTTTAAGGTAAAAAATATACCACAAAGAAGCACTCCATGAGGAGCTTTTAATTTTGTCACAGATGGTTGCTAGCCTAAAGTACATATGTTCGATAAATTTTTTTTTCCTTGTTTTATCAGGTTCTGTTGTTGAGATGTTTATCATTTATTAATTATTATTATTTTTCTTTGTCAACAGAAAATGTGCTGTTGGAATATTGATTGCAATAAAAGAGTAGAAGGCTATAGAGGAACATATATAATATGCTAGCTACAAGATTTACTCTCCAATTTAAGGTTGTCTTTCTCTAATTAGAGATAATATATTTTGCTAAGACTTTTCTACTTGGGCAGCCAGAATTTTGTTAGTAAAACCTTCATTATTTATGGTTATATGTGATATTAGCAACATCTTTCTGTCATTTTCTTTTCTCTTCTTTGTACCAGAAATCTTTAGTGCACTAGACAGATTTTGACAGTGGGCAATTAAATAGCAACTTAACACTCCATCGAACTTAGTTCCTGTCAGACAAAGCAAACTGTTAGGGAGTCCCAAATATATGAATTAAGAATATGAGACTGATCCTACATTCAAAATATAAAAGACAGAGAAGTATTTATAAACAAAGAACGTTGCAACCTAATAGACTTTTCTTTTTGTTATAAGGGCTATCCGGCGATATAAAGCAACATTTATGATAGTCTAACACAGTTACTCCACATGATTGAATACTTAGATTGAGAATTCTTTCCTAACATTTTTTTTTTCTTTTGATCATTTCCGAAGAGTATTATGAGTTTGAATGAAACACTAGCTTACATGGAAGAAATTAAGTTAATAAAACTTAATAATACATTGCTTTTTAAGGTAATGTTTGATAGGATCCATCCCGACTCCTTTATTGAGTCCAAGAAAATCTCATGAAAATTGTGATTTTTCTAAATGAAAACTGGATTTACTGAAATCCTTATATGAAAAATTCTCATAAATCTTATGGTTGCCTTGTAAATTTAATTTGAATAAATTGAAAACCCATACGTTTCTTATGTTGGACGGATATACTGGATTTATAAAATATTAACAAAATGTCTGGAAAAAATATTTCATTTATAAAAGTATTTTGTGAAACACATTTAAGAAATCAAATCTATTAAAAATAATAAACTAATACAGATGGTCAATCATTTTGTAGCCTTTCTCACACTATGAAATGATCTGTACAAACTTGCAATGAAAATCTGGAAAAATTGGTTTTATAAAAGAATGAGCGTTAACGTCCAATGAAATGATATAACTTTTTTGAAAATAATATTTATAAATAAATAAGAAACAGTTCTCAATGATTCATACACAATCATATCTAAACAATAAAATTAAATTCAAATCTCATATCATAAATTCGCAATAAAGTTGTAAACTTTTGTATGAATCATCTTTATAACTTTAAAAAAATATAATCCACAACCATAATCTATATAAATTTTCTAAAGTCTCCTTCGAACAACGGCATGAACTTCTCTGGTTTGACCACCGCACTTCAAACCTCAATTGGATCTCTGTCCACGGACTTATGATTTTTATACACGTGTGGGTCCCCAGTCTCCACCTAGACCAAATAATTATTTAATACTAGTAATAAAAATAAAATCTAAATTATCTATATTCAATCATATCTGAAAGTAATACTGAAATTATATATTATATAATTTCGTATCATAATAAACTACAAACATCTGTATGGATCATTTCTGTATATTTATAAAATCTCAATATACACCAACTAATTAATATCCAGGGAAATCTGTCATATGTGGTTGCATATTTGTAAAGATGAGATTGCTGACAAAGAGAGGTTGCATATTCATAAAGATGAGATTGATAAGATTAGGGCAATTTTTTTTTCTTATATATATAAGGACAATTTTGTCCAAAAACTAAAATATGTGCTACATAAACTCCACTTATTAATCCCATAACATCTTCAAAACCATTAAATTAAGAGTGCTAGTAAAAAAACTCTCCCTTATATTTAGGTGTGCAATATTATTGAATAGTTATAATTCTTTTCACATCTCGAAACAATTGACCACATAATGACATAATGTTAATTTTACTATTGGTTGGATAACCATTGGATATTCAGAAATAGCTTTTATCCATTCTCAAAAGATGAAAATTTTGTTGTCATTTGGCTGCTGGCGTCGTTGGCACCAACAACCCCACATCGTGTGTTGGCGTGGGTTTGACACCCTGCCTGCCATATCCAAAAATTATATAATATAATATATTCATGTACTAATAATATTAATTAATTAATAATTGTATAATAATGTAAATATATCTTGTCTCCTACCATTCAATGTGGGTTGACCCCCCACTTTCATGTGAGTTTCTCCCTTATTCTCGTGTGGGTCTCTCTCTCACTTCTATGTGGGTGGATCCCTTATAATTGGAAGTAATTCACTGGGCTGCGCTACTAGTGTTCTATCTCGGTTGATCCCGGTTGTTCCCTAGGTCAGTTTCAGATACAATTTTTGTACTCAAAAAAAAAAAAAAAAAAAAAAAAAAGATGAAAATTTGGTTGCCACATTTTTATCATCATTATTGATTTTACGTTTCTTTTTAACCAATTTCCCCATTTCTCTTTTAGGGAAATTCGAAAAACCCCTATAATTTTTTATTAAGTTCATAAAATAAATTTCGAAACAAACTAAAAACCCTTATCATTAGCCAAGAATCCCTGCCGAGAATCTCAACCTAATTTGAAAACGATATAGAAGTTGATTTTCAAATTTTATCGAACCATGTCTTTAAAATTTCCCTTTATATACGCAACTAAACTAATGTTCACAAGATGTAACAATCTATTCGTATTGGTTTCTCAAATCAGTGGTCACTGGCCACAGATATCACCTAATTTGTAAGCAAGTACAATAGTTAATATTTTTTCGATATTTTGTATGATATGTAAGGGACATATACTGTAGAAAGTATATGGCAAGGACGATGTCGTACCAGTACAGTGGTACCAACTACGTAAGGTACATATTGAAGGTGCAGGATTGGTCTGACTTTTCATATGAATGGATTGGAGATAAGGGAGGACAAACATTTTGATAAGGGAGAACAAACTTTTTGAAATCAATCGTTTGGCTTATATATCGTACTAGATTTCAACATTCAAGTAACCTCAGTAGTCCACTTTAGGTCTAAAGTATAAATACCAATCAAATTGAAACACACCCAGGCACGGGTGTCAATTTACTAGTTTCTTTTTTCTTTTGTAATTAGAGTTTTCATTATCGATTATGATGACTACTTTTTTTACTTTAAAAGTTATTATTTTATTTATAAAAGTTAAATTAAATGCACAAAACAAGGGATTATATTGTATACAATCCATCTAATTCATTCCATTTTGATGTGGGTACAACAAATTCAATTCTATATAGAAGTGTGTAATGTATAGTGTATTATTTTATACTACGCTTTGCATCACAATCATGACTTTGTGCAATCAATAGTGTTTATATTTGATATCTTTTTTTTTTTTTGTTTTGTTTTTCCCTTAGAGTGTTTATATTTAATATCTAACAACTAGATTTTTATATTTGAATCATAAATATATTAATCAAATTATATATATGGGATAATTCTTCAATTAAGAAATACATAAATTTTTATTTCAAACCATAAATAATAATCACTCATTCCTAGGGAACTTTACTCAACCTAGGTATTGATCCAACAATAAATCCTAATCTCTCCAACTTACACCACACGATAGGATAAATAATAATCACTCAGTCTACAGAATTGAATAAACTAATTCTTTAAAATTAAATCACAGAATTAATCTAACCTTAGTCCAAGTAATTCCAAGTAAGAATATTTAGAATAATCGAAAGAAATCTACAATCAAATCACATAATGGCCGAATTTTAGTTTAAGCAATTTCAAGCAAGCTAAAAAATTCTTTCAACAACCCTAAACTAATCTCCTATTTATAATTAAATAGTTCTAACTTTTATAGAAAACAAATCTTCATTAAAAAATAAATTTTTTAAAAGAAAAATAAATTAAATAACTTAAAGAAATAAAACTCTAAAAGGAAATAAATAGGAGAACCATTCAAATGATGCAACGAATTAATAAAAATCTTTAAAAAAAATTAATATCAAATAACTAATAAAGAAATCATTTTAAAACATAATAATATCTAACAAGTTCCATCACTTCACCATAATAATAGGACATGGTTGTATTTGGTGGTTCTGCAATAGAAATTTTGAGACGTATTTGGATTTACTTCCATATATAACTATTTATAACTTTTATGCCTTTAGTGCCGTGGTTTTGCCCAAAAAGGAATCCTGAAATTCAGTCCCTTAAAACCCTTTTAATAGCTGTATTCTTCTTCTTCTTCTTCTTCTTTTCTTGCGTCAACCAATTTTGCTCCTCCATTCTCAGAACTTCACTTGCTGCCCAAAAGCCTTTTTACTTCGCAGAAGCCATGTCAACTTTTCTACCTGATGATACAATCGTGGATATACTCTCGAGATTACCAGTAAAGTCTCTTTGTCGATTCAAGTGCGTATCCAAGCTATGGTTGGCTTTAATAACCCACCCTCGATTTGCCAAAATACATCTCTCTCAAACCAAAAGACAGAAACTCATTTTCTCTCTTGGTTCTAGTATTCACTCTGTAGACCTTGAAACCAAGTCTAGTACTGATGATGATGATGATGTTATCAATGTTGCTGCAACGAAGCTTGTCTTTCCGGGGTGGGAATTTGGTCAGCCTGAAAAATACATGTGCTACGTTGGTTCTTGCAATGGTTTGCTGTGCTTTACATATGGTGGACACCTATTTGTATGTAATCCTTGCACTAAAGAATACAAGCAAGTTTCTGATCCGTTTCGAGATCTCTGTTTTGTATACGGTTTCGGTTATGCCGAGTCTATTGATGATTATAAATTTGTTTCAATTCGGAATAAGGTTATCGATGTCTATTCTTTGAGAAAAGATTCTTGGACAAGAGATCATAAAGTTTTTCGAAGAAAATATCTTTTTTATTATGCAGAGGGGGTAGCACTCAATGGAGCTATCCATTGGGTGTGTTGTGACTCTGCTGACATTGAAGGTCCAAAGGTGATCAAAGCATTTGATTTGGTGGACGAAAAGTTCAAAACCTTGCCTCTCCCTAGCATGGAGCGACCACCTGCATGTTGCCTGAGGTGTCTTGGACGTTTGGGTGACCATCTTTGCTTTTTCAACAGTAGGGAATTAGAGTCCCAACAATGTTGGGTGATGAAAGAATATGGAGTGGAAACATCATGGACTAAACTTTTTACGGTGCGCTCGCAGTGTAGGCCTAAACCGTTATGCTATTTGAGAGACACTAAAACAATAATGTTGGTACACTGTGATTATGGAAGTATAGTAGTTTATGATTCAAAGAATGGTAACAAAAAGTTATTGAGGGTGGATGCCCTCCGCAATAATGATTGTTGGTATTGCACAGAAGAGGATGTGTCTGTTGAGAGTCTTGTCTCGCCCATTTACGAAAAGATAGATTTCGAAATTGAAGGTGACCATAGTTCATTAATTCTTTTCTGTATACTTGATTTAATTTACCTCTTCTATCGTCATTATCACAACTAGATCATGACATGCAATAACAATGGGCTTTTTTATATTTTTGTCAACAGAGAAGTTGTCCAAATATTGGTTTCTGTAATGGTAGGCCGTTGCTGTTGAAGAACATGACAATTGCTACTAGATTTACTGCTCGTAAGTGTTTTTACTCTTTCTTTAACTAGGAGTAATTAATTTACTTTCTAAGAATTTAATAGAATAGGCTGCTAGAAATATTTGTTTCAATTTTTTTTTTTTAAATTAGATTATGAAATCAGAATTATTTGTAGTCTTTTTTCCTCCTCATCTAAAGTCTTAAATTTTTGGCAAGATCGTACATGTATTTCTATAAACTTTCTACCTTTCGAATATATCTTCAACTCATTAAATTTCAAATAAATAGGTAGACAAACATTGAACTAGCTTGAGTCAAACCATGATAAATTCTTGTTCAGGAAAAACGTTTGAGCAGGTTGGATATTGCTTTCAAACTCAACTACAATCTCTAACCCAGTATATATCTATCCAACTCAATCTAATTTAATCTTGTATACCAACCATAACCTAATGAAATAATACCAATATAAATTTTAATTATAATATGTATGAATTTTTTGAGAATATTTTAACAATCTGATTTTGTTGATATACTTTAAGATTAACATTTTTAATCAAGAGTTTGGATATCTTAACATCTTGCAAAAAAGTACGTAGTCAATGTAAATTCAAATGTCTTTAAAGGTGGAATTATTTTTAATTAACAGTACTATTGCAACTTCATATATAAATGTTTCCTAGTCTTATAAATCTATATATATAGCTATAACTATTGTGTAATTAATCTGATTAAACAGATTTTAAACTGTGAAGCATGTGTTTATGAAAGTTCCATTATACAAGATTGCATGAGCTTTATGGTTGTGTGACCGTATTTTTCTCTCAGTTTTACATTTTAAAGGTAAAAGATACGCCACAAAGAAGCATACCATGAGGAGCTTTTAATTTTGTCACCGGTGGTTGCTAGCCTAAATGTGCATGTTTGATGTTTAATTAATAATATTTTTCAATTTTTTGTGTCAGCAGAAGATGTGCTGTCGGAATATTGATTGCAATAAAAGAGTAGAAGGTTAATGGGGAACATAATATATGCTCCAAGATTTACTCTCCAAATAAAGATTGTCTTTATCTAATTAGAGATAATATATTTTCCTAAGACTTTTCTACTTGGGCAGCTAGAATTATGTTAGTAAAACCTTCCTTATTTAAGGTTATGTGATCTGCAATATCTTTCATTCATTTTATTTTTACTCTTCTTTGTAATAGAAATCTCGAGTGCACTAGACAGATTTTGACAGTGGGCGACTTACTAGCAAATTTACACTCCATCAAACTTAGTTCTTGTCAGACAAAGCAAACTGTTAGGGAGTCCAGATGTGAATTAAGAATATGGAACTACTCCTACATTCAAAATATAAAAGACAAAGAAGTATTTATAAACAAAGGAAGGTCACAACCTAATAGACAAATATTTTTGGTTATAAGGGCTATTCACCAATATAAAGTAATAATTATAATAGTTTACCGCAAAATTAATTACTCCACACGATCAAATACTTGGAGTGAGAATTTTTTCCTATCATTTTTTCCTTTTGATCTTTTTTAAAGAGTATTATGAGTTTGAATGAAACATTTCTATGCATGAAAGAGAAATTAAGTTAATAAATCTTAATCATACGTTGCTTTGTAAGGGTATGTGTCAACATTGGAATAAAAGGCTGGGAAAAAAATAGGTTGGGAGAGAATGTCTCTTGATTATTATTATTTTTTTTTCAAAGAGAGTGTAATGAGTTTGAATGGAACACTTGTATGGATAAGAGAAAAAAATAAACTAATATATTTAACCAAACATTAGTTTTTAAGGTCACGTGACAACATCTCTGACTAAAAGGCCAGAAAAAAATAGCTAGGAGAGAATCACATTCAAATACTTAAGCATATGTTCCATTCTATCTTAATAATTTAAAAAAGAAAAATCCCACTTGAATATATCGAGAATATTTAGGGATATTTTTTAATCAATCACCGACAAATATGAAAAATATTGGATATTATATTAGTATTTACTTTCTTGGAACTAAAGCATTTTGCCAATGAATAGGCCACACTATTCAGAACTGAAATACTATAGAAGTAAAGAGTTAAATAGAAGAATGGGGTCGTTGCATTTACGGCACTTGTGGACCAGCTGCTAGTATTTAGTAATTTGGATTTCAAATAGTATCAAAGTAGGTGCACAGACAACAATACCCATGCTTCAAATTAGATTTTCATGTGAGACTTGATAAGTCTGGAAGGAAGGAACTTAAAGGTTATTAACTCTCGAAGGAAAGAACTTCCATTCTTACGAGAGTGAATAAATTTCTCGTCTATAAAGATTTTCGTTCTCAAATCTTTGAGTCTTTTTTTCAAATCTCCAGTTTTTCTTTTAGTTTCGAGTTTTCTTCTTATTATTATTTTCTTATTTTTGACCTTTATTTCAAACAGTCTTATAAATCCAACCCATTAATAATAAAAATAATTTTAAAAGAAATCTATAGATTCAAATAGCTCATTTTGACTATAAACAATAGTTATGAATACCAAAATAAGGTTTGTCTTCCATAAGAATAGTACGATAGAAAAAAGTAAGAATCTGTCGACGTTGATTTCTGGTCGACGACAGTTTAAAGCCCAATACCTGTAATTAATATAAAACAAAATAGCAAACAAGAGAAAAGTAGAAAGCAGAGAAGAAGAACAATGCACAATAAGGAATTTTTTACACGATTTAGCAAATACGCTTACGTCCACAGTTGTTCCTCTCAATAATTTCTACAGAGAAATAGTATTCTATTGCTTGTGTGTCTGTTACAATGAATTTCAGCCTCTATTTATGTAATGTCCCGAATTTCCTCTATTTAAGTGAAATAAAAATATATCAGGATGAATAGTATTTTTTAGATGAATAGTATCCGTATGAATAGTAAATTTTTTAGAAAGTGAACCCCAAAGTCGAAAAGCTCCAAAATAAGTAATAGAGTCTAACAAAACTGAAACAGATAAAAAATGAGTCCGTTTGAGGTAAAACGAAGCAGTTTTCGGACCGACTGGAAATTCAGACGGATTTTCGAAAAAATTCGAAAATTTAGAGAAGTGTCAAAATGAGTGTTATGATGCTCAAAAAGTATTTTTGAAACTCAAACGACACTTCTGAAAAAGAAATAATATTTTTCAGATGAATAGTGATTTCTGGATGAATAGTGGTGTGTGAATAGTATTTTTTGAGTTCAACCTCGAAAAATCTAAAATATTTAGAATGAGTAATAGAGCTTCATGAAATTGAAACAGAACGAAAATGAGTCTGTTTAAGTGAATTTTGATGGTTCCGAAAATTAATCGATAAAAAATGCGTTCGTTGGAAACGTTGCGAATTGAGTGAGTTTGAAACCTTCTGAATTTTTTTCGAAGCTTGGGATTGAAGGTTAGGATACCCAATTAGAGTATTGCATGGTTAATTTGATGATAGGATGACCATGTAATATTTTTATAATTTAATAGTGTTAAATGAGAATTAAATTGTAAGTTGAATAAATTATTAAGTATGCATGAAAATATAAGGGTTCAAGAAGCACAATTCATGTGCTTATGTGAAGACCAATGAAGTTGTGACATTTTTAAGTCAAAAAGGAAGAGTAATTAGTTGAGATTGGGCTAAAGTGAATGCATTTGATTGGTGATTAATTAGATAGAGTTAAGTGACCAATTAAATGAGTTTATTTATAACTAATGGCATCTTGGTGATGTCTAAATTAGTTGAAGGGCAATTAAGGTAATTGAATGAGTAGTCTATATAAGTGAATGGCTTGAGAGGATGAGAGGGAGGTGAGATTCGGTTGAAACAAGAGCAAAATGTGAGAAATGGAGGAGCTGAACCCATGCAGACCAAGGAAAAAAAAAAAAAAAAATTCTGCAGCCGTGAAGAAGAAGAAGAGGAGGTAACCCATCTATCTTAACCTCTTAAACCCCTCATAGAATTCTCTAGAAAGCTTGAAGAAGATTTAAGGTGAGTGGAATTTATTCATGTCTATTTTGATGGGTTTTTGGGAGTTGTTGATTAAATGAAATTTTGATGAATTTTATGAGGTAAATCAAGGTTGAATATCATCAAATCTAGCTTAAAAGTGGAAGGAAAGCATTAAATAAATTTGGGTCTAAGATTTTGTAAGGGTTAGGGTTTTGAAATGATGATTAATGGAAATTTCATTGATTTGAGTTTAGAGTTTTATTTAAGCTTTGAATGGTTATGTAATTATGGATGGATGTGATTTTGAGCTTCAAATGAAAATATCATTTTGGTTGTGACCAATATTAGTAAGGGGTCACTTAGGTAAATTTAGGTGATTAAATGCATATTAATATTTGTATGATGAAAATATATGATATTATGTTGATTTGAGAGGATTTTTGGAAAGAAAAGAAAAAGGTAATGAAGTGGTGTATATTTATGTTAGTATATGGACACTTTGTGTTTTTGTATGTGTTGAAGTGATTTTTAAAGTTGAATGAATTGTTGGATGTTTTGGGATGAATTTAGAGTGGTTAAAATCAAATAAGTGTAAGGAAAAATTTAAAATGGAAAGCTTGGACATAAAATTGGTTAAAGTGAAAATTGGGTATGTGAGTGGACCTTTCATTCTTTTTATGTGTTTAGTGATGAATTTTCGTGTTGAAATGATTTTATATGTGGTATTAGATTAATTGATGATGATTTTTGAAAAGAAATGCAAGTGAATAAAAAGATAGATATATAAATTAATAGATAGACCATTTATGTTAAACATGTAATTGTGTGAATTTGTAATGTTTGATTAGGTTGTGTGATGTTTTGGAATGAAGCTGTGTTGATTTGGGATTAAATGAATGAAAGAAGAATGTTAGTGTGTTTGAGGGCCAAGAATGGGCTTTTAAATAGTTATCCAATCTTTTTGAAGTGTTTTAGAGAAGTTGATGTACATTTGCTTTAAACAAATTCATTTTTATTAGTAAGGTTTTATTTTTATTAGTATGTGATGATTGTTGATTATGATTAAATCGATTTCATAACTATATATATATATATATATATATGAAGGGTATTGTAATAAAAATTTGTGGCTTTGAATGATGAAAGTTGGAAAAAAGGTTGACTGAATTTAGAAAGTAAAGGGTTGTGAATTTTATTTTAAATGATTGGTTATCCAATGTTATATGATTGTAATTTTATGGTTTTCGAATGGAAAAGAAAAATAATTGGAAAGAAATTGATGAATTAGTGTTTTGACTGAATGTATATCGAGAGAAGGGCACGAAGATTTTGAAAAGATTTGATGAGTAATTGAATGCGAAATAGTGATTTGTGAGAGGTACAGTGATAACTTGAATATATGAGAAAAATTATGACTGAAAATTTATTCGTTGTTTTCCTAACGAAATTTATTATTTAGACATGAAAGTTGTTATAAATATGAAATGATTGGTAATAAAGTAAATTTATAAGGGCCCTAATAAACCTGAACATTGATAGGTGAGAATTGGAAATTGGTATGTCAATAATGAAATATTAACAGTACTGTGCTGTTATGCTTATAAATCGATATGATTAACGGACCTTGAGAGGCATCGAGTGTATGATCCAAAAACCGATATGAATATGAAGTTGAGCTCCGATAGGCAGACACCGAGTGTTCGATGCCAGAGAATTTGACATACCAATAGGGTGATTATAGCAGTACTGCACCGATATATTTATAGATGTTGATATTGAATTCATGGACCTTGCGAAGCACCAAGTGTCCGGTCCCAGAATTTTGTATAAGTGAAATGTGATTCGGTGGGTAGTCACCGAGTGTCCGATGCCGGAGAAACCCATTTTTCAGTCTATGGTATCGTGTCAGTGTTTACGAAGAACGCTGAATATTATTAAAGAAAATCATATTGACATGCTTGAAAATGAAAAGATTTATGTTTATGTGCGCAGTGAATGGTAATTGGATTTCCTTACAAATTTACTAGTAAAAGTTTAAAAATTATAAAATAATGATTTACCACTTGTATTTGAGAAAATGTTATGAAGAAAATATATATGTGAGTATGAAAAAGTGGCATTGTACAAATGTTTATAGACATTTGTCAATTATTAAATTTTATTGTGTTTTATTATAAATATTTGAAAATGGTACAATTTCATTTGTGAAGGTCATAAGTGAAAAATGACTTTTATGTAATTGAAGCATATGTTCGTTAGTAAATTGATTTTGTTATGAATTGGTATTAAAAAAATTGGAGAATCGTAAAATCTTGTATTTGTATGAAATGATGAAATTTAAATTTGGTATACACCCATTAAGTAGAAATATTTAGCGCGTTGGATTTACCATGCGTAAGTTGAGATTTGGGCGCCGTAGATAAAGATTAACATGAAGACCTTGCCACGCATTACTGCGAGTTGCATCCCTCCACAATTTGGGCATTTATTCTTTTGGCACTATGTATTTTTATTAAAGTGCATTGACATGAAGGTATACATAAATATCTATTATTGAGATTTTTTTAAATGATGATGTGTGTAAATTGTAGAAAAGCTTTTGGTTGGTAAAGTGATTTTAAAAATGAATTATTATTATTCTTTTAATTAATGTTTACTTCTATTAATGTGATTTTTATTTAAAGCGACACTCATCAATGTTTGTGTGGTGAAGTGAAATTTGGAGTCGGACGAAGAGTCTGAAATGGAAGTTGAAAATGTGAAATATGTTAGAAGTGTTACGTTTCAAACGTGTAGGTTTTTTATAAAATTTTTGGGTGTTTTTTTAATAAAACAGGAGAAACCCTATCGGATTTTCTGTAAATCCAATAAGCGAATAAAAGCATTTTCTTTTAAAAGTCAAAAGCATAGCATTCTCCGCTTCGATTCCCATGCGGTTGGGGAATCGAGGGAAGGGTGTTACAATTTATAGGGAGAGACAGTTACAATTTGAGTTGAAACAAAATAGGAAAAGAATCATGTATTAATTATACTTTCTAATCAATTAGCACCGAATCAGGAAGCTGTTTCGCTAAATCGGGGATCACATTTACTAAGTTTAAATTTGAATTTATTTCAATTTCTGGTAGTATTTTAATGTCCAAATCATATATAAATAAGGAATCTAACACTATATAAAATGGTCTTTTGCATGTGCACATGAATATACACAACCATACACATTATGAGTTGCTTGTTCATTTTTAATAGAAACTTTGTTAAAGTCCAGTCTTTGCCTTCATAGATAATATAAATGTGGATGGAGGTATTAGTCTATATGGCCGAACCACATTAAAAATTCTCTCGTTTCTTTGCTTTCATTTTACATTTTAATCACTTCATTTACTCACAATTATTACACTCATTTATTCATTATTTGCATCTAATTTGTATTGATTAAGTTGTTGACTGTTTTTTACATCAACAAAAATCTTGTATTGAGTATTCATAAATTACTATATTGATATGTTTAAATTTATGGAAATGTCGATAGATATACTAGGAATAACATAAATGTTTTTAAAATATCAACAACGTTAGAGAATATTTTTTATATCGTTTACCTTAAAATATAAAAAAATATTGAGGATACATCATGTATTCTTTTCGTATTTACTTTCTACATTCCACTGTACTGAATTACATAAGAGATTATACAGTTTAAAACTTATATTTACAAAAGATTATATATTATTCTACTTTCTTTTTAATATATTTAGAAATAGTTTACCTTACAAATTCTAAATATAATAATTAAATAAAAGGTTAAAAAATGTACATACTTTCTTGTAGTAGTAATTAATGTGGCTCATATGATGGTGGAAGATGCTTTAGCTTATGTTACATTTTATTGTTTTCCTTTTTTTTGTTTCTCGAAATTTATGTCTGGGATAACTATTATAATTAAGATAAGATTGAGAGTTAGGATTCTCTCATAATTTAATTTTTTTAATACACTTTTCATAATTAATGAATAGGATCATCAATATATTTTATATGTATTCTTTTGTATCATTCAAACTTCAACTTATTTTATAGTAAGTTTAATATTTTATAGAAAGTTTAAAATTCTTAGGAAAAAAAAAAAAACGCTATTTCCCTCATTAAAAAAAAAAAATAAAAAAAATACATCATTTTGTTTAGGGCTATTTAGTAGCCTGAATAGAATAGGGATCGGACTGAATTTAATTCTCCAGATAAATGGCTGCACGAGGACGAAATCCAATGTCATGATGCTAATAGTAATAGTCTCACCTTTCACTGTGAGGCACATAAGTTACGAATGGCCCCTTCATGTATTTTATTTTATTTTTTTGTCATTTATCTTATGAATTATTTATTTATTAATATTAAACGTGTTTAAAAATTAATTTAATATAATTTATTAAAATATTTTTTTGATATTTTCAATATCAGTTAAGAAAATAATATTATTCTATGTTAAAATTAATTGTAATTAGTTTTATTCTTTACAATAATTTAAATAATTTTTAGTTTATTAAAAAACTTATTTAAATAAACTTTGGCATTAGTCAAATTTAGTTTAAAATATTTTAAATAATTTTATATTTCTTGAAGGTGATTTAAAATAACTTTTCAATCCAAAATTAATTTAATCTAATTCTATATTCACCAATCTTGCACTATACCATATATAAAACCTAATAATACATATGTATACGTATATATGTATATGTGTATAATCTTATCCCATACTACATTAAACAGGAAATAATAAGATTTTCAAGCCAATTCCTTATTGTAAAAACAACATATCATAATACCAATTTGATCAAATCCTATCTATTTCAATTTCATTAAAATAATTTAATCAAATCCTGCCTTTTAAATAATCATTTTGTTTTGTGGATTAGGATCCAATACTAATTTGATTTTTGGTGATGTGTAGGACTATAGAAGACATGATTATATATATATATACTGTATTTAAAAGTGAGAGAGAGAGAAAAAAAAAAAAAAAAAAAGAAGCAGATAAAACTTATTCATTGATTTGTGAAGTTTGTCACATGTCAGTAGATTTTCAAAACAAGAGCAAAAATCATATAATTCATTTGTATATTACCACTAAAACTATTAAATAATAAAAATATTAAACTAATATGGAATGTCAAACTGAAAAATAGGAAAGGAAAGCCGAGGCCACTATATATATTTTTATATTTATTTGGTCTTAATAAGTTTATTATTTATATTAAAAAATAAATTATTACTTTGACTGTAATAATTATTGTTTCGAATGATTTTGATAGTGAACAATGAAAGATTTTACCTTCCTTCAATCCAGTCAATATTTATATGATAAAAGTTAATTGGCAAGAGATGACTGTGTAAATTAAGGACAAAACTAAATATGATATGATTATTGAAAACACAAGATAGATTATTGCAATTTGTCCTTTATAAATATATATTTAGGGGGGTATATTCAACTTTTGAATTTATTAAAATTTAAAAGATTTTTGTTATGTGTATTTTCTGGATTCACCAAATGGACTAGTGAAAGCCCAACAAGTCCACGTAAAAAAAAGGTTCAGTTATCAACTCCAAGCCCAGCGAGCTCCACAGTTCGCATCAGTAAGCTCATTCCACAGCCATGCTACAGATAGTTATGCAATTCGCTCTATGCACAACTCACTACTCAGTGAGGCACAGCTTGAGGTCGCTCAGAGCAGTATACAACTCGTCTAGTGATCAATTAATACGAAATCTTCCAGAATAGGCAATTATCTGATTTGATCATGATTCTCTCACCAGAAATGAAAGTTAATTCAAATTTGAACTTAGTCAACGAGATCTTGAGATATACAAAACAATTTCCTGATTTTACTCCAATTAATTAGGAAGTGTATTCAATATAATTATTTTCCTACTTTATTGTTACCCGATTTATAATACATTTTTTCCTATAAATAAAAGGCTGAATTCATTATAAAGACACACAAAAACAATAATATACTGTTACTCTGTTGGATTATTGAGAAATAGTCGTGGACGTAAGCGCACTTGCTGAACCACGTTAAAAACTTTGTCTTCGCATTGTTCTTATTCTCTGCCCTTTTTTTTTTTTTTGCTCTATTTGAGATTGATTGCAGATATTGGGATTTGAGCTCTCATCGATCAGAAAATCAAGTCAACATTTTGGCGCTAGAAGGAGGGTCCAGACTGCAATCTATCCTGTTTTTGTTCTTTG
This sequence comes from Litchi chinensis, assembly GCA_019925255.1. NCBI lineage: Eukaryota > Viridiplantae > Streptophyta > Magnoliopsida > Sapindales > Sapindaceae > Litchi > Litchi chinensis. Next base: position 1,158,385 of record CM034462.1, on the reverse strand, counting down.
ATCTCTGATAGATATGACAAGAACAAGAGTCACCAGATATATAAGGGAGGCTAACCAGGCGGAGAGTTAGACGAATCAGCCACAACAAAACATGCAATCAGTGGAAGACGCATCCGTGCATACAGTAGGCACGTCTCATGGCCAAGCTGTTGGAACTACTGCAGACATGCCACATTTGCCCCCTCATCAACCAGTTTCAATCGCCCCAACAGCTAAGGGGCAACAGACATGGTATAAAAGGCAAGAGGCACTGGAGAATACGGTCAGACAACTTGCAGACGCTGTCAATATGTTGGTATAGACTCAAGTGCAGAACGCGCCCAGAGTTGAGATTGAGGCACCAAGGCAGGTATATCCGCAGTATGGAGTGCAAGTGCCAGAAAGGCCAGTTAGAGAGGTGCAGCGATCTGCTGGCTCAGCTTGCTCCTCCAATTCGTGTTCTAGAGTTGGAGGTTGCACAATTCATGAGAAAGGAGAAGTTGCATGCCCAGTTAGTTTGGTGATAAGGGTGAGCCAGATGGAAGCCGGAGAGTGGAAGCCGCCCATGATAGAGTCCGAGCTGCACCTCGCATAAGGAAGATGAAGTGGGCAATTAGCTACAGGCAAGGTCTACCAAGTTGTTGCGTTGAGCTTGCATTATACTTTCTGTGCCTAAAATGAGTTTAAACGCTTCGTATTCTTGATGTTGAATTTTTACAATTTTGTGTTTCTTTCTGTGATCATGACCTGAGGAGCGGCGTTCTGACTCATATTTTTGGCTCTTTTTGAATGAGCCGCCAGCTCGATGTGACCTTGTATGTCGCTGATTATCTACCTTGTCCTCCTCATGTCAAGATGTAGCTCGGACTCTATCATGGCCAACTTCCACACGATGGCTTCCATCTTGACTCACCCTTATCACCAAGCTTGCAGGGCGCACGACTTCTCTTTCCTCGTGAACTTGGCAACCTCCAGCTCTAGAACGCAAATTGGAAGAGTAAGCAGAACCATTAGATCGCGTTACCTTTCTCATTGGCCTTTCTAGCACCTGTACCTCTTCATGTTGTGGACATGCTTGCCTTGGAGCAGCAGTCTCGATCTTAAGCGCGTTCTACGCTTGAGCCTGTACCAGTGCATACTGCTTCTGTAAGCTGTCGAACCGTAAGCTCCAACGCCTCCTGCCTTTGATGTCATGCTGGTAGTCCTTCGGCTGGAGCGATTGGTAATGGTTAGCGAGGGGACAGGGAGGGATGCTTGCCGCAGCACCAATTGCCTGGCCATAAAACGTGCCTACTGCGGGCACAGGTGCGTCTTCTATAGGTTGCATGTTTTGCTACGGCTAGCTTGTCTGACTCTCCGCTTGGTCAGCCTCCCCCACATATCTGGTTTTTCTTGTTCTTGCCATGCCTGTTAAAAGCTGAAGAATTGCAGCAAGACAGATTGCAATCTGGGCCATTCCTCTAGAGCCAAAATGTCGACGTTGATTTCTGGTCGACGACAGTTTAAAGTCCAATACCTGCAATCAATGTAAAACAAAATAGCAAACAAAAGAAAAGTATAAGGCAGAGAAGAAGAACAACATACAAGAAGGATTTTTTACGTGGTTCAGCAAGTGCACTTACGTCAACAGTTATTCCTCTTAATAATTCCTGTAGAGAAATAGTATATCTGTTGCTTGTCTGTTACAATGAATTTCAGCCTCTATTTATAGAGAGAGGTGGTTATAATTTGAGTTGAAACAAAATCGAAAAATAATCATGCATTAACTACACTTCCTAATCAGTTAGCACCGAATCAGGAAACTGTTCCGCTAAATCAGGGATTACATTTACTAAGTTTGAATTTGAATTTATTTCTAATTCTGGTAGAAGAATCACGATCAATTTGGGTTACTGTCTTTTCTAGTTATTTAACTAGTCATTATGCGAGCTATAAACTGCATTAGACGATCTTCGAGCTAGACCTCATTCCGAGTAACGAGCTATGCATAGTGAACTGAGTAGTACTAACAACGTCCTGTAAACAACGATTGTGACACGAACTCGCTCGTGTAAGCTGTAGAGCTCGCATGGGCTAGATGTTGATAAATCGGTCTTTGCCTACTAGGCCACTTCATTAGCTCGACTTGTTGGGCTTCTATCAGATTTTTACCAACCCGTTTATTGAATCCAAAAAATACCCATACCAGAGTCGAAATACAAAAATAATAAGAGCAAAGAGGAGAGAGAAAGATGAAAGGAAGAAAAAAGAGAAAAGATGAAATAAAATATTCATAGGAAACAAGTTTTCTTTAAGAAATAAAATCTTAAAAAAAATAATAAATAAATAATTTAAAGAAATAAAATCTTAAAAGGAAATAAATCCAAGACCTAAAAGGAAACAATTCAAATAACTTAAGGAATAAAAACCTAAAAGGAATTAATATCAAATAATTAATAATCAAATAATTTTAAAATTCGATAATATTTTAAAAGTCTCATCACTTCACCACAACAAACATGATTCTATTTGGTGTTTCTCCGATACAAACTTTGGGACGTATTTGTATTTACTTCCATATATAACTTTCTATAACTTTCATGCACTGAATACTCAAAACAGGTTACTTTTTTTTTTTTGAAAATCTCAAAACAGGTTACTTAGTGCAGTAGTTTCGCTCAAAAAGGAATCCTAGAACTCAGGCCATTAAAACCATTTTTAATAGCTGTATTCTTTTCTGCTTTGTCAACCAAGTTTGCTTCTTCATTCTCAGAACTTCACTTGCTGCCTAGAAAGCCTTTTTAGTTCACAGAAGCCATGTCAACTTTTCTACCTGATGATATCATCGTGGATATACTCTAGAGATTACCAGTGAAGTCTCTTTGTCGATTCAAGTGCGTATCCAAGCTCTGGTTGGCTTTAATCACCCACCCTTGATTTGCCAAAATACATCTCTCTCAAACCAAAAGACGGAAACTCATTCTTTCTGTTGATTTTACTATTCACTCTGTCGACTTTGAAGCTTTTCACTCCATAGACCGTGAAACCAAGTCTAGTACTGACGATGATGATGATGTCATCGATGTTGCTGCAACGAAGCTTGTCTTTCCGGGGTGGGAATTTTGTCAAACTGAAGAAGCCACATGGTACGTTGGTTCTTGCAATGGTTTGTTGTGCTTTACATGTGATGAAGACTTATTTGTATGTAATCCTTACACTAAAGAATACAAGCAAGTTTCTGATCCGTCTCAAGGTCTCTATTATGTATATGGTTTCGGTTATGCTGAGTCGATCGATAATTATAAATTTGTTTCGATTCGGGATAACGTTATGGATGTCTATTCTTTGAGAAATGATTCTTGGACAAGATATAAAACTTTTCTAAGTGTCAATTTTTTTCATCATGGAGATAACTCAGATAAGGTAGCTCTCAATGGAGCTATCCATTGGGTATGTTGTGATCAACACTCTGCTGACGATGATGGTCCAAAGGTGATCATAGCCTTTGATTTGGTAGACGAAAAGTTCAAAATCTTGCCTTTCCCTAACACCAAGCTACCTGCATGTTGCGAGTGGTGTCTTGGACGTTTGGGTGACCATCTTTGCTTTTGTAACAGTAGGGAATTAGATGTCCAACAATGTTGGGTGATGAAAGAATATGGAGTGGAAACATCATGGACTAAACTTTTTACGGTGCACTCGCAGTATAGGCTTAAACCGTTATGCTATTTGAGAGACACTCCCTGTGATTATGAAAGTGTAGTTGTTTATGATTCAAAAAATCATAACAAAAAGCTATTGAGGGTGGATGCCCTCCTCAATAATGATTTTTGGTATTGCACAGAAGGGGATGTATATGTTGAGAGTCTTGTCTCGCCCATTTAAAAGAAGACTGATTTCAAAATTGAAGGTGATGATAATTCATCATTTTATATATACTTGATTTAATTTACCTCTTTTATCGTCATTTTGACAACTAGATCATGACATGCAATAACAATGGGCTTTTATATATTTTTGTCAACAGAGAAGTTGTCCAAATATTGGTTTCTGTGATAGTAGGCTGTTGAAGAACATGACAATTGCTACAAGATTTACTACTCGTAAGTGTTTTCACTCTTCCTCTAACTAGAGGTAATTTACTTTCTAAGAATTTCCTAGACTAGACTGCTTGAAATATTTGTTTCAATTTTGTTTAAATTAGATTATGCGATCAAATTAATTTTTTATTTCAGTCTTTTTTTCTCATCACCTACAATCTTAGATTTTTGGCAAGATCGTATATGTACTTCTATAAACTTTCTACCTTTTGAATATATCTCAACCTCATTAAATTTCAAATAAATAGGTATATATACATACAAACATTGAACTAGCTTGAGTCGAACTACGATAAACTTTTGTTGATCAGAAAAACGTTTGAGTAGTTTGGATAATGCTTTCAAACTCAACTATACTCTAACCCAGTATATATTTCTATCCAACTCAATCTAATTGAATCATGCACACCAACCATAATCTAACGGAATAATATCAATAAAAGTTATAACTATACTGTGTATGAATTTTGTGAGAATATTTTAACAATCTGATTTTGTTAATATACTTTTAAGATTAACAGTTTTAATTAAGTGTTTGGATATCTTAACTTCTTACAAAAAGTAGTCAATGTAAATTCAAATGTTTTTAAAAATGGAAATATTTTTAATCAACACTATTGCAACTTATATATAAATGTTTCCTAGTTATAAATCTATATATATATATATATATATATATATGTAGCTAGAACTATTGTCTTATTAATCTGACTAAAGAGATTTTAAACTGTGATGCATGTGCTTATGAAACTTCCATTCTATACGATTGCATGAGCTTTATGGTTGTGTGACCATATTTTTCTCACAGTTTCACATTTTAAAGGTAAAAAATACACCACAAAGAAGGATACCATGAGGAGCTATTAATTTTGTCACTGCTGCTTGCTAGCCTAAATGTACATGTTTGATAATTTTTTTTTTTAATCAGTTCCTTTGTCAACAGAAAAGGTGCTGGTGGAATGATGATTGCACTAAAAGAGTTGAAGGCTATTGAGGAATATATATAATATGTTAGCTCCAAGATTTACTCTTCAAATAAAGTTGTCTTTCTCTAATTAGAGATAATATATTTTTCCAAGACTTTGCTATTTGGGCAGCCAGAATCGTGTTAGTAAAACCTTCATTATTTAAGGTTATATGTGATATTAGCAATATCTTTCTGTCATTTTCTTTTCTCTTCTTTGTACCAGAAATCTTTAGTGCACTAGACAGATTTTGACAGTGGGCAATTTACTAGCAACCTAACACTGCATAAGATAAGACTTAGTTCTTGTCAGACAAAGCAAACTGTTAGGGAGTCCCAGATATATGAATTAAGAATATGAGACTAATCCTACATTCATAATATAAAAGACAGAGAAGGATTTATAAACAAAGGAACGTCACAACCTAGTAGACATTTTTTTCTTTTTGGTTATAAGGGCTATTCACCGATATAAAGCAACAGTTATGATAGTTTAACACAATTACTCCACATGATTGAATACTTGGATTGAGAATACTTTCCTAACATTTTTTTTTTCTTTCAATCTTTTTTGAAGAGTATTACGAGTTTGAATGAAACACTTACATGCAAGAAATTACGTTAATAGATCTTAACTATACATTGCTTTTTAAGGTGATGTTTGATGGGTTCCATCCTAACTCCTTTCTTGAGCCCAAGAGAATACTATGAAAATTGTAAACTTTCTAATTCTGGCCCAAGCAATCTAAAACAAGCCAAAAAATTCTTCCAAAAACCCTAAAATAATCTTCATTATAACTAAGGGTGAGTGTTTTCGGATTTGGATTGGATTGAGTTAAAAATCTCTCAACTCAACATGGGTTGGGTTGAAAATTTTTAACCCAACCTAATAATAATCAGGTTGGTTGAGGTTAGGTTGATTGGGTTAAATTTAACCCACCACAAATGCATAAAAGATTTAATTGATAACTCTTATACTCTTAGCAATTTAATTACAAATAACACAAGTATAAATAGATATTTAATAATTCAAAATAAAAGATTCAATCCACCATAAGGGTTGCTCTTGATCTTCATTCCTAGTAAATGTTATTCTAGAAGAAGGATAAAAACTTGAATTTAGAAGTAGAGATTGACATTTGTCGGGTTAGATTGGGTTGGATTGAAAAATTTTTAATCTAATCCAACCTAATTTAATTTTTAACTCAACCTAACCCAACCCATATTAATTTTTTTAAGATTTAATCCAACTCAACCCGATAAAAAATAGTCGGGTTTAATTAGGTTTGTCGGGCTTGATTGAAGATGCTCACCCCTAATTATAACTAACTAGTTATAATATTTATAGGAAACAAGTTTATTTAGGAAATAGAATCTTAAAATTAAGAAAATAAATTAAACAACTTAAAGAAATAAAATCTTACAAGGGAACAAATTCAAAGCCTAAAAGGAAAACAATTCAAATAACTTAAGGAATAAAAACCTAAAAGGAATTAATATCAAATAACTAATAAAGAAATAATTTTAAAATATGATAATATCTTAAAAGTCTCATCACTTCACCACAAATTTTGGGACGTATTTGTATTTACTTCCATATATAACGTTCTATAACTTTTATTGCACGAGTACTCAAAACTGGTTACTTAGTGCAGTTGTTTTGCCCAAAAAGGAATCCTGAAATTCAGGCCCTTAAAACCCTTTTTAATAGCTGTATTCTTCTTTTTTTTTCTTCGTCAACCAATTTTGCTTCTCCATTCTCAGAACTTCACTTGCTGCCTAGAAAGCCTTTTTACTTCACAGAAGTCATGTCAACTTTTCTACCTGATGATGTCATCGTGGATATACTCTCGAGATTACCAGTAAAGTCTCTTTGTCGATTCAAATGCGTATCCAAGCTCTGGTTGGCTTTAATCACCCACCCTCGATTTGCCAAAATACATCTCTCTCAAACCAAAAGACAGAAACTCATTCTTTCTTTTGTTTTAAGTATTCACTCTGTAGACCTTGAAACCATGTCTACTGCTGCTGATGATGATGATGTCGTCGATGTTGCTACAACGCAGCTTGTCTTTCCGGGGTGGGAATTTTGTCGACCTGAAGAATACTTAACGTACTTTGGTTCTTGCAATGGTTTGTTGTGCTTTGCATGTGGTGGAGGGTTATTTGTATGTAATCCTTACACTAAAGAATACAAGCAAGTTTCTGATGTGTTTCAAGATCTCAATTCTGTATATGGTTTCGGTTATGCTGAGTCTATCGATGATTATAAATTTGTTTATGTTTCAATTCAGAATAAGGTTATCGATGTCTATTCACTGAGAAAAGATTGTTGGACAAGAGTTCATAAAGCTTTTCAAAGTAACTATTTTTTACATCGTGCAGAGGGGGTAGCACTCAATGGAACTATCCATTGGTTGTGTTGTGACTCTGCTGATTTTGTAGGTACAAAGGTGATCAAAGCATTTGATTTGGTGGACGAAAAGTTCAAAACCTTGCTTCTCCCTAACATGGAGCGATCAGCTACATGTTTCCACAGGTGTCTTGGACGTTTGGGTGACCATCTTTGCTTTTTTAACCATTGCGGTCTAGAGGCCCAACAATGTTGGGTGATGAAAGAATATGGAGTGGAAACATCATGGACAAAACTTTTTACGGTGCACTTGCAGCGTAGGTTTAAAACTTTATGTTATTTTAGAGACACTGAAACAACAATGTTGTTACACTGTGATGATAAAAGTATAGTAGTTTATGATTCAAAAAATCGTAACAAAAAGTTATTGAGGGTGGATGGCCTCCTCAATAATGATGGTCGGTATCGCATGGAAGAGAATGTATATGTTGAGAGTCTTGTGTCGCCCATTTACAGGAAGATTGATTTCGAAATTGAAGGTGATGATAATTCATCCTCTTGTATATACTTGATTTAATTTACCTCTTTTATTATCATTATCACAAATAAATCATGACATGCAATAACAATGGGCCTTTATATATTTTTGTCAACAGAGAAGTTGTCCAAATATTGGTTTCTGTAATGGTAGGCTGTTGAAGAGCATGACAATCTACAAGATTTACTGCTCGTAAGTGTTTTTACTCTTTCTCTAACCAGAGGTAATTTACTTTCTAAGAATTTGCTAGACTAGGATGCTTGGAAATATTTGTTTCAATTTTGTTTAAATTAGATTATGTAATCTGATTTCTTTTACTCTTTTTTCCATCTAATCCATAGTCTTCAATTTTTGGCAAGATCGTACATGTACTTCTATAAACTTTCTACCTTTTATATATATCTCAACCTCATTAAATTTCAAATAAATAGGTATACAAATGAACTATGATAAATTCTTACTCAAGAAAAACATTTGAGTGGGTTGGATATTGCTTTCAAACTCAACTATAATCTCTAACCCAATATATTTCTAACTTAATCTAACTCAATCCTGCATACTAACCACACAACCGCATGAAATAATATCAATAAAAGTTTTAATTATACTATCTATGAATTTTGTGAGAATATTTTAACAATCTGATTTTGTTGATATACTTTAAGATTAACGGTTTTAATCAAGTGTTTGGATATCTTAACATCTTACAAAAAAATAGTCAATGTACTTTCAAATGTTTTTAAAGGTGGAATTATTTTTAATTAACACCATTGCAACTTTATATATAAATGTTTCCTAGTCTTATAAATCTATGTATATATATAGCTAGAACTATTGTCTAATTAATCTGATTAAAGAGATTTTTAACTGAGAAGCATGTGTTTATAAAAGTTCCATTATATACGATTGCATGAGCTTTATGGTTGTGTGACCGTATTTTTCTCACAGTTTTACATTTTAAGGTAAAAAATATACCACAAAGAAGCACTCCATGAGGAACTTTTACATTTGTCACAGATGGTTGCTAGCCTAAAGTACATATGTTCGATAATTTTTTTTTTCCTTGTTTTATCAGCTTCTGTTGTTGAGATGTTTATCATTTATTAATTATTATTTTTTTTTTTCTTTGTCAACAGAAAATGTGCTGTTGGAATATTGATTGCAATAAAAGAGTAGAAGGCTATAGAGGAACATATATAATATGCTAGCTACAAGATTTACTCTCCAATTTAAGGTTGTCTTTCTCTAATTAGAGATAATATATTTTGCTAAGACTTTTCTATTTGGGCAGCCAGAATTTTGTTAGTAAAACCTTCATTATTTATGGTTATATGTGATATTAGCAACATCTTTCTGTCATTTTCTTTTCTCTTCTTTGTACCAGAAATCTTTAGTGCACTAGACAGATTTTGACAGTGGGCAATTAAATAGCAACTTAACACTCCATCGAACTTAGTTCCTGTCAGACAAAGCAAACTGTTAGGGAGTCCCAAATATATGAATTAAGAATATGAGACTGATCCTACATTCAAAATATAAAAGACAGAGAAGTATTTATAAACAAAGAACGTTGCAACCTAATAGACTTTTTTTTTTGTTATGAGGGCTATCCGGCGATATAAAGCAACATTTATGATAGTCTAACACAGTTACTCCACATGATTGAATACTTAGATTGAGAATTCTTTCCTAACATTTTTTTTTTCATTTGATCATTTCCGAAGAGTATTATGAGTTTGAATGAAACACTTACATGGAAGAAATTAAGTTAATAAAACTTAATCATACATTGCTTTTTAAGGTAATGTTTGATAGGATCTATCCCGACTCCTTCATTGAGTCCAAGAGAATCTCATGAAAATTGTGATCTTTCTAAATGAAAACTGGATTTACTGAAATCCTTATATGAAAAATTCTCATAAATCTTATGGTTGCCTTGTAAATTTAATTTGAATAAATTGAAAACCCATACGTTTCTTATGTTGGACGGATATACTGGATTTATAAATTATTAACAAAATTTCTGGAAAAAATATTTTATTTATAAAAGTATTTTGTGAAACACATTTAAGAAATCAAATCTATTAAAAATAATAAACTAATACAAATGGTCAATCATTTTGTAGCCTTTCTCACACTATGAAATGATCTGTACAAACTTGTGACAAAAATCTGGAAAAATTGGTTTTATAAAAAAATGAGCGTTAACGTCCAATGAAATGATATAACTTTTATGAAAATAATATTTATAAATAAATAAGAAATAGTTCTCAATGATTCATACACAATCACATCTAAACAATAAAATTAAATTCAATTATAAATTCGCAATAAAGTTGTAAACTTTTGTATGAATCATCTTTATAACTTTAAAAAAATATAATCCACAACCATAATCTATATAAATTTATCTGAAATCTCTTTCGAACAACGGCATGAACTTCTCTGGTTTGACCACCGCACTTCAAACCTCAATTGGATCTCTGTCCACGGACTTATGATTTTTATACACGTGTGTGGGTCCCCAGTCTCCACCTAGACCAAATAATTATTTAATACTAGTAATAAAAATAAAATCTAAATTATCTATATTCAATCATATCTTAAAGTAATACTAAAATTATATATTATATAATTTCGTATCATAATAAACTACAAACATTTGTATGGATCATTTCTGTATATTTATAAAATCTCAATATACACCAACTAATTAATATCCAGGGAAATCTGTCATATGTGGTTGCATATTTGTAAAGATGAGATTGCTGACAAAGAGAGGTTGCATATTCGTAAAGATGAGATTGATAATATTAGGGCAATTTTTTTTTTCCTTATATATATAAGGACAATTTTGTCCAAAAACTAAAATATGTGCTACATAAACTCCACTTATTAATCCCATAACATCTTCAAAACCATTAAATTAAGAGTGCTAGTAAAAAAACTCTCCCTTATATTTAGGTGTGCAATATTATTGAATAGTTATAATGCTTTTCACATCTCGAAACAATTGACCACATAATCACATAATGTTAATTTTACTATTGGTTGGATAACCATTGGATATTCAGAAATAGCTTTTATCCATTCTCAAAAGATGAAAATTTTGTTGTCATTTGGCTATTGGCATCGTTGGTACCAACAACCCCCACACCGTGTGTTGGCGTGGGTTCGACACCCTGCCTACCATATCCAAAAATTATATAATATAATATATTCATGTACTAATAATATTAATTAATTAATAATAGTATAATAATATAAATATATCTTGTCTTCTATCATTCAGTGTGGGTTGACCTCCTACTTTTATGTGAGTTTCTCCCTTACTCTCGTGTGGGTCTCTCTCCCACTTCTATGTGGGCGGATCCCTCATAATTGGGAGTAGTTCTCTGGGCCGCGCTACTAGTGTTCTATCTCGGTTGGTTCCGGTTGTTCCCTGGGTCAGTTCCAGATACAATTTTTGTACTCAAAAAAAAAAAAAAAAGGATGAAAATGTTGTTACCACATTTTTATCATCATTATTGATTTTACGTTTCTTTTTAACCAAATTCCCCATTTCTCTTTAGGGAAATTCGAAAAACCCCTATAATTTTTTATTAAGTTCATAAAATAAATTTTGAAACAAACTAAAAACCCTTATCATTAGCCAAGAATCCCTGCCGAGAATCTTAACTTAATTTGAAAACGATATAGAAGTTGATTTTCAAATTTTATCAAACCATGTCTTTAAAATTTCCCTTTATATATGCAACTAAAGTAATGTTCACAAGATGTAACATTCTATTCGTATTGGTTTCTCAAATCAGTGGTCATTGGCCACAGATATCACCTAATTTGTAAGCAAGTACAATAGTTAATATTTTTTCGATATTTTGTATGATATGTAAGGGACATATACTGTAGAAAGTATATGGCAAGGACGATGTCGTACCAGTACAGTGGTACCAACTACGTAAGGTACATATTGAAGGTGCAGGATTGGTCTGACTTTTCATATGAAAGGATTGGAGATAAGGGAGGACAAACATTTTGATAAGGGAGAACAAACTTTTTGAAATCAATCGTTTGGCTTACATATCGTACTAGATTTCAACATTCAAGTAACCTCAGTAGTCCACTTTAGGTCTAAAGTATAAATACCAATCAAATTGAAACACACCCAGGCACGGGTGTCAATTTACTAGTTTCTTTTTTCTTTTGTAATTAGAGTTTTCATTATCGATTATGATGACTACTTTTTTTACTTTAAAAATTATTATTTTATTTATAAAAGTTAAATTAATTAAATTAAATGCACCAAACAAGGGATTATATTGTATACAATCCATCTAATTCATTCCATTTTGATGTGGGTACAACAAATTCAATTCTATATAGAAGTGTGAAATGTATAGTGTATTATTTTATACTACGCTTTGCATCACAATCATGACTTTGTGCAATCAATAGTGTTTATATTTGATATCTTTTTTTTTGTTTTTTTTTTTTTCCTGAGAGTGTTTATATTTAATATCTAACAACTAGATTTTTATATTTGAATCATAAATATATATTGTGTGTATTTTTTGAACTAATTAAATGGGCTGATAAAAGCCCAACTTAAGCCCAATTCAGGCTCGATAGAAGGTCCAATAAAGTCAAAACCCATCAGACAATGCTCAGATGACTCTAAGCCCAGCGAGCTCTTCAGCTCGCACAGATAGCTTCTTCAGCTTATGTCAACAAGCTCATGACAGCTAGAATTCAGCTCGCTTTATAGCTCGCTTCAGTCACAGCTCGCTTGCCAGCGAGCTCTAGCTCGAGGTCGCAAACCGCTATATAGTTAGCAGCTCGTTCAGGAGCGTAATTAATGCGGAATCTTCCAAAACAGGCAGGTACCTAATTCAATCGTGATTCTCTTTTCAGAAACGGAAGTTTATTCAAATTCAAACCGAATCAACATCATCTTTGATTTTATGGAAGCAGTTTCCTGATATTGTTCAAACATAATAGGAAGTGTAATTAATTCATGATTCCTTTCCTATTTTCTCTGATATTATTTAAGTTATTTGGAAAATGTAATTAATTCAGGATTCTTTTCCTGATTTGCTGCAATCAGAATTGTAACCTTCTTCCCCTATAAATAGGGGTTAAACTTCATTGTAACGAGGGAGAAATATAATAATTAATATATACTGTCACTCTGCAGATATTAAGAGATAAACAATCGTGGACGTAGGCTTTAATTGCTGAACCACGTAAAAGTTTTGTATTCTTGATTTTATTCCTGGTTCTTGTCTGTGTTTTTCTTCGGTTTTTGTGCTTTCTCACATTGATTGCAGGTATTGGGCATTGATTACTCGGCGACTGAAATTCAACGTCGACATTTTGGCGCTAGAAGGAGGGCTCAAACTGCAGTCTTTTTCCATCTCAAATCTTTTGATTCCTGACGACATGGCAAGAACCAGACAAACCAAGTACGTGGGCTCTCAGGCTGACCAGGCAGAAAGTCAACCCAGTCACCATCAACAGGATGCGCAGCAGGTGGAAGGCGTACCCATGCATGAAGCAGGGACATCATATGGGCAGATGGCTGATGCTGCAGCAAACGTACCACCTTTGCCTCCGCGTCAACCGGTTCCAATTGCCCCGGTAGCAGATGGGCAACAGGTGTGGTACCAAAGACAGGAAGCGCTGGAGGATACGGTCAGACAGCTTACAGAGGCTGTCAACATACTGGTGCAGGCTCAAGTGCAGAAGGTGCCAAGGGTCGAGATCCAGATACCAAGGCTGGCACCCCAGCAGCATGATGTAGTGCAGATGCCCGAGCAGCTAGCCAGGGAAGCCCCGAGACTGGCAGGCTCAACTCGCTCCTCCAATGCGCGCTCTAGAGCCTGAAACCCTATCCGTGAAGAAAGGGATGTCGCACTCCCAGCCAGCCTGGTGGCAAGACCGAGCCACGGTGGACACCAACGAGCAGAGGCTGGACATGATAGAGTTGGAGCAGCAGCTCGCAATGATGAGGAGGTGAATGGGCGACATGTAGGGTCTCATCAACCTGGAGGCTGGCTTGAAGAGCATGGAAGATACGACTCGGAGCATCCTTCCCCGAGTCCTGACCATAGGAGGAGATACGAGCTCCGAGATCCACAAGTAAAAGAACTCCTTCAGAGGGTCCAGCAGTTAAAGGCACGACCTGGAGCCCCAGAGCAGCGTGGGCTCTACGGGGAGAGGACCCCGTTCACAAGGGAGATAGAGACGCAGCCTCTCCTTCCGAGGTTTAAGATGCCAAACATAAAACAGTACAACGGGGACAGTGACCCTTGTGACCATCTCGACGCCTTCAACGTTCAAATGGACTTACAAACAGGCAATCCCATGGTGAAGTGCTGAGTATTCCCACTACCTTGGGGGACATTCCGAGGACGTGGTTCAAAATCTCCCAGTTCGCAGCATAGGCAGTTGGGAGGAATGTCAGCAGAAGTTCGTTGGCCAGTACAAGGCACTAAGAAGGCAGCTCGCTCCATCCTGCCACCTAGCTACTATCTTTCAGCTTCAAGGTGAATCTTTGAAGGAGTACAACGCCAGGTTCAGACGCGAGGTCGCAAATGTCGAGCACCCATTAGATGAAAGCATACTAACAGCGATCTCAGTTGGGCTGCGCAAGGATGGAAAGTTGTATGAAAGTATTTACAAATCCCCAATGAAGGATCTGAGAGAATTCTACGAGCGAGCTGCAAAGGAAATCAGATGAGAAGAGACCTTCGGCCCGAAAAAGCAAAATCAGAAGAATGAAGCAGACAGTTCCAACCAGCCAAAGAGGAGAAACAACGGCAGGAACGAAGAAGATAAAAACGGTGGCTCAAGCAATCGGATTACCAAAAAGGCAAGGAGAGAGCCAAGGAACGAGTGACCTCAGCGTCAAGGTCGCTATGAGCATTACACTGTCTTGTCAGACTCATTAGACAGGATCTTTGCAACAGAAAAGAATAGGGAGGACTTTGGGAAGCCCTATCCTTTGAGGGCCCTTGTTCATCAGAGGGATAGAAGTAAGTTTTGTGTCTATCATAATGAGGTCGGGCACAATACTTCGAACTGCTGGGTGTTGAAGGATGCTATTGAGAAGCTAATCAGGAGAGGTCGTTTGAGAGATTATGTGGAACGACATGCGGACTCGCGACCTCAGCAAGAACGACCTCATCAACAACAACCAAATCATCAGCAGCAGCCCCAGCGAGCTCCCGAGCCCGAACATGAGCCTGCGATAAGGACAATTTTCACGATTCATGGTGGGCCCTATATCGCAGGTACCTTAAACAGATCGTATGAAAAGTACATTCGAGAGGCAAATCACACTTTCCAGGTCAGCGGGTCAGATGGGCCTGCTAAAAGGGCGAAAACAACCTCGGATGAGATAGTGTTCACTGATGAAGATGCTAAAGGAGTGATTTGGCCTCATAATGATGCGTTGGTCATAAGAGCTAAAATTAGTAATATGGAGGTTAGGCGCATCATGATTAATACTGGGAGCTCGGTGAACGTGATGTATAGGAGCTGTTTCGATCAGATGGGGCTGCGAGCAGAACAGATGAAACCGTCCCCAAAGCCTTTATATGGGTTCACTGGAGATATCATAATACCAGTGGGCCAGATCAAGCTACCATTGACTCTCGGGGAGGCAGGACGACAGGCGACTACTCTGACAGACTTTCTGATAATTGACTGCCCATCAGCATATAATGTAGTCTTGGGAAGACCAGCCATGAACGAGTTGGACGTGGTCACTTCCACCAAAACTCTTACGGTTAAGTTCCCGACTCCTAATGGCATTGGATGTGTTTGAGGGGAGCAGCACCTAGCAAGACGCTGCTATGAGGACGCAGTAAAGATGGGCGTCAAAGGAAAGAAAATGAACGTGGTTTCGAGAGGCGAGCCACGAACTATGATCGAGAAAGGAGTCAGTCATGACCTGGACCCTAGCGAGGTAGATGCAGACCGAGCTATTAGTCCAGTCGAAGAGTTAGAAGATATACAAGTCAGCGAGGCAGATTCGGAGAGATGTTTGAAGTTGGGAAAAGGACTAGCTGCAGAATTAAGAGCTCAGCTCGCTGACTTCTTGAAAGCGAACTTGGATGTGTTTGCATAGAACCATGAGGACATGGTGGGAATAGATCCAAAGGTGATGTCTCACAAGCTGAACATTGATCCTCACTTCAAGCCAGTTCGCCAAAAGAGAAGAGCTATGACAGGGGAACCCTACTTAGCACTAAAAGAGGAGGTAGACAAGCTGCTGGTTAACAAATTCATCAGAGAAGCTTACTACCCGACCTGGGTTGCAAATCTCATGCTAGTAAAGAAGAAAAACGGGAAGTGGAGAACCTGCCTTGACTTCACTGACCTGAACAAGGCATGCCCCAAAGACAGCTTCCCCTTACCAAGAATAGATCAGCTCGTGGACGCTACTGCTGGCCACGAGCTCCTGAGCTTCATGGACGCATATTCGGGATATAATCAGATCCCAATGAAGCTCGAGGATGAAAAGCACACCTCATTCATGACTGATAGGGGGTTATATTGCTACATGGTGATGCCCTTCGGTTAAAAAATGCTGGGGCAACCTACCAACGCTTGGTGAACATGATGTTTGAAGAACAAATTGGAAAGACCATGGAGGTCTATGTCGATGACATGCTGGTGAAGTCCAAGCAAGTAGGCGACCATGTTCGCGACCTAGGGAAGATGTTTGAGATTTTGAGGAGCTATAAGATGAAATTGAATCCGTACAAGTGTGCATTTGGAGTAGCTTCTGGGAAGTTTTTGGGCTTCATGGTAAATAGTAGGGGTATTGAGGCCAACCCTGAGAAGATTAAGGTATTGATAGACATGAGATCGCCAACTAGGGTGAAAGATATCCAGAGCCTTAATGACCAGGTTACGACACTAAGCAGGTTCATCTCGAAAGCCACAGACAAGTGCATCCCTTTTTTCGATATCTTGAAGAAGGCCAAAAGCTTCGAATGGACCGAGCAATGTGAAATAGCCTTCCAGCAGCTGAAGGAATACATGGGGCGAGCTCCACTCCTCTCTAAGCCTAAAGAAGGGGAGAAACTGATTCTGTACCTGGGGGTGTCTCAACAAGCCCTGAGCGCTGCACTAGTGAGGGAAGAAGAAAAGACGCAGCTTCTCGTGTATTATGTAAGCAAGCGATTGCAGGATGCTGAAACCAGGTATTCCTAGATGGAAAAGCTAGCTTATTGCCTGGTAATCGCATCAAGGAAGCTGCGACCTTACTTTCAGGCTCATACAGTTGAAGTCCTCACCCAGTATCGCTGAAGCAAGTTTTACAGAAGACAGACACCTCAAGTCGATTATTGAAATGAGCAGTGGAGCTCGCACTGTTTGACATCCAATTTAAGCCAAGGACGGCCATCAAGGCTCAAGCCTTAGCAGATTTTATTGCAGAGTTTACGGGTCCTGTGGATGATGAAGCAGAACCTTCTGAAGGACCGGCTTGGGAACTCTATGTGGACGGATCATCCAGCGAGCAAAGGGCTGGGGCTGAAATTTTACTAATCAGTCCTAAAGGTCACAAAATCCTATATACTCTGAGATTTGGCTTCCAGGCAACAAACAATGAAATCGAGTATGAAGCTTTGCTCATAGGATTGCGTTTGGCCAAGGAAATGCGAGCTGAGCGATTGAAGGTCTTCAGTGACTCGCAGCTCGTTGTGTGCCATGTGATGGGAGAATATCAAGCCAAGGGAACAAAAATGGACCTCTACCTCTAGAAAGTTCACGAGCTACTAAGTGCATTCCAGAAGTACGAGATGAAACAGATCCCACGAGCTCAGAACGCGCATGCAGATACGTTAGCTCGCCTGGCTACCACGCGAGATGCAGACTTCCTTGGGGCAATCCCAGTTGAATTTCTACCAACCTCAAGTACAGAAGAAAAGAACGTGATGATGGCAATATCTGTGCAGCCTAACTCCTGGATGAGCTAAATCCTCAATTATTTACAAAATGGAAAGCTGTCAGGTAATAAGCTGGAAGCACGGTGTTTGTGAGCTAGAGCAGCCAGATACTGCATTTATGATGATGCTCTGTACAAGAAAAGGTTCTCAGCTCCACTGTTAAGATGCATTGATGGCTCACAATGTGAAATAGTACTAAGGCAGATACATGAAGGTCATTATGAGAACCACACTGGGGGGCTATCTTTAGCTCAAAAGGCACTTCGCCAAGGCTTCTATTGGCCCATCATGAGGCAGGACGCTATCGATTTAGTGAAAAAATGTGACAAGTGTCAGAGGTTTGCCCAGATCCCACGAGCTCCACCAGCCTTTCTCCAACAAATGGTGAGCCCGTGGCCCTTCGTAATATGGGGAATGGACCTGATTGGACCTCTGCCAATGGCTCGTGGGAGATGCAAACATGCAGTAGTCGTAGTGGAGTACTTCACCAAGTGGGCAGAAGCAAAAGAGCTAGCTGAAATCTCCACAACCAAGATTGAAAAGTTTGTATGGAGTAACATCATCTGCAGGTTTGGGGTTCCACAACAGATCGTCACAGATAATGGGACCCAGTTTAGCAGCGACCAGTTTATCAGATTCTGTAGCGAGCTGAAGATCAAAAAGAGCTTCTCATAAGTGGACCATACACAAGCCAACGGTCAAATAGAAGCTGTGAACAAAGTTATAAAACAGACCCTGAAAATGAAACTGGAAGCTAAAAAAGGAGCATGAGTAGACAAGCTCTAGAAAGTGTTGTGGTTTTACAGAACCACAGCTCGCGGACCCACAGGGGAAACCCCATTCTCGATGGTTTATGGGTCTAAGGCCATGATCCCGGCTGAGTTAGAAGTCTCCTCACAACGAAGAGTGACCTTCAATCCAAATGACAATGACCAGCTACTCGCAGCGAACCTAAACTTGCTTGAGGAAGCCAGAGAAACGGCCAGGCTAAGACTAGCTGTCTATCAGTAAAGAATAGCGAGATACTACAACAAGTATGCTCGGATTCGTAGATTCAGTGTGGGAGACTTGGTCTTACGCCTCATTCTGCCAAGAGCCCGCAAGCTAAGTGATGGATCCTTAGGCTCGAATTGGAAAGGACTATATGTTGTCAAAACAGCCTTGGAAAATGGAGCTTATCGCTTAGCTAACATAAATGGAGTATAAGTCCTTCGAGTTTGGAACGCCGAGCATCTCCGCCCTTATTATCAATAAACTTTTCATGATTTGTAATAAGAATTCATTATAATTAATGAAAGCTCTATTTTCCCCATGTTTTTTATTCAACTTACCTCACTAGGCTAACGGGCTCCGAGCTCAACAGCTTGCTATAAACTAAAAAGCCTAAAAAGCAGTCGAGGTGACGACCACGGCATAGCTCGCTATAAATGAAAGAGCCTAAAAAGCAAGTGACTAAATGTCCTTGCATAGCTCGCTATAAAGAGAGAAAGCCTCAAAAACATATGGTTAAGTGGCCTTTGCATAGCTCGCTAAAACGAAAAGAAAATGAGGTCATTGATCCCTGCATGGTTAATTAAATAGCTCATCAACAATATCCCTTTAATGAGCAAGTTTTTTTGGCAAGTTGCTTGTTAAAAATTTTAAGTGATTGTTTGAGTTGTCATTGTTGATTAAGTATAAGTTTATGTCATGCTGATTAACTCAAAAGATGTATTACACTGCATGTACGTTCAACACAGGAGAAGTGAGAAAAGGAAATTTCATTAATATAAGAAATTCCATTGCAGAAGAAAGCTGAAAACCTACAAAGAAAGAAGAATTACAGAAACAAAAAACAATAACATAAGATGTCAATCCTGAACGGGAAGATCTACGCCTTCAGTTGGAAGATCAGGGGGAGGAGACGAGCTGGGGGGCTCAAGGTCGCCAGCAGGCTCAATATGAGAAGTCGTGCCAGGAGCTTGCTCTGAGGATGGAGCTGGATCCACTGAAGATGAGGCAGCCTTTGCTTTGATTTCCTCCACAAGTTCGAGTCACACATCCCCAAAGATAGAAAAATCCAACTCTGGATGGGACATCCACAACGTGAAGAGAAAGTCACGACCTATTGACTTTTCAGCCTCATTCCTTTGCTTCGGCAACTTGTGCCTCTAGCTCTTGAGCGGCCTGCGCTTTGAAGGACGATAGCTCCTTGAAGGCATTATCCGTAACTTGGTTTATGGCCTCAGCATTTTTCTGTATGGCTTCTGCTCGCTGCTCTGCAGCTTCAGCTCGCTGAATGACCTCTCCCACTTGTTGCCTAAGCACCTCAGCTCAGCGCTCAGCTTATTCAGCCCGCTTCTCCGCAGTCTCAGCCCTTTGCACTGCAGTGTTAGCCCGTTGCTCAGCCTCTCCAGCCCGTTGTGCAGTGGCTGCCATCTCTTTAGCCCACTTTTCAGCTGCCTCAACTCATTCCATGGCAGCCTGAATTTGCTGATTGAGGGCCTCGATCCGACTTTCGGCAATCCTAGCTTTACCCTCAGCCTCTTCGGCCCGTTTAACTGCAGCTTCCAAATCCTCAACTCGCTTCTCAGCGGCCTCAACTCGCTCCACTGCTGCATCAACCTGGCGATGAAGCACTTCAATTTGATCCTCTGCAATTGAAGCTCGCTGTTCGGCCCCCTCAGTCCGCTCTTCAGTTCGCCCTAGATCAACTTTTAAGTTGTTGCGCTCAACTTCGCAGTTACAAAGTAAAATAGTGAGGTGTGATCTGGTTGCTTCATAGGCACCCTCCAATTTCATCAGAGCTTCCTCGACTTTTTGTCTCTCAATGGTTGCCGCAGCCAACTGAGCTTGATGACCCTCCTCGTACTTGTACCTATCATGGACTTTCTCAGCCAGAGACGCTATCTCATCCTTCGCAGCCTCCAGCTCATTTTCAAGCTTCATTATGCGATCCTGGGTTGCCCTGGTCTGCCTCATTCATTTCATTGCAGCAAGGGCACTCTGAAAATATTATAAGTTAGTATTTGATAAAATAAAGAAGTTTGTAGATGAGGAAATATGACTTACCAGCATGGCATGATGACCTGCGAACTCGTCCAGATCCTCGCCCCTAAGATACCTACTCTTCAAAACATTTACATGGGTTCGCATGATTGGGGTCCAGTTTTCAAGAAAGGACGTTAAGTATCTTCCTCCAGATTCGAGCTCGATGGGTGGTCTTGTTGGTGAAGGGGTCCTTTCAGCCTCTGGGACATCACGCTCACCGTCATGGGAAGCAGTATTCCACAAATGAATAGTACGCTTAGCGATTATACTGCTGGGTGCAACCCCACCTGCCTGGGGAGTGTTCTCGGATGGAGTTTCCCTCTTTTTACGCTGAGGAGCGCCCTCAGTTGAAACTGCCTCTTTTCCAGGCTGCGGAGTGACTTGAGGTGGAGCTTCCCCTTGCTGCGAGCTCTGGCGCGGATTTGATTGAAGGTCTGCAGGTGCGGTTGAAAGAGGCACCACGCTAGGAGTGCGACCTCAGGAGCTCGGGTTTCAGCATGTGGCCTTGGGTGTTTTGAAGGCGCAGCAGGAGAGGTCGGAGTGTCGGCTGGTCGCTTTGCTAATGCCGCTAGGAGAGTAGGAGACTTGGCAGAATTGTCCGATGGGAATTTTATAAGAGTTAGTTTCTTCTTGTTGGATGGAACTCGCCCAGAGGAAAAAACTAGAGAGGAAGAAATTCTTTGAGATACACCCGTTGTTGGGGTGCGAGCTGGAGCAGGCAGTAGAGCCTCTGATACAGTTATATGATGAGGGGAGGGAGATGAATCAATCTGTACAACAGGGGCTGCAGGTGTTGGATCTGATCCTGTCCGAGCTGGGGCAGGAGTTGAAGAAGTAGTTTTTCGAGATGTGCCCTTTGATGGGGCACGAGTTGAAGACGCTTTCGTCTTAGATGAGGCGCGAGCAGGAGCACCTTTGGTAGGGGCCTTCCGAGCTGGAGAAGGTGAGCGAGTTGTACCCGCAGCTTGTGTAGAAATTGAGAAGGTTGGGAAGCAGACGTGTCCCCCACCTGGACTGGAACCTCGAAGACAGAAGGAAGTCTAGGGTCATCGCTCACCTTGCCTATGTCCTCCTCAGGTCGCAGAAGACAGGATTCCTTAGATAGGGCAAGGCCATAAGCTCTAAGAATAGTATTATTGATCTTGCTGCGGATGCCCGCGTCCTTTAAATTTGCAAGCTTATCAAGAGCACGTTTCTCCCCGTTGCTAAGAGGAGACTCGTCCATTATTTACACTGCAAAGTATGAAATTAAAAAAAAAAAAAAAAGGGCAAAGGAATCAAGATCGATCAATTCGCAATATTTTATGTTGCATACCTGGTTCCAGAACGAAACTGAAATTTTGAAGACTCGCGAGAGAGGAGCACGAAACATAGAACCAGCTCGTCTTGTATGGCCCGACGTTGGATTTGCCCTTCGCTTCTCCTTGGGGCAAGAGATCTTTGTATTTTGACTGACGGATTGTGAGGTAGTAAATGTTGTCTAGACTCTCTCCTTCTTTTATGCTCAGAGCCTTGAAGGAATAGAACTGTTGTATAATTTTTGGAGTAGGGGGAGGAAGGCCGTTCCTAAGGAATGCCACGGCCAGCGAGGTCAGCTGCGCGTAGGAGTTTGGAGTTAACTAGAATGGCGCCAGCTTGACCTTATTGAGAAATGCGATCAAGTAAGGTTGAATGGGGAACCTTAGCCCCATCTCGAAGTGTTGAGTGCTGACAACGATGTACTCTCTTGGTGGATAACATGCATGACTCTTGGAATCAGGTAACAATACACGACAACCAAAAGGAATATGGAATTGAGTGTCAAGTCCTTCCACGTCAGGTCGCTTTAGCGACGAGGGATGATGGGCGAGTTTATCCCGAGCTTCCCTTCCCTATCTAGCATGAGCTTGGGCTTCATCTGGCTCACAAGCTTCACTGCTTGGAATAGTTCCCTTACGAGCTCCGCTTGAAGACATCTGTGTAAAAGAGGAATTGTCAGGTCGCACAAGCAAGTTAGTAAAATAATAGGAAATTCTACAAGTATCCTATTTCGCAGGTCGCTGATATCATGGGGGGCTTGGCCTAAAAATAAACGACCTACAAAGAGCGATCTGCGAGCTGATGATTCACAGGAACTCAGTTCTACAGTTCGCATGCATAACAAGGCTTAAACAATGACCAGGTCGCAAATAAATATGTGACAGAATCAAATCAGCAGAAATCAAAATGTTTTGTTCAGCAAAGAACTCGGGGCAACAAGGTTTAACAATATTCAGAAAAGATGCAGTAAACTCATGCCATATTCAGATCATTGCAAGTAACAACAACAGTGATGAATACAAGTGCAAATGCAAATACAAATATCAACTCAACGGGATAGAATAAAAACTGGAAATTAGAAGTTTGAAGGAAGAACCCACCGTGATTTATTGATGAAGTGGAGAGATGGCGACTAAAAATGGTTGATTTTGTGAAAAGACGGGTGGTCTTCTGAAACTTGTTGCTTGGGTGCTTGGTTATCTTGAAATAAAGTGATAGATAAAAAGAAAAATGAAAATGTGCCATCAGTTTATATAAACAAGCGAGCTTGAACCCCAGCCATCAGATCTTCGTACTGTATAACCGTCATTAATCCTACGATACAACGCGAGGTACGGTCGTGTAATCATGCAGCCGTCAGTTGAGGGACGTGTACCTTTAATGTGCGTGTAAGAGACATGGTGGTGTTGCGTGATAGAATCGTCAGTTGAAAGATGTGCACATTTAATGTGTGTGTAAGGGACGTGCTAGCGTCGTTTCAGTGACCCCCTACATGACTGCCACGTGTTGTAACTGATAAAGTGGAATTTGAATAAAGTATAGACTTGGTTATTTAAGTCAAGCGTGCCAAGCAAGCCAGCTTTTACCAGCGAGCTCAAACTTCCAGTTCGTAGAGCGAACTATGAGCTGGGGGGCTGATGTTGTGTGTATTTTTTGGACTCATTAAATAGGCTGGTAAAAGCTCAATTTAAGCCCAATTCAGGCCCGATAGAAGACCCGATAAAGTCAAAGCCCATCAGACAAGGCTCAGATGACTCTAAGCTCAGCGGGCTCTTCAGCTCGCACAGATAGCTTCTTCAGCTTATGTCAATAAGCTCATGTCAGCCAGAATTTAGCTCGCTTTATAGCTTGCTTCAGTTAGAGCTCGCTTGCCAGCGAGCTCTAGCTCGAGGTCGCAAACCGCTATATAGTTAGCAGCTCATTCAAGAGCGTAATTAATGCGGAATCTTCCAGAACAGGCAGGTACCTAATTCAATCATGATTCTCTTTCCAGAAACGAAAGTTTATTTAAATTCAAACCGAATCAACATCATCCCTGATTTTATGGAAGCAGTTTCCTGATATTATTCAAATATAATAGAAAGTGTAATTAATTCTGATTCCCTTCCTATTTTCTCTGATTTTATTTAAGTTATTTGAAAAGTGTAATTAATTCAGAATTCTTTTTTTGATTTGCTGCAATCAGAATTGTAACATTCTTCCCCTATAAATAGGGGTTAAACTTCATTGTAACCAGGGAGAAATATAATAATTAATATATACTGTCACTCTGCAGAGATTAAGAGATAGACAATCATGGACGTAAGCTTTAATTGCTTAACCACGTAAAAGTTTTGTGTTCTTGATTTTATTCATGGTTCTTGTCTGTGTTTCTCTTCGGTTTTTGTGTTTTCTCACATTGATTGCAGGTATTGAGTATTGATTACTCGTCGACTGAAATTTAACGTCGACAATATATTAATCAAATTATGTATATGGGATAATTCTTCAATTAAGAAATACATAATTTTTTATTTCAAACTATAAATAATAATCACTCATTCCTAGGGAACTTTACTCAACCTAGGTATTGATCCAACAATAAATCCTAATCTCTCCAACTTACACCACACGATAGGATAAATAATAACCACTCAATCTACAGAATTGAATAAACTAATTCTTTAAAATTAAATCACAGAATTAATCTAACCTTAGTCCAAGTAATTCCAAGTAAGAATATTTAGAATAATCGAAAGAAATCTACAATCAAATCACAAAATGACCGAATTTTAGTTTAAGCAATTTCAAGCAAGCTACAAAATTCTTTCAACAACTCTAAATTAATCTCCTATTTATAACTAAATAGTTCTAACTTTTATAGAAAACAAATCTTCATTAAAAAATAAATTTTTTAAAAGAAAAATAAATTAAATAACTTAAAGAAATAAAACTCTAAAAGGAAATAAATAGGAGAACCATTCAAATGATGCAACGAATTAATAAAAATCTTAAAAAAAATTAATATCAAATAACTAATAAAGAAATCATTTTAAAACATAATAATATCTAACAAGTCCCATCACTTCACCATAATAATAGGACATGGTTGTATTTGGTGGTTCTGCAATAGAAATTTTGAGACGTATTTGGATTTACTTCCATATATAACTATTTATAACTTTTATGCCTTTAGTGCCGTGGTTTTGCCCAAAAAGGAATCCTGAAATTCAGTCCCTTGAAACCCTTTTAATAGCTGTATTCTTCTTCTTCTTCTTCTTCTTCTTCTTCTTTTTTCTTGCGTCAACCAATTTTGCTCCTCCATTCTCAGAACTTCACTTGCTGCCTAAAAAGCCTTTTTACTTCGCAGAAGCCATGTCAACTTTTCTACCTGATGATACCATCGTGGATATACTCTCGAGATTACCAGTAAAGTCTCTTTGTCGATTCAAGTGCGTATCCAAGCTATGGTTGGCTTTAATAACCCACCCTCGATTTGCCAAAATACATCTCTCTCAAACCAATAGACAGAAACTCATTTTCTCTCTTGGTTCTAGTATTCACTCTGTAGACCTTGAAACCAAGTCTAGTACTGATGATGATGATGATGTTATCAATGTTGCTACAACGAAGCTTGTCTTTCCGGGGTGGGAATTTGGTCAGCCTGAAAAATACATGCGCTACGTTGGTTCTTGCAATGGTTTGCTGTGCTTTACATATGGTGGACACTTATTTGTATGTAATCCTTGCACTAAAGAATACAAGCAAGTTTCGGATCCGTTTCGAGATCTCTGTTTTGTATACGGTTTCGGTTATGCCGAGTCTATTGATGATTATAAATTTGTTTCAATTCGGAATAAGGTTATCGATGTCTATTCTTTGAGAAAAGATTCTTGGACAAGAGATCATAAAGTTTTTCGAAGAAAATATTTTTTTAATTATGCAGAGGGGGTAGCTCTCAATGGAGCTATCCATTGGGTGTGTTGTGACTCTGCTGACATTGAAGGACCAAAGGTGATCAAAGCATTTGATTTGGTGGACGAAAAGTTCAAAACCTTGCCTCTCCCTAACATGGAGCGACCACCTGCATGTTGCCTGAGGTGTCTTGGACGTTTGGGTGACCATCTTTGCTTTTTTAACAGTAGGGAATTAGAGTCCCAACAATGTTGGGTGATGAAAGAATATGGAGTGGAAACATCATGGACTAAACTTTTTACGGTGCGCTCGCAGTGTAGGCCTAAACCGTTATGCTATTTGAGAGACACTAAAACAATAATGTTGGTACACTGTGATTATGGAAGTATAGTAGTTTATGATTCAAAGAATGGTAACAAAAAGTTATTGAGGGTGGATGCCCTCCGCAATAACGATTGTTGGTATTGCACAGAAGAGGATGTGTATGTTGAGAGTCTTCTCTCGCCCATTTACAAAAAGATAGATTTCGAAATTGAAGGTGACGATAGTTCATTCTTTTCTATATACTTGATTTAATTTACCTCTTCTATCGTCATTATCACAACTAGATCATGACATGCAATAACAATGGGCTTTTTTTTTTATTTTTGTCAACAGAGAAGTTGTCCAAATATTGGTTTCTGTGATGGTAGGCTGTTGCTGTTGAAGAACATGACAATTGCTACTAGATTTACTGCTCGTAAGTATTTTTACTCTTTCTCTAACTAGGAGTACTTAATCTGTTCAAAAAAAAAAAAAACTAGGAGTACTTAATTTCTAAGAATTTGCTAGAATAGGCTGCTTGAAATATTTGTTTCAATTTTTTTTTTTTTTTTTTAAATTAGATTATGCAATCAGATTTCTTTTAGTCTTTTTTCCTCCTCATCTAAAGTCTTAAATTTTTGGCAAGATCGTACATGTATTTCTATAAACTTTCTACCTTTTAAATAATCTCAACCTCATTAAATTTCAAATAAATAGGTAGAAAAACATTGAACTAGCTTGAGTCGAACCATGATAAATTCTTGTTCAGGAAAAACGTTTGAGCAGGTTGGATATTGCTTTCAAACTCAACTACAATCTCTAACCCAATATATATCTATCCAACTCAATCTAATTGAATCTTGTACACCAATCACAACCTAATGAAATAATACCAATATAAATTTTAATTATAATATGTATGAATTTTGTGAGAATATTTTAACAATCTGATTTTGTTGATATACTTTAAGATTAATTAACATTTTTAATCAAGTGTTTGGATATCTTAATTTCTTGCAAAAAAGTAGTCAATGTAAATTCAAATAATTTTAAAGGTGGAATTATTTTTAATTAACAGTACTATTGCAACTTCATATATAAATGTTTCCTAGTCTTATAAATCTATATATATACAGCTAGAACTATTGTGTAATTAATCTGATTAAAGAGATTTTAAACTGCGAAGCATGTGTTTATGAAAGTTCCACTATATACGATGGCATGAGCTTTATGGTTGTGTGACCGTATTTTTCTCACAGTTTTACATTTTAAAGGTAAAAAATACACCACAAAGAAGCATACCATGAGGAGCTTTTAATTTTGTCACCGGTGGTTGCTAGCCTAAATGTGCATGTTTGATCATTTTTTGTTGTTTTATCAGTTTCTGTTGTTGAGATGTTTAATTAATAATATATTTTATTTTTTGTGTCAACAGAAGATGTGCTGTTGGAATATTGATTGCAATAAAAGAGTAGAAGGTTATTGAGGAACATAGTATATGCTCCAAGATTTACTCTCCAAATAAAGTTTGTCTTTCTCTAATTAGAAATAATATATTTTCCTAAGACTTTTCTATTTGGGCAATCAGAATTATGTTAGTAAAACCTTATTTTAGGTTATGTGATCTGCAATATCTTTCTTTCATTTTATTTTTCTCTTCTTTGTAACAGAAATCTTGAGTGCACTAGACAGATTTTGACAGTGGGCGACTTACTAGCAACTTTACACTCCATCAAACTTAGTTCTTGTCAGACAAAGCAAACTGTTAGGGAGTCCAGATGTGAATTAATAATATGAGACTACTCCTACATTCAAAATATAAAAGACAAAGAAGTATTTATAAACAAAGGAAGGTCACAACCTAATAGACAATTATAATAGTTTAACACAAAATTACGCCACATGATCAAATACTTAGAGTGAGAATTCTTTCCCATCATTTTTTTTCCTTTTGATCTTTTTTAAAGAGTATTATGAGTTTCAATGAAATACTTACATGCATGAAAGAGATATTAATTAAGTTAATAAATCTTAATCATACATTGTTTTGTAAGGGGATGTGTCAACATTGGAATAAAAGGCCGGGAAAAAATTTGTTGGGAGAGAATGTCTATTCGTTATTATTATTTTTTTAAAGAGCATATTGAGTTTGAATGGAACACTTGTATGCATGAGAGAAAAATAAACTAATATATTTAACCAAACCTTAGTTTTTAAGGTCACGTGACAACATCTCTGACTAAAAGGCTAGAGAAAAATTGCTAGGAGAGAATCACATTCAAATACTTAAGCATATGTTTCACTCTATCTTAATAATTAAAAAAAAAAAATCCAACTTTAAAATATCGAAAATATTTAGAGATATTTTTTAATCAATTATCCAAAAATATGAAAAATATTGGATATTATATTAGTATTTACTTTCCTGGAGCTAGAGCATTTTGCTAATGAACAGGCCAGACTATTCCGAACTGAAATACGATAAAAGGAAAGAGTTAAATAAAAGAACGTGGTCGTTGCATTTATGGCACTTGTGGACCAGCTGCTAGTCTATTTAGTAATTTGGATTTCAAATAGTATCAAAGTAGGTGCATGGACAACAATACCCATGCATCAAACTTGATTTCATGTGAGACTTATTAAGTCTGAAAGGAACTAACTTAAAGGTTATTAAGTCTTGAAGGAAAGAATTTTCATTCTTGCGAAAGTTAATAAATTTCTCGTCTATAAAGATTTTTGTTCTCAAATCTTTGAGTCTTTCTTTCAAATCTCAAGTTTTTCTTTTGATTTCGAGTGTTTTTCTTATTATTATTTTCTTATTTTCGACCTTTATTTCAAACAGTCTTACAAAACCAAATCATCAATAACAAAAATAATTATAAAAGAAGTCTATAGATTCAAACAACTCATATTTTGACTATAAACAATAGTTATAAATGCCAAAATAAGGTTTTTCTTCCATAAAAATAGTACAATGGAAAAAAGTAAGAATCGAAATAAAAAATAATAAGAGCAAGGTGGAGAGAGAAAGATGAAAGGGAGAAGAAAGAGAAAAAATGAAAAAGAGAGCATTTATCTCATCATCAATCTTTTGGTCAATGCTCATACTTTGGTATTTTTTGTAATGAACTGATTTATATAGTTGTTGACATAATAACTTGACTTTACTACTAGCTTTTTAGGATCTCGCAACCTATAGGAAAGTCAAAAGAAATGGGTAGATTATCTTGACATTAGGTTGGTGTCAATCAAAAGTAGTCCAATGTTTAAGTTAGAAACGTAGGTTGACAGAAAATAAGAACACTATAAATAAAGTGTACAATAGATTGTGACTAAGTACTTTCAAGTAGAGCATACGACAAATATTGTTGGTGCATTGGTTAAAAGTAGGAAGTTGAGCAATAAAGAATAGTAGAGTTTGTGTATTAGTAGAGATTTTGAGAGAGTGACAATAAGGTGGCTGGATGTCCCCTTTCTTCGTTGGTTGCTTCCTTTTTAAAAGAAAGGAATGGACCATTCTCGAGCTATATAACACTTGAGATCAGGGACCGATTCGCTTGACCCTCATCTCTACACTTAATTAGTTAAGCCTCATATTTAATTGGTTAACCTCCATATTAAATTGGTCAGATTTGACCAGACATTATAATTGGTAATGATTTTTAGGTTTCAATTGGGCTGGTTTAGATATTGGCCTAACATTTGAATTGCTATTTTGGATTCTATCTGCAACCCATCTATTAGGCCCGTATCTCTGATTTTGGTCATCACATTATTTAAACTCAAATTATTAAGTACATTCTAGACTAACAAACTTTCATTAAAAAGTGCCAGCACATACCATTTTCGATTGAAAGAACACACCCAAGAAGCAACCCCACATAATTAGGACACCTGAAAACATACTGGTTGAAGAATAATTCCTCCAACTCCCCAACTCAAATAGTTCACAGCTTTAATTAGCTGGTGGTAAGCTTAATGGACCTTTCAAGATCATTAGCATGTGTATAAGTTTAATCCGTCTTGTATATCTCAGGGGATTTGTGTGCAAGCAGCCATATTGTAACATGATTTGAATCAATGTCTCGCGTTTGTATCAATCTGAATATACCTCGTTTTGTAAATCATGTCTAATCTTGCAACCTTATCCCATTAAATTTTTCTACGTACCTTGTATTATATTAAAGTTTATCGTTGTTAATCATGTTAGCATCAATATAAACCATGATCCATATAATCAATTGTCTCAAAATTTGTAACTCACAAAAAATTTGTGTTTGTGTTTGTGTTTTTAACATCATATATCATGTCAATTACTGCCCTAAATTGAATTCTTAAGTAATGAATTGATAAATAGTTCATCCTCATTATTAGAAAATAGAACACTTTTTTTTTTAATTTTAATTGAAAGAATGAAATGAAAAACGACTTTTGGTGCATCAGGCCCAAATTATTTAGTTATAACTTGATTATGTTTGTATATATATATATATATATTTTTTGTACAATTCAGTTCAAAATTTTTGTAAGAAATGTAATAAATGTTAAAGTTTTGAAATCAGTTAAGTTTGTATTTGAAAAATTAGAAAAAAAAAAAAATACTGACCATTTGTCTCTTGTAATTGATTTTATGGTTTCTTTTAGTTATAACATAATTTTATGATTCTTATTAAAATCAAATTTAACTTGATCATGGTTAATTATATCAAAATCTAGGTTACAATTGGAGTTGGCTTTTAGTTGCTCACTGTCTACAATTACAGAAATAAAAACAAAAACAAAAACCGTTCAAAAACTTTTCCAAAAGTTCATGGCCTTACACAGCATTGCATTCTGAGTTCCAAAAGTCGAATTTTCAGATTGGTTCCACAAAATACGATTAAAAAGCTTGTAAATACAAGTGTTTTGATGAAGCGTTCTACTATTATGTAGGATCTATATATACATATATATATATGTGTATATATATATATATTATAGAGAAATTTATTGGTTTTACCCAAATCAAAAAAAAATTATTGTTTTTACCCAGCTACTTAAAAAAATTTGTTTTTGCCCTCTCAAACAAACTATTTCCATTGTATATCCAAGATTATCAAAATACCCTTAAGTTAAAATCACTAAAATACCCAAATATGAAATTACCAAAATACTATTAAGTTAAAATGACTAAAATGCCCAAATATGAAATTACGAAAATAACATTCTTCCTCCTACCAATATCCTCCCTTTTCCATCTTCTCCATTGCAGCTGAAAATTACGAAAATTTGGTTATTAATGATTTTTGAGATCCATTGCAGCTGAAAAACAATTTATTGAGAGGATTAGTCATTCGAGCTTCTTCAACTATTGAAGTTTTTGTATCCATTGAAGGTTTTGAAGATTCTTCTTTCATTTGAGTTTGAAAGGTAATGTATGAGTTTTTTTTGTTGGTTTTTAGGTTGTTTTGTTCATATTGCTAGCTAAAAGACTATAAGAATGATTTGGTTGTGAGATCTAAATGTTTATGAAATCTGTGACGAAATCTGCAAAATCTGTGACGAAATCGGTTTTTGGTGACCGATAATCGGTTTTCCACTTTGTGGGATTGGTTTTTCAGTACCCCGGTTTTTCAGTGCCTGAAAAACCCGATTTTTCAACTGCTCGGGTTGACTCGGTTTTTCAGCCACTGAAAAATCGATCTTGTTTTTTCAATGGCTGAAAAACCGAAAATGAAAAACCGAATTAAGGTTTTTATGGTTTTTGAGAGAATGAAAAACCAATAACTTCACTGGAAAACCGAATTTAGCACATTTTTCATGGTTTTTTATATGTTTGTGTTGCTATGTATTGAATATGATTCGATATGATTATATTTTGTAATACTATCCTATTGAAATGAGATTTAATTATTATTTGATTTAAATGTTGGAGGAATGGCTCAAGAGACCGTTGTAATCAACTTTGACGGAGAGTGGAATGAATATAATTACATTAGAGAGGAGTCGATCATGTGTGGGGTCCACAAAAATAGTAGTTTTTCATCATTGGTGGATGTTGTATACAGAGAGGCTGTTATTGATAGAAGAAGATGGGATATTCGTATATATTATTTACTACAAAGTACAACAAATGGTCAGGTTAAAAAGATACGTATCATGTTCGATCTTGGTGTTGTTGGTTTGATGGCGATAAAAAATATTGATGTTAAAGAGATTTATATTGATAAGATTGCCAGAGATTTTAGAGCTGAGGTTAGTAGGCGTACCGTTCATCCATTTGTCACTGATTCAATACCAGACATAAGATATGACGAGGTAAATATGGATAGACCAGTAAATTCACATATGGTCGAAAGTCATTTTTATCTCACTTCAGGTATTGAGAGCAATCAAATTGATACTTCTGTCACCCCATTTACATCGGTTGAAAGTCTCATTCGTGACGTTAATGATGACTATACGAATTATGGTATTGATGATGAAGATGAAGACACAGATGATAATGGTGATAGAATACGAGATAGTGATGAAGAGCAAACCGGAGATAGTGATGAAGAGGAAACTCATTTAATGATGTAGCAGAAGAAGAAGAGTTTCCAGAAATAAGATTTTCAGGTTTATAATTTCAGAACAATCCTTCACAACCATACTGGATTGTTCCTGGTGTAGAATTGGGGGACATTGAAGCTACTTCAAGCGCTACGTCAACCGTTTACCAACGTGGTACGTTGTATAAAGGAGCATTCTTCACTAATAAAGAAGAAATGACTATAGTTATTGGCGAATATGCTCTAAAAGCTAAGTTTGAATATCGGGTTAGACGTTCGGACACGAAGCGATTTGAAGCCGGTTGTAAAGATAAAACTTGTAGCTTTATTATTTGTGCAAGATGTAAAAAGGGTTGTTCAATGTGGTTTGTGTTGAACTATATAGCGGAACACACGTGTCGTCAGACAGCCATAGAATCACATATAAAGAGTGTGAAGGCTATTGTGATCGAAAAATTGTATGCAGGAAAGATGGGAAGAGATTTTTATACACCTAATCGTTTGGTTGGAGAAATGCTAGAGCAATATGGAGTGCAAATCTTATATAATAAAGCTTGGAATGCTTTACAATATGCAAAGAAACTAGTATATGGGCAAGCGGATGAATCATATCAACAGCTTCCGTCCTACTTGGAGATGTTAAAACTTGCAAACCCCGGCACAATGATAGCAATCAAGAGAGATGAAAATAACCGGTTCTTGTATTCCTTCGTTGCACTTGGAGCTTCCATTGAGGGTTTTCGGTCTTACATGAGACCGGTTGTTGCTATTGATGCCACTCATTTGAAAGGTGAATATAAAGGGGTGATTTTTTTTGCTGCGTGCAAAGATGGGTCGGAGATGATTTATCCCATCGCCTTTAGATTTGCTGAAGGAGAGTCGAACAATTTATGGACTTGGTTCCTAAAAAAGTTGAGAGGAGCAATTGGAGTGTCAAACGATTTGCTGATCGTATCGGATCGTCATAAGAGCATATCGAATGGGATAAAAGCAGCTTTTCCTGAAGTCTCACATGTGTTATGTTTTTTTTCACTTGTGGCAAAACTTTAAGCAAAAGTGTAAAAAGCGTTCGGATGTGGAAAATGCATTTTACAATGCTGCATATTGTTATGTGCCTAATGAATGCAACATAATATTGGAAAAAATACGTGCATTACATTCGACCACACATAGAGATTTGGTTAAGGCTGGAGTGAGCAGGTGGTCACGAGCACATTGTCCAAGAAGAATATATGAAATGATGACTACTAATATTGCAGAGTCGCTGAACAATTGTATGATGCAAGCACGTCGTTTGCCAATAACAACTGCACATGAATATGTAAGAAATGTATTGCAGAGATGGTTTAATAATAGACGTGTTGCTGCTGAGAAGCTCACAACGTATGTTACTACCGCTGCATACGATCGTATCATGTTGACAAAAGATTTATCCACGGAAGGTAGCGTACATCCTATTACAGAACCGTATCATTACAGTGTCATACATTATAGCAAAGGAGATGCGATGGTTGACATTCAACAGCACACATGTACGTGTAAGCAGTGGAACCTTGATCAGTTACCATGTGTTCATGCATGTGTTGTGGCCAGGTATGGTAATTATACATTGTTTTTTTTTTTTTCGGTATTTCATATCATAGCATGACCCTTAAATTGTTGATACATGTCAGGTCCCGTTCCTAAATTGGCCAGTTGGAATGTTTCAGCAGAAGTTAGAAGTATGGTTGTATTACCACCGAAAGGTAAAAGACAAGCAGGTAGGCCGAAGGAGGTTCGGATTCCTTCAGCTGGGGAAGATCATCATCGAAAAAAGTGTGGAAGATGTGGTCAGAGGGGACACAACCGTCTTCGTTGCCCTAACCCCCCAACTTCTATCAATGAAGGGACAAGCGCAGACGTGGGTGCGGATGTTAGAACGAGTTCAAATGTTACTGAAAATGAGCCACGCTCTCGAAGATGCCGCTTGTGTCATAAGACTGGACACAACCAACGTTGATGTCTTTTACGGTTTCCTACTCCAGATCTAGAAGTGGCTACTGACGAAAATAATGATTAACAATTGATTGACATTTTGTTTATGCATGTTGTATGTAAACGTTTTTATGTTAATTACTCAATTATGTACTAATGCAGCTGTATAAATTATTATTTCATGTCTACTATTTTTGGCTCATTTCATATCAACTCAGAACCACAAAAATCGATTTTTCATCGAGCCTGAAAAATCGATACCGATTTTTCAGATATGATGAAAAACCGATCAAGTTGCCTTTGATCTCCCCAACGTAGAGGTACATTGATCGGTTTTTGAGTAAGTCTGAAAAACCGGTATCGATTTTCCAGGCCTCCTCGAAAACCGATCCACTTGCATGCCAAGTGTGGATCGATTTTCCAGAAGGCCTCAAAAACTGGTATCGGTTTTTCATGTACCCCTAAAAACCGATATTTACTTGGGTTGAATATATATGTTATTTTTAATATATTAACATTAAGATAATTATATTAATATCTAGATTAGTATTATATA
The DNA here is from genome assembly GCA_019925255.1 of Litchi chinensis. Classification (NCBI taxonomy): domain Eukaryota; kingdom Viridiplantae; phylum Streptophyta; class Magnoliopsida; order Sapindales; family Sapindaceae; genus Litchi; species Litchi chinensis. The sequence continues at coordinate 1,122,927 of CM034462.1, read as the reverse complement.
AATGTATATAGTGTGATATTATTAATATATGTTAATGTTAATATATTAATATATGTTAACATATATTATATTAATATTTTAACATATATTAATATATTAATGTTAATATATTAACATTAACAAATATTATATTAATATATGTTAATGTTAATATATTAATATAATGTTAATGTAATGTTATAATGTTAATATAATGTTAATATATTAATATAATGTTAATGTAATGTTATAATGTTAATATATAATGTTAATATTAATGCTATAATGTTATAATGTTAATATAATGTTATATTAATATATTAACATCGTCGAAACAAGTTCAAATGCTACTGAAAATTAGCCACGCTCTCGAAGATGCCACTTGTGTCATAAGACTGGACACAACCAACGTCGATGTATATTACGGTTTCCTACTCCCAATCCAGAAGTGGCTACTGACGAAAATGATGATTAGCAATTGATTAACATTTTGTTTATGCATGTTTTATGTAAAACGTTTTTATGTTAATTACTCAATTATGTAATAATACAGTTGTTTTCATTATTATTCCATTTCAAGTTGCCTTTCTATCATTTCATATCAGCTCGGAACCAAAAAAATTGGTTTTTCACAGAGCCTGGAAAATCGGTACCGGTTTTCCAGACTCGGTGAAAAACCGATCAACTTGCCTTTGATTTCCCCTATTGTTGAGTTGCATAGATCGGTTTTTGAGTAAACCTGAAAAATCGGTATCGATTTTCCAGGCCTACTCGAAAATCAATCCACTTGCCACCACTTATTCCAGCACGCCAAGTATAGATAAGTTTTTAAGTAGGCCTCAAAAACCGATATCGGTTTTTCATGTGCCTCCAAAAACCGATATTTACTTGGGTTGAATTTCTTTCTATCTATATGTTCATTTTATTTCCCTTTAAGTGAATTATTTTTATAAATCGGAGAAAAACGGATGTATTTAAATATATTACAAACGATATCATTATTTTAAAAACATTATATATTAATTTGATCATTTATTAATATTCCTATTAATTAGTAATAATAAATATACCTTTACTATAATATATCATATTAATATGGTTAATATATTTCACATAATTTTACAATTATTATAACTATAATCCTAATATGGCTTATAACTTATATGGATGTATATTAATATCATTATATTAATGTTAGTGTTATATTAATATATGTTAATGTTAATATATTAACATTATATTATATTATGTTAATGTTAATATATTAACATTATATTAATATATTAACATATGACATTAATTTTATAGATTAGTTATGTACATTAACATATATTAATATATTAATATAACATTATTATATTAACATTAACATTAATATATTAACATTAACATTAATTATATTAATATAATGTTAATGTATTAATATAATGTTAATATATTAATGTTAATGTTAACATATATTAACATTAATGTTAATATTAATAACATTAACATATGACATTATGTTAACATATGTTAATATATTAACATTATATCTAATGTTATATTAATATATGTTAATGTTAATATATTAATGTTAATGTTAACATATTAACATTATATTATATTATGTTAATGTTAATATATTAACATTATATTAATATATATTAATATAATGTTAATATATTAACATTATATTATATTAATGTTAATGTTAATATATTAATGTTAATGTTAACATAATGTTAATGTTAATATATGAATATATGTTAATGTTAATATATTAATGTTAATGTTAACATATTAACATTATATTATATTATGTTGATGTTAATATATTAATGTTAATGTTAACATATTAACATTATATTATAATGTTAATATATTAACATTAACATAATATAATATAATGTTAATATGTTTATTAATATAATATAATGTTAATATATTAACATTATATTATATTAATGTTAATGTTATATTAATATATGTTAATGTTAATATATTAATGTTAATGTTAACATATTAACATTATATTATATTATGTTAATGTTATATTATATAATGTTAATGTTAATATATTAACATTATATTAATATATATATATATATATAAGGTTTATATTAAACAATGAAAATATGAACATGAAACGAAAAATAAAAAGAAAGGAAGAGGAAAATGATGATTCAACCTCCATTATCCAACTTTGGTATTCCTAACTGGAAAGGTTTTAACATCCATTATCTAGAAACCTTTTAATTTTTGTTCAAAAAATAATAAGGTCATTTTTTATAATTTAGAAAACTAAAAGTGTAATTCTGTAATTTTAAAAAATATTATAGAGGACGCTTTTTGGGTAGGAAGCACCCTCTATATACAAATATTTTAATTACGAAACAACCCCTCAAATTTGTGAAATTACGAAATATTTGTACATCAATTTCGTAATTTCACAAATTTGGGGGTTGTTTCGTAATTAAAATATTTGTACATAGAGGGTGCTTTCTACCCAAAAAGCGCCCTCTATAATATTTTTCAAAATTACAGAATTACACTTTTAGTTTTCTAAATTATCAAAAATGACCTTACAATCTACGATTTTATTTTTATCCAAAATTCCTTCTATTATTAATAAAAATACTCAAAATACCTCTAGAGGCATGTGAAGAACGATAATACCCTCGATGATCACAAATTGATGATGAAGTTATAAGGAGTAAAATTGTCATTTTCTATTTTTTTTAACATTAGGGAGGATTTTGAATAAAAATAAAATTATAGTATTAAAATTGACATTTTGACAAGCTGTAATGGTTTTTTTTTTGAGATCATCCCTATTTTAAAATTAAAGTTATCTAAAAACTAATAATTTGATATTTATATCATTTTATTATTATTGTCATGTAACTTCATTTAATATAATACAAACAATTATAATAAATTATTTAACAAATACTAAAACATTTTTATGTATATATTAATAATATTTTTATTCATAATCAAAATATGATTAATTATTATAGTAAAGTGTTTTTTAAAACAAAAATTATATACACATGAATAAATTATTATAATATAGTAAATTAAATTTATATATTTAAATAAAATAAATAAAATGTTATTAAGTTAAATTATTATTACAATTATATTAATATATGTTAATGTACATAACTAATCTATAAAATTAATGTCATATGTTAATATATTAATATTAATATCTTTAGGATACATATAATGTTTAATTAAAATGATTTGTTGACAATTAAAAAATATAGAATGTAATTAAATCAAATAAAGAGTAAATATATTAAATATATAATTAAATTTATTTATTTATATATAATTTATCCATCAAAATCTACAAACCATTTTCCAAAATTATTAACTTTATACATTGGCTTCGAGTACATATATATGTCTCTGACAATCTCTGCCCTCAGTGCAATGACATCTGCAACGGTCTCACATTTTCTTGATTTTCACGTGCTCGTTTGTGACTGCAAAAGATCGCGTACGTACATGGCTACATAAGCTCCACAACTCGCCCTGTATCAATAATTAATTAATTAATTATCATAACATATAGACTATATATATTAATTCAGTTATAAACTTACTCACCCATCAGGTTGTTGGGGTACAACTGATCTCTGAAGACGTTGAACTTTCCATCGCTCATCCACGGGTGATATATGTACCTAGGCCAGCTCATAAAATCCTACGAACCACAACAAAATAGGCATAAAACATACAACGGCTCAAGTGGCTGTAACCGTTCGGTTAGGGCAACATTCGCCATGGGATCATATATTATGATTTTATGATCTCTGAGGAGCACCTGACATAGGACCCAGTGTTATTGATTCAGGCTACATGGTAGTAATACTTGCATTTAAAAATGTTAATGCTATAAGACTAGTTCGGATAATGATATAATAAATATTAACCTTCGAACTACACTTACACTATCAACCTTTCACTACGGGATTGCTGCGTTTATCTGTCCACGATTGTACGCAAGCCAATTTGAGGGTACATCGGCTGTAACGGCATCATATTTTACACCTTTGTCTATGTAATGCTGCTTGTAATAATGGGTCATCAAAGCCTGCATAATAAAAATTAAACACGTTACTATCGATCAACTAAACGCAACATGAAGTTGTACATTATATTAACTAACTTAAATGTTAATACTTACAAACAAACCACTGCCATGGACAGCGTATTTACGGTCCTCTACCTTATTCCACCCTTTTCTTCGGAGACACATCAAATAAAAATCGATGTGCTCACTAGTCAACCACATGTTTTCGTCCTCGAGGGTGACCAATGTGGTCGGTATCACACATCACCCACAACGATCAATCGAGCGCCTACATTTGGAAAAAAAAAACAGTATTAAGCATTATTATAAATTTTCTTACATTCACAACTAGGAAGCAGGAATTAGTATCATTTTTTTTATAAATATACCTTAGGCTGCGTTTGGCACGCGGGATTGGATTGGATTGGATTGGAATAGATTGGATTGGATTGGATTGGATTGGATTGGAAAATCGTCATCTAATGTTTGGTAGAACTTAGGATTGGATTAAAAATTATTTTGTATTACGTTTGGTATAGATTGGGATTGGATTGGAATACAATTAATTTAAAATTTTTATTATATAAAATTAATTTTATCAAAAATCTAAAAAAAACAAACAAACATCTCCTCTCACAAATCAAATCCCACAATTAATCAATATCATCATCTCCCACAATTAATCAATATCATCTCCCACAATTCAACATCATCAACACACAATTCATCAATATCATCCATCAATTCATCACAATTATTATCTCCCATAACAACATCAACACATCATAAAATTAACCCAAAAAAAAAAAAAAACAAACAAACAGAACCAGTTAGGTTCTGTTCGAACCCAGAACCATCTGGTTCTGGGTTCGATCGAACCCAGAACCATCTGGTTCTGGGTTCGATCGTCGAACCCAGAACACCTGGTTTTGGGTTCGATCGTCGAACCCAGAACCAGGTTGGTTCTGGGTTCGACGATCGAACCCAGAACCTCCCACCTGGTTCTGGGTTGGACGACCCAGAACCACCTGGTTCTGGGTTCCCCGAACCCAGAACCACCTGGTTCTGGGTTCCCCGAACCCAGAACCATCACAACTCAGAAAGGAAAAAAAAAAAAGAAATAGAGGAGGAGATGAGCGAGACGATGAGCAGCGGCGGCGGCGGATCGGCGTGGTGGAGAGGAAGGAGAGGAAGAAGAAGAGAGGGAGGAGAGGCTTGATGAGAGAAGGATGGTGAGAGGAAGAGAGTGACAGAGAGATGAGAATGCTGCCAGAGACGGAAAGAAGTAAAAAATTAATCACAAATCCAATCCCATCCCATCCAATGACATGGTTTTGGAGGGGATTGGAAATGCCAAAAGAATGGGATTTGGAAGGAACTTGGGATTCTGGAAGTCCAATCCCATTCACTCTCCAAACATGGGATTTGGGAGTTTGGGATATTTTCAATCCCAATCCCATGTCAAATCTCATGCACCAAACACAGCCTTAAATCTAAAGTGGTTGCAGCTTTATTTCATTATAGACCACTTCTACGGGGTCTCTAGACTTTGCCACCTCCTCTGCCTACTGTTAGGCCACTTTCTTTTTCTTTTTTGTCAGCCCCGGATCCGTGTGTGGCGTCCATAGAGGTGTTGTTGGCTTTGTCTTTCGTTTGCCCCGTTCCTGCATGTTTTTATCCTGCAAATGTAAGTAAATTAAAAATATACATTACACAAAATTACAATTATTTTGCAAAATGCAACACAATAAGGATACAAAGTCTACCTAATCATCTTCACGCTTAGTGTCTGCAGCTGATACACCTCCTAAGTCCGTATGGGAGTGGTGGACCTCCTCCTCCTCCTGCTGGGGTGGTTGCTGGTCACCCTGCTCCTGCTCCTACTAGAGTGACTGATGAGGTGGCTGCTGGTCACCTTGCTCCTCCTCTTGCTGGGGTGACTGATGAGGTGACTGCTGGTCACTCTGCTCCTCCTCTTGCTAGGGTGACTGATGAGGTGGCTGCTAGTCATGTATAATATTAATATTTACAATTATATTTCAAAATGCAACACAATAGAGATACAAAGTTTACCCGGTCATCGATAGGCGATTGACGGACACCCTCGTCCTGATGTGGTGGTGGTGGTGACGAGTAATACATGTGCTCATCTCGAACAAAGCTCCCACCATCACCATCATCATCGTCATCGTCATCGTCGTCGTCTGGATCATGCCCACCAATCGGAGACCTGAGAATTTTTAAATACTCTTCCACCCGTCTCAGCCTTTTATCCATCTCCCTTACAATCTAAAGGTTGTCTTCTGCCTCTTTTCCATCCTACTTAACTTTTTATGGGTTGTCTTCTGTAAATCCACGATAAACTCAAACAACCGTTTCACCTATTTCATAAATACATGTATATATTATTTTACATACTACCCTAAATTTTAACAAAAATTTGACAGAGCTCCCTTGTTTTTTAAGTATCCAGGGAAATACAACCTGCATATTTAAACAAATAACACTTCGTCTATCATTTTTATAAACTCCGTCTCTCTTTCACACTCCATACTACTACACAATATATCCACATCTTTTGCATTTACTACAATAGAAATTAATTAAAAAATATTATTATATAAATAGAATATTCGTACCTCATAATCTACATGTCGTACATCATGTGCCTTCTTTGTCCGTAATTCTGATAAGATATCCTTTGATTCGGATTGCACGCTTCGGACGTCTTTAAGTGGCTGATCGTCACCCTCCACCTCATCAACATCCTCTATCTCATCCTCATCCTCATCCTCATCCCCTACACCATCATCCGAACCATTGTCATCGTCAGCCTGGTCATTATCATCATCATCATCATCACTCCCCCCGCCGCCATATTTATGTACTTCATCATAAACTATATGATTCGGATTAAACGATTTCCAATAATCCATCTCCTTCTCGACGTCAGTAGGCTCCAAGGTTGGCCCAATACCAACTATCTGCATTATATCAATATATTTAGTTATACTATAATTATATACTTAATATAAATAACGATAGTTTAACAAACAAATAATTGACACAAATTTAGGTTATGTTTGCCACTTACGGGAGGGAAATCATCTAGGCTGTGTATATTTGTCGGTGTTTTCTTCAGTGATCGTCTCATACATCTTGGTAGATCATTTTTCAGGTTCCGGTTCTTTTTTGATATCTTCTCTCGTAACACTGGAAACACCTCCACTAACCACCACTATAATGTAACAATGATTAAATAAAAAACATACATATAGTTAGTAATAATCAGATAATATATAATGCAAAATTGATTAAACTAAAAACATACATATAACCTTATATATTAACTGTAATAGAAGGAAACAATAAATATTGAAAGTATTAGTTATACTTGAAATGCCAACACATAGCCATATTTATGTACTTCATCATAAACTATATGATTCGGATTAAACGATTTCCAATAATTCATCTCCTTCTCGACGTCAGTAGGCTCCAAGGTTGGCCCAATACCAACTATCTGCATTATATCAATATATTTAGTTATACTATAGTTATATACTTAATATAAATAACGATAGTTTAACAAACAAATAATTGACATAAATTTAGGTTATGTTTGCCACTTACGGGAGGGAAATCATCTAGGCTGTGTATATTTGTCGGTGTTTTCTTCAGTGATCGTCTCATATATCTTGGTAGATCATTTTTCAGGTTCCGGTTCTTTTTTGATATCTTCTCCCGTAACACTGGAAATACCTCCACTAACCACCACTATAATGTAACAATGATTAAATAAAAAACATACATATAGTTAGTAATGGTCAGATAATATATAATGCAAAATTGATTAAACTAAAAACATACATATAACCTTATATATTAACTGTAATAGAAGGAAACAATAAATATTGAAAGTATTAGTTATATTTGAAATGCCAACACATAGCCATATTTATGTACTTCATCATAAACTATATGATTCGGATTAAACGATTTCCAATAATCCATCTCCTTCTCGACGTCAGTAGGCTCCAAGGTTGGCCCAATACCAACTATCTGCATTATATCAATATATTTAGTTATACTATAATTATATACTTAATATAAATAACGATAGTTTAACAAACAAATAATTGACACAAATTTAGGTTATGTTTGCCACTTACGAGAGGAAAATCATCTAGGCTGTGTATATTTATCGGTGTTTTCTTCAGTGATCGTCTCATACATCTTGGTAGATCATTTTTCAGGTTCCGGTTCTTTTTTGATATCTTCTCCCGTAACACTGAAAACACCTCCACTAACCACCACTATAATGTAACAATGATTAAATAAAAAACATACATATAGTTAGTAATAATCAGATAATATATAATGCAAAATTGATTAAACTAAAAACATACATATAACCTTATATATTAACTGTAATAGAAGGAAACAATAAATATTGAAAGTATTAGTTATACCTGAAATGTCAATACATAGCCATAAATATTAATGGTCTTTGGTGGATTTTTGACCCGCTCTTCATTAAGTGCCTTGCCGAGACAGTACAACAAGACACTATAGCATAATGTGCCCCAAGGGAATGTCTTCCATTTCTCTGTACTCTCAATGAGGACCCACATAAATGGATAAATCCTAGCTCTATCATTCAGTCCCATAAAGAGATGGAAAACAATCCCTACATTCGCCAACTTCAAAAGATCTTCATCATCTATCGGATCCTGCCCTGCACGGTCTCTTTGCCCTCTATGACTTCTTGTAAGACCCGAAATTTCATTTTCCTGGGAGAAATAGTGTTTCCCGGATAAAGGGTATTTTCGAACGGAATAGTACTTTCAGATGAATAGTGATTTCGTATGAATACTATTTTTGAGTGAATAGTGATTTTCGAGAAAATGAATATTTCCTCAAGTTTTGTGAAATAAAAAGTTTCCGAGTGAATAGTGTTTTCGATGAATAGTATTCGTATGAATAGTGATTTTCGGAAAATGGACCCTGAACATCATAAACTTCAGAATATGAATTAGAATTACTAGAAACTGAAATGGAGTAAAAATGAGTTCGTTTGAGTGGATTCTAAAGGTTCCGAATATTTATAGATAAAAAGGTCCTCGTGAGGAACGTTGTGAATTTTAATGAGTTTATAGCCGATTGAATTTTTTTCGAAGCATGGAATTAAATGTTAAGACACCCAATTAGAGTATTGTATAGTCAATTTGATGATAGGATGATTATGGAATATTTTTGGAATTTATTGGTGATAAGTGAGGATTAAAATTTAAGTTAAATGCAATATTAGATGTGTAGGAGAAGATATGTATCAAAGAAGCACAATCCATGTGCTTATGTGAGAACCAATGGTGTTGTGACATTTTTAAGTCAAAAAGAAGAGTTATTAATTGAATTGAAACTAAGTTGGAGTGATTTAGTAAGTGGATTAATGAGATAGATTTGTTTAACCAATTAAATGAATTTATTCATAATTAATGGTATTTTTGTGATTTTAAATCATTCCAAGGGCAATTTAGACAATTAGGGAGTTAGTCTCTATAAAGGAATGCATGAGAGAGCTGAAACAAGTGGTGATATTTAGTCAACAAGAGAGAAAAACGGGAATGAAGTTGAAAACCGAAAGAGAGTAGTGACTAGTGGCATTGTTGTGATTATGGAATTAATTTAATGGTAAATTTGGCATGGAATATGTGTTAGTATGTAAGCAAGTGCATGAGGGATGATTGAGAGAGGATAAGTCGGTGGAGAGCTGAAAGAAATCGTGAAGCAAGGCTGAAATCGTGAAGAATAAAGCAGAACCGAAAAGAAAAAAAAATAGAAACGAGAGAGAGGGCTGGACGTGAGGAGCAGAACCGACCAGCAGAAAAAGAAGTGGAAGTCGTCCAGCAGCTGTGAAGAGGAGGAGAAGAAGAAGAAGAAGAAGGAGAAGAAGAAGAAGAGATGATCCAAGCTTTGTGATCTCTCAAACCCATCCACCTTCATCAAGAAAGAGTGAGAGTAAGTAAGGTGATTTTATGTTTGATTGATGGAATTTTTAAAGTTGTTGGTTTCTATGAGATTTTGATGAATTATATTGATTAAATCAAGGTTGATTATTGTTATATGTATTTTTCGGACTCAGTAGTTGGGCTGGTAAAAGTCCAATTTGGGCCCATTTAAGACCCGATAAGAAGGCCCAATGAGGTCAGCATAGTCAAAGCCCATCAGACGAGGCCCAGTATTGACTCAAAGACCATCAAGACTTCCAGCTGGCATCAACAGACCTATGACCACATCCAGGTCGCAGCTCGCCACTTGAGCAGCTCGTTTCTCAGCGAGCTCGAGCTCGAGACCACCATGACACGTCAGCTCGCTCAGACGCGTGATAAGCACAGTATCTTCCAGAAAAGGCAGTTACCAAGTTCAATCATGATTCTCTCTCCAAATATGGCAATTGCCCAATCAAACCGCGATTTCCTCATCAGGGATGGAGATCTATTTCAATTCAAATTCAAATTAACATTATCTTGAGATAATTATAGTAATTTCCTGATATTATCTAAATATATTAGGAAGTATAATTAATTTATAATTTTTTTCCTTATTTTTCCCAATTGTTTAGGGAATGTAATTAATTCAGAAATCTTTTCCTGATTTGCTACAACTAGAATTGTAACACTTCTTTCTTTATAAATAGGGATTAAAATCATTGTAACAGAGAGATATACAATATTCAATACCGTCACTCTGCAGAGATTAAGAGTTGGACAGTCGTGGACGTAGGCCTTTTTATTGCCGAACCACGTAAAAAGCTTCGTGTTCCTCGTTTGATCTTCTGTTTCTGTCTTTGTCTTTTCTTGGTATTTGTGCTTTCTCACATTGATTGCAGGTATTAGGCATTGATTACTCGTCGACTAAATTCCAATGTCGACATTTTGGCGCTAGAAGGAGGGGCCAGACTGCAACATTTTTCATCTCAGTTTATCAACTTTTGGCGATATGGCAAAGACTAGATCAAACAGGTTCCTTGGAGATGATGACCAGGCGGAAAGTCACATGAACCAATCCCAGCAGAACTTATAGCCTGGGCAAGACGCAACCATGCATGCAGCAGGTCCGTCCCATGGACAGATACTCGGGGCTGCGCCAGGCATCCCTCCTCTGCCTCACCGTCAAACAGTCTCAGTTGTTCCGGTGGTCGAGGGGCAGAATGCATTGTTGCAGAGGCAAGAAGCGTTGGAAGATACGGTTAGACAGCTCACAGAAGCCGTCAACATGTTGGTGCAGGCCCAGGTTCAGAACGTGACTAGGGTGGAAGTTCAGGCACCACTAGGAATGCCCCAGCCTCCTGAACCGGCGTGGGGACCTGAAAGGTTAACAAGGGAAGTCCCGCGACCTGCAGACTCGGCTCGCTCATCTAATGCGCGTTCGAGGGCCAGAAGACACCCTGTTCAACACGAAAGGGAGGTCGCACGTCCTGATAGCCTGGTAGCAAGACTGAGCCAAGATGGAAACAGACGGATAGAAGTTGGTCAAGGTAGAGTCCGAGCCGCAGCTCGTTATGCCGATGAGGTGGATGGGCAGCAGGTAAGATCCCATCATCATGAGGGTCAATTCGAGGAAGACGAAAGGTATGACCCTGAACATCCGGCTCCAAGTCATGATCACAGGAGAAGATACGAGCTCCGAGACCCCCAAGTAGAGGAGCTCCTCCGAAGGGTCCGGCAGTTGGAAGCACGACCTGGAGTTCCGGAGCAGCGTGGGCTCTACGGAGATAGGACCCCCTTCACAAGGGAGATTGAGACATAGTCTCTCCCTCCAAGGTTCAAGATGCCAAGCATTCAGCAGTACAATGGGGACAGTGACCCATATGACCATCTAGACGCATTCAACGTTCAGATGGACCTGCAGACAAGAAGTCCGATGGTGAAGTGCCGAGTATTCCCCGCTACATTGGGGGATATTCCGAGAACGTGGTTCAGGAATCTCCCAGCTCGCAGCATAGGAAGCTGGGAGCAATGCCAACAGAAGTTCGTTGGCCAATACAGGGCACTGAGAAGGCAGCTCGCTCCATCCTGCCACCTAGCTACCATTTTTCAGCGTCAGGGTGAATCGTTGAAGGAATACATCACCAGGTTTAGACGCGAGGTCGCGAATGTCGAGCATCCATCAGATGAAAGCATATTGACAGCGATCTCAGCTGGGCTGCTCAAGGATGGAAAGTTGTACGAGAGTATTTACAAGTCCCCAGTAAAGGATCTGGGAGAATTCTACGAGCGAGCTGCGAAAAAGATCGGGTGGGAAGAAACCTTCGGCTCGAAAAAGCAGAATCAGAAGAATGAAGCGGACAGTTCCAGCCAGCCAAAAAGAAGAGAAACAATGGCCGGAACGAAGAAAGAAGGAATAACGGCTCAAATAATCAGATCGCCAAAAGACCGAGAAGAGAGCCAAGGAATGAGCGACCTCAGCGTTGGGGTCGCCAGGAAGGATACAGCGTCCTGACGGCATCACCGGACAGGATTTACGCTGCGGAGTGGAATAAGGAAGATTTTGGGAGGCCCAATCCTATAAGAGCTCCCATTCAGCACAGAGATCAGAACAAGTTCTGTGCCTATCATAATGAGGTCGGGTACAGTACTTCGGATTGCTGGGCGTTGAAGAACGCCATCGAGAAATTGATCAGGCGAGGTCGCTTAGGAGAATATGTGGCAAGACCTGCTGATCAGCGACCTCATCAACAGCCACACACAGCAACAACCCCAGCGAGCTTCCGAGCAAGGTCAGGAACCTGCGGTAAGAACCATTTTTACTATTTATGGTGGCCCCCATATCGCAGGTGATTCCAACAGATTGCATGAGAGGTACGTCCGAGAGGCGAATCATTCATTTCAGCTCAATGGGTCGAAGAGACCTGTCAAAAGAGCAAAGCCGACCTCGGACGAGATCGTATTCACAGAAGAAGATGCTAGAGGAGTGATCTGTCCTCATAATGATGCGCTGGTTATACGAGCTAAAATCAGCAATGTGGAAGTTAGACGCATCATGATCGATACTGGAAGCTCGGTGAACGTAATGTATAAGAGCTGTTTCGACCAGATGGGGCTGCGAGCAGAACAAATGAGGCCATCCCCGGAGCCTTTATTTGGATTCACTGGAGATGCTGTGGTACCAGTAGGGCAGATTAAGTTGCCATTGACTCTTGGGGAGGCAGGTCGTCAGGCAACAACCTTGACAGATTTCTTGATAATTGACTGCCCATCAGCATATAACGTGGTCCTCGGAAGACCTGCTATGAACGAGTTGGACATGGTTACTTCAACCAGAACTCTGACAGTGAAGTTCCCAACTCCTAATGGCATCGGATGTGTTCGAGGAGAACAGCACCTAGCTCGTCGTTGCTATGAAGATGCTGTGAAGATGGGTGTAAGAGGAAAAAAGGTGAACGTGGTCTCGGGGGGCGAGCCACGAGCTATGACTGAGAAGGGAGTCAGTCACGACCTGGACCCTCGCGAGGTATATGCAGACCGAGCTACCGGTCCAATTGAGGAGTTAGAAGATGTACCAGTCAGCGAGGTAGATCCTGAGTGATGCTTAAAGCTGGGAAGAGGATTAACTCCGGAGCTGAGAATCCAGCTCGCTGACTTCTTAAAGGCGAACTTGGATGTGTTTGCATGGAATCATGAGGACATGGTGGGAATAGATCCAGAGGTGATGTCTCATAGGCTGAACATTGATCCTCATTTTAAGCCAGTTCGTCAGAAGAGAAGAGCAATGACAGGGGAAAGGTACTTAGCACTAAAGGAAGAGGTGGACAAGCTTCTGGTTAACAAGTTCATCAGAGAAGCTTACTACCTGACCTGGGTCGCCAACCCTGTGCTAGTGAAAAAGAAGAACGGGAAGTGGAGGACTTGCATCGACTTCACTGACCTAAACAAAGCATGCCCTAAAGATAGTTTCCCCCTGCCAAGGATAGATCAACTCGTGGATGTTACAGCTGGCCACGAGCTCCTGAGCTTCATGGATGCATATTCGGGATATAACCAGATCCCAATGAAGCCCGAAGACGAAGAGCACACCTCGTTCATGACTGATCGGGGGTTATATTGCTACAAGGTGATGCCCTTCGGTTTGAAGAATGCTGGAGCGACCTATCAACGCTTGGTGAACATGATGTTCAAAGAACAAATTGGAAAGACCATGGAGGTCTATGTGGACGATATGCTGGTGAAATCCAAGCAGATAGGTGACCATGTTAGCGACCTGAGAGAGATGTTCCAAATTCTAAGGAACTACCAGATGAAGTTAAATCCACTCAAATGTGCATTTGGAGTAGCTTCTGGGAAGTTCCTGGGCTTCATGGTCAACAGTAGGGGGATTGAAGCAAACCTTGAGAAGATCAAAGCACTGATTGACATGAGGTCGCCTACCAGGGTGAAAGACGTACAAAGCCTCAATGGCCAAGTCGCAACATTGAGTAGGTTCATTTCGAAAGCGACGGACAAGTGTGTCCCTTTCTTTGACATTCTGAAGAAAGCAAAGAGTTTCGAGTGGACTGAGCAGTGTGAAGTAGCCTTCCAGCAGTTGAAGGAGTATATGGGACGAGCTCCACTTCTTTCCAAGCCCAAAGAAGAGGAAAAACTGATCTTATACTTGGGAGTGTCGAAGCAGGCTCTGAGTGCCGCACTGGTGAGGGAAGAAGAAAAGACGCAGCTTCCAGTCTATTATGTGAGCAAACGATTACAGGATGCTGAAACCAGATATTCGCAGATGGAGAAACTGGCTTACTGCCTGGTGATTGCATCAAGGAAGCTGCGACCTTATTTCCAAGCTCATACTATCGAAGTCCTCACCAAGTATCCATTGAAGCAAGTTTTGCAGAAAGCAGACACCTCAGGTCGTTTATTGAAATGGGCAGTGGAGCTCGCATAGTTCGACATCCAATTCAAGCCGAGGACAGCTATCAAAGCTCAGGCTCTGGCAGATTTTATTGTAGAGTTTACGGGACCTGTGGATGATGAAACTGAGTCTTCTGAAGGTCCGGCCTGGGAGCTTTTTGTCGATGGATCGTCTAGCGAGCATAGGGCTGGAGCTGGAATTCTACTTATCAGCCATGAAGGCCACAAAATCCTCTGCGCTCTAAGGTTTGGCTTTCAGGCAACAAACAATTAAGCCGAGTATGAAGCACTGCTCGCTGGACTGCGTTTGGCTAAGGAGATGCGAGCTGAACACTTGAAGATCTTCAGTGACTCACAGCTCGTCGTTGGCCACGTAATGAGAGAATATCAGGCTAGGGGATCAAAGATGGCCCTCTACCTCCAAAAAGTACACGAGCTGCTGGGTGCATTTCAGAAGTACGAGGTGAAGCAGATCCCACGGGCTTAAAACTCGCATGCTGATGCACTAGCTCGCCTCGCAACTACACGAGATGCAGATTTCCTTGGGGCGATCCCAGTTGAGTTCCTACCAGCTCCAAGTACAGAAGAAAAGAATGTAACGATGGCCATATCCGTACAGCCTGATTCCTGGATGAGCCCTATTCTCAAATACTTGCAGGATGGAAAGCTGCCAAGTAACAAGCTGGAAGCCCGACGTCTACGAGCTAGAGCAGCCAGGTATTGCATCTATGATGATGCACTGTACAAGAAAGGGTTCACAGCACCGTTATTAAGATGCATTGATGGCCCTGAATGTGAAACAGTACTGAGGCAGATACACGAAGGCCACTGCGGGAACCACGCTGGGGGCTGTCTCTAGCTCAGAAGGCACTTCGCCAAGGTTTCTACTAGCCCACCATGAGGCAAGACATCATTGACTTAGTGAAGAAATGCGACAAGTGTCAGAGGTTTGCTCACATTCCGCGAGCTCCACCAGCTTACCTCCAACAGATGGTGAGCCCGTGGCCCTTTGTGATCTGGGGAATGGACCTGATCGGACCCCTACCGATGGCACGTGGAAGATGCAAGCATGCAGTAGTCGCAGTGGATTATTTCACTAAGTGGGCTGAGGCAAAAGAACTAGCTGAAATCTCCACGGCAAAGATTGAGAAGTTTGTGTGGAGCAACATTATTAGCAGATTCGGGGTCCCACAGCAGATCGTGACAGACAATGAGACTCAGTTCCCCAGTGACCAGTTTCTTAGATTCTGCAACGACCTCAAAATCGTTAAAAGTTTCTCAGCAGTAGATCATCCACAAGCCAATGGCCAAGTGGAAGCTGTGAACAAGATTATCAAGCAGACCCTGAAGATGAAACTGGAAGCCAAGAAAGGAGTATGGGTAGATGAGCTCCAAAAGGTATTGTGGTCTTATAGAACCACAGCTCGCAGCTCCACTAGCGAGACCCCATTTTCAATGGTATACGGATCGGAGGCTATGATCCCAGCTGAGTTTGAAGTCACCTCGCAAAGAAGAGCGACCTTCAATCCAAATGACAATGATCAGCTACTTGCAACAAACCTGGACCTGCTTGAAGAACACAGGGAAACGGCCAGGTTAAGGGTAGCTGTCTATCAGCAAAGAATAGCGAGGTACTACAACAAGTATGCTCGATTCGCAGATTCAATGTGGGAGACTTAGTCTTACGCCTCATTCTACCAGGAGCCCGCAAGCCAAGTGACGGATACTTAGGCCCAAACTGGGAAGGACCGTATGTTGTCAAAATAGCCTTGGGAAATGGAGCTTATCATTTAGCTAATGTAAATGGAGGCAAAAGTCCCCCGAGCTTGGAATGCCGAGCATCTCTGCCCCTATTATCAATAAGTTTTTCATTATCTGTAATATGGATTGATTGTAAATGAAAGCTCAATTCTTCCCCTGTTTTTTATTCAACTCACCAGGCTAACGGGCTCCGAGCTCAACAGCGTAAGAATAAATGAAAGAGCCCAAAAAGCAAGTGACTAAGTGTCCTTGCATAGCTCGCTTAATGAGCCTAAAAAGCAAGTGACTAAGTGTCCTTGCATAGCTCGCCTAATGAGCCTAAAAAGCAAGTGACTAAGTGTCCTTGCATAGCTCGCTTAATGAGCCTAAAAAGCAAGTGACTAAGTGTCCTTGCATAGCTCGCCTAATGAGCCTAAAAAGCAAGTGACTAAGTGTCCTTGCATAGCTCGCTTAATGAGCCTAAAAAGCAGGCGAGGTGACGACCCTTGCATAGCTCGCTATAAAAAGAAAGAGCCTAAAAAGCAAGTGACTAAGTGTCCTTGCATAGCTCGCTTAATGAGCCTAAAAAGCAGGCGAGGTGACGACCCCTGCATAGCTCGCTATAAATGAAAGAGCCCAAAAAACAAGTAACTAAGTGTCCTTGCATAGCTCGCTTAATGAGCCTAAAAAGCAAGCGAGGTGACGACCCCTGCATAGCTCGCTATAAATGAAAGAGCCCAAAAAGCAAGTGACTAAGTGTCCTTGCATAGCTCGCTTAATGAGCCTAAAAAGCAGGCGAGGTGACGACCCCTGCATAGCTCGCTATGAAAATAAAGAGCCTAAAAAGCAAGTGACTAAATGTCCTTGCATAGCTCGCTTAATGAGCCTAAAAAGCAGGCGAGGTGACGACCCCTGTATAGCTCGCTATGAAAATAAAGAGCCTAAAAAGCAAGTGACTAAGTGTCCTTGCATAGCTCGCCTAAAAAGCCTAAAAAACATATGGCTAAGTGCCCCTGCATAGCTCATCAAACATTCTAAAAAAAAAAAACCCATTACTTATACCTGCGAAATTTTGTTAAGTTGTTGAAACAAATAATTGCGTTAATTATTATCAGGTTTTGGGTTCATTGATTATCAGCTCGCAGGAAAAATGAAGAGCATGAAGTATATTAGCCTGAAGAACATTCAACACAGAAGAAATAATGAAAGGAATTTTCATTAAGTATTGGAACTGGTTACAAATTGAAAAATTGAAAGAAAATACATGAAAAAGGAAAGAAAACGAGCTATCAGTTCTTGACAGGAGGATCTGGATCAGCCGGAGGTTCTGGATCAGCGGTGGACGATGCAGCTTTTGTTTTGAAATCCTCGATGGTTTCAAGCCCTATGTCCCCAAAGATAGAGAAATCCATGTCTGGATGGGACATCCACAGTGTGTAGAGGAAATCACGACCTGTTCTTTCCTCAGCTTCGTCCTTTGCATCTGCAACCCGCACTTCCAGTTCTTGAGCTGCTTGCACTCTGAAGACCGTCAGCTCTTCGAAGGCGTTATCAGCGAGACGATTGACGACCTCAGCCTCTTTCTTCATGTCTTCAATCCGCTGCTCCGCAGCCTCAGCTCGCTGAATAGCCTCCCCCACCTGTTGTCTAAGCACCTCAGCTTGGTGCTCAGCCTCCTTTGCACAGTTATCCGCGGTTGCAGCCTCCTCAGCTCGTTTGGTTGCAACCTCCTCAGCACTTTTAACTGCAGCTCCCATCTCGTCAGCCCGCTTCTTAGCTTCCTCGACCTGTTTCTCGGCAGTTTCAGCTCTCGCCAGAGCAGCATCGACCTGGCGATGAAGTACTTCAGTCTTCTCTTCTGCAGCTGAAGCCCGCTGCTCGTCCAGTGCCGCCTGTTGCTCAGATTGCCTCAGATCCTCTTTCACCTTGAGCAGCTCATCCTTTAACATGACATGCTCATTTTCCATTTTCTTCAAGGCTTCCTCAGCTGCTTGCCTTGCAGCGTTTGCCTCAGCGATCTGAGCTTCCTGACCTTCTATTCTGCCCGAGGTTAAGCGAGCTAAATCATCAGTGGCCGCCTCCAGGTCGAATTCCAGCTTCCTCATCTCATCCTTAGTAGCCCTTGTCTCTCTTCTTCGTTTCATCGCAGCAAGGGCACCCTGGAAATTATGAACAGATTAAAATATAGTCAAGGAAGGAAATCAGCAGATGAGAAAAAATAACTTACCAGCATGCAATGACGAGCCGCGAACTCATCTAGATCCTCGCCCCTAAGACACCTATTTTCCAGGACATTCGTGTGATTGAGCATAATTGTTGACCAGTTGTCAAGGAAGGAATTTAGGTATCTTCCTCCATGACCCAGCTCGATATCTGATCTGGTGGGTGAAGGAGTTCTCTCGCGCTCCGGGATATCACGCGCATCATCATGAGAAGCACCACGTCGCGATACAACGGTACGCCTAGTCGCATGCCCGCTGGGGCCAGCTCGGGTTGCCTCGGGAGCAACCTTAGAATGAGCATCACCTTTTCCAGGCTGCGAGCTGGAAGTCGGAGGTGACTGAAGATTTACAAAAACATTTGAGAGAGACACCTCGTTGGGAGCAGCGGTCGAAGGGGCAATAGTTTCAGTGACAGCAGGCACTTCGTTGGATGCAGCAACCGCAGGAGCCTGATCCTGGGCAGATGGTTTAGAGCGTTTTGAGGGTGCTACTGGAGTGGCCAAGTCTTCAGCAGGCCGTTTTGTTGAAGGAGCCGAGGAAGCTTGAAATACAGTGGGACTTGCAGGAGGAGATTTCATGAGTACAAGTTTCCTCCTGTTGGCTGGAAGTTTCGTAGAAGAAGGAATAGGGGCTGGAACACGAGCTGGAATGGCAGTGAAGCCCCTGGAGTAGATATGTGATGTGGAGAAGAGGATGGGTCAACCTGTGCAGTAGGAGCTGCAGGAATTGAGTCTGATCCTGTCCGAGCTGGAGCAGGAGCGGAAGAAGAAGTTTTTCTAGACGCACCCTTTGAAGAGGTGCGAGTTGAAGACGGTTTCGCCTTCGTTGGTGTGCGAGCTGATGATGATTTTGTTTTAGACGAAGTGCGAGCAAGAGCACTACGAGATGAGGTTTTCCGAGCTGGAGAAGGTGAGCGAGTGTCATCCGGTGATGATGAAGAAACTGATGGCGGAGGTCGGGAAGCAGACGCATCCTGAACTGCAACCTCAAAGACAAAAGGAAGTCTAGGCTTATCGCTCATCTTGCCTATATCTTCCTCAGCTCGCAGAAGAAGGGATTCCTTAGAAGGAGCAAGACTGTAAGCTCTAAGGATAACATCGTCGAATCTGCTGCTGATGCCCGCGTCCTCTGATTTGGCGAGCTTGTCAAGAGCTCGTTCCTCCCCACCACTAAGAGGAGATTCGTCCATTTTCAGCACTGCACAGCAAATGATCAAAAAATGATAGTAATAAAGATACAAAACGAAATCAGCTCGCTTTAATTTTCTTATGAATACCTGGTTTCAGGACGAAGCTGAAGTTTCGGAGATCTGCAAGAGATGGGCACGAGATATAAAACCAGCTCGTCTTGTACGACTCGACATTGGATTTGTCTTTCGCTTCTCCTTTGGGCAAAAGGTCTTTGTATTGCGACTGACGGGCTGTGAGATAGTAAATACCATCTGGTTTCTCTCCTTCTCCCGCACCCAGGGCCTTGAAGGAGTAGAACTGCTGAATAATCTTCGGAGTAGGGGCATGAAGGCCGTTCCTGAGGAAGGCTATAGCCAGCGAGATCAACTGCGTATAAGAATTCGGAGTCAGTTGAAATGGCGCGAGCTTGACTTTGTTGAGAAATGCGATCAAGTACGGTGGAACGGGGAACCGCAACCCCTGCTCAAGATGCTGAGTGCTAACAACGATGAATCCCCTGGGCGGATAACACGCATGATTGCTGGAATCAGGCAGTAGTATGCGGCAACCAAAAGGAATGTGGAATTGCTTGACGAGTCCTTCCACCTCAGGACGCTTCAGCGATGAGGGATGACGAGCGAATGCATCACGAGCCTTTCTTCCCTGAATAGCGTGAGCTCGGGCTTTGTCATGCTCACGAGCTTCATTGCTTGGAATCATTCCCTTACGAGTTCCACTTGAAGACATCTAAAAAAAAAATAAAAAAAAACATATATATCATTACAGGTACAATAATGGTGATGGAGAATAGTAAACCTAAGACAGAAGGTCTGAAGAAAAAGGTGCCTCATCTTGAATCGTTGATGAGAAGAAGAACGACGAGTAAGGATGTTGATTTCGAGAAAAGGCAGTAAATCCTGGTTGCTTGAAAGCTTGAAACACTTGTTTGCTTTGGAAGAAAGTGACAGATGAAAGAAGAAAATGGAAAGGGACCAATGATTTATATAGACAAGCAAGCGTGAGTCCCAACTGTCAGATCTTTGGAAAGTGTAACCGTCATAAATCTGACGGTGCAACGTAAAACATGGCTTTGGAAATCATGCAGCCGTCAGTTGAAGGACGTGCGCATTAAATGTGCGTGTAAAGGACGTGCAGACGTCGCTTCAGTTACCACCAGCATGATCGCCACGTGTCGCAACTGAAAAGGTGGAATTTAAAAGTGCACAGAGGCAGTTATAAAAGTAAGCGTGCCAAGGAAGCCAACTTTTACCAGCAAGATCAAACTCCCAGCTCGCTGAAGCGAACTGAGAGCTGGGGGGCTAATGTTATATGTATTTTTCGGACTCAGTAGTTGGGCTGGTAAAAGTCCAATTTGGGCCCATTTAAGACCCGATAAAAAGGCCCAATGAGGTTAGCGTAGTCAAAACCCATCAGACGAGGCCCAGTATTGACTCAAAGACCATCAAGACTTCCAGCTGGCATCAACAGACCTATGATCACATCCAGGTCGCAGCTCGTCGCTTGAGCAGCTCGTCTCTCAGCGAGCTCGAGCTCGAGACCACCATGACACGTCAGCTCGCTCAGACGCGTGATAAGCACAGTATCTTCCAGAAAAGGCAGTTACCAAGTTCAATCATGATTCTCTCTCCAAATATGGTAATTACCCAATCAAACCGCGATTTCCTCATCAGGGATGGAGATCTATTTCAATTCAAATTCAAATTAACATTATCTTGAGATAATTATAAGTAATTTCCTGATATTATCTAAATATATTAGGAAGTATAATTAATTTATAATTCTTTTCCTTATTTTTCCCAATTGTTTAGGGAATGTAATTAATTCAGAATTCTTTTTCTGATTTGCTACAACCAGAATTGTAACACTTCTTTCCCTATAAATAGGGATTAAAATCATTGTAACGAAGATATACAATATTCAATAATATACCGTCACTCTGCAGAGATTAAGAGTTGGATAGTCGTGGACGTAGGCCTTTTCATTGCCGAATCACGTAAAAAGCTTCGTGTTCCTCGTTTGATCTTCTGTTTCTGTCTTTGTCTTTTCTTGGTATTTGTGCTTTCTCACATTGATTGCAGGTATTGGGCATTGATTACTCGTCGACTGAATTCCAACGTCGACAATTATCATCAATCAAAGCTTGAGAGTAAAGAAGAGGATTTATGAGTCTTGAATCAAGGTTTTTGGAAAGGTAAGAGTTGGATTTTGTAAGTTAAAGTTGAGGATATTAATTGATTTTTCTTAGTTTAAAGTTGTAGTTTGTTAAGTGATAATTTATTGAGTTATTTATGAGTGATTATTTAATTTGCCATGAAGTGGATGAATGAAGTTGTTATATATTAGTATGTGATTAAATGATAAAAGTATTGGTGGTGAGATTGTTTGGATGATTAGATGAAATCATACATAAGATTTATGTTGATTGAAAGGAAATCTTGGAAAGAAATATTAAGTGATTATGTTGTTGGATATATACATGTATATTAGTGTATAGATAATTGTGTTTTGCATGTATTTAAATTGATTTTAATGCTTGAAGAAGTGGTATAAGGTTATGGAATGAAAATAAATCGATTGGCATCAAAGAATGCAAGAAATATGGAAAAGTGGAAGTTGGATAATTGAGTTGGTTAAAGTTAAGTGTGAAGGTGAATTTGTCATCAAATAAATTGTATGTATTTTGATGATGATTATAAGATGTTTGAGTGCTTTAATGTTAAAGAAATATATAGAAATGGATGTGAGAATATTAATTGGAAAGTTGATAGGGTTGTGAATTTCTTGAGAATATATGTTGATGGATAAAATAATTGACTAGTTAATATATTTTTATTGGAAATCTATGTGAGTGAATGGGGAAGTTCTTGAATGAATTTTATATATGTTTGGTGGTGAGTATGATGTGTTTGAATATTTGAACATCAAAGGAGGTAATTGAATTGAAGTGAGGTTGTTAAGGGAAAATAAAGTAAAGTAAAGAATATATATATATATATTGAGTTAGACTAAAATAATCTATTGATAAAGCATATGTTGGATTAAAGTAAATAAGTTATGGATATTTGAATAAGTTAGATGCAAAAGTTATGGGTTAGAAAGTGATTCGGAAGATTGTCAAGAATATGGTTATTATGTATTGGTGTATGAAATTTTAATGAAGTTAGAAATTTTAATATTTATGAATCCTAAACCAAGATTGTTGGTTGGATTAAATTGTAGGAAAATCTCAAGAATCAAAAGGAAGTGTTGGAGAGGTGGTGAAGATATTGGAAGTGAATAGTGAGTGGTTTTATTTTTTTAAAAGTATTTATGAATTTATTTCATGAGAATTGAGTTATTTAATTGTTGTTTTAGTAAAACAGTTTATTATGTGATTTTAAAGTTATTTTAACATGTTACATATTTTATATGAATTGCATGAATATCTTTATTAAATTGCAATTATGATCATTTGAGTATTGAAGTAATTTAGTATATTGAGTAATTATACTCGAGAATTATACATGCTAAAGTTATTTATAAATAATAGGCTTCGGCCTTAGAAAAGTAAAGTTTTATTTCAAGAAATCAAAGAAAAGAAAAGTAAAGTTTTATTTCAAGAAATCAAAGAAAAGAAAAGTAAGATTTTTATTATGAAAAGATTTTAGATGCCTATGATTTACCCTAGCCCCAGTTTAGTACCCGGCCGAATGCCCTATGCATGATATGGTAGATGAGAGGAAATCAGTTAGTGAGATTTGAGTCTAGTCAACTCCTTGTGTGAGCGAGGCATGAGTGATCCGTATACACGTATAGGGTAGTGTAGTCAGTCCGTAGCGTGGGCCCGCTTTCGGCGACTACACATGGTAGATCCCCACTCCTAGTGGTTAGCCAGATTTTATATGCTACCACGTCAAGAGTAGATATTCCCTGGGTTACCATTTAGGCGAGCATTAGAAAAGATTTTAAGAAAAGATTTCAGAAAATATTTTAGAAAATAATTTTAGAAAGCATTTTAGTTTTAAAAACTGTTTTTGGGAGAATATGTTATCCATAAATGAGTTTTAGTTTATATAAATTATACCACTCACTGAGTTTTATACTCACCACCCTATTTTCGTATTTTATAAAAATCCTCCCCAGGTACAGGAACGAGTCGTCAACTGGAAGAGGCTCCATCAGACGCGTAAGTGGCCTGACGCAACAGTATCACTGCATAAGTTAGATTAAAAGTATAGGTCATGCATTCCATGCAATGTTTGATGATTAAGTTGTAAATAATATTTTGAAGTTTATACAATATTTTGTATATATGAAATGCAGTATTTGATAAATTAATTTATCTATTTGTCTAAAATGAAAATGAAGTATATTTATGGATTTTAAATTGAAAATGTCTGTGATTGGATTGTGGAAATGATTTGAGGGCTTGAGGCCTAGTAGTGGAGAAATGTTTGTTATAGAAGTGTTAAATTTTGAAATTTACAGGGTGGCATGTTTGAAAAATAGTCGTTATGATGCCCAAATTTTTATAAATCTGTTTTATAAATGTTCAAATAAAAAGAAAATTTTTTACCGCATTTCAGCATTAACAGAAAGTTTTTAAAAAGTAAACGGCGTAGTTTTACGGGAACTTTCCAGTTAGATCAGATATCCTCTGGAGGGCTACCGTAAGGCGGCCGACAGGCCTAGTAAGGAGAGGAGCCTATCACTTCTTGCCTCAAGAAATATGACCAACTCCCTCACCTCCGGTGACACTCCATTAAACATTCGCCATAAGAGACCGTTTTGATCATTTGGAGATATTTTGAAGATTTTACGGTCGATGCCCCCAAAAAGAAGTCCGGTCACCAACAGAAACTCTTGCTTCCCAAACCTATAGTTTCTCTCCCCAATTTCAAACCACCTCTCATCACGGCGTGCATCCGTGACCTTTATCTCTCTAGCAAGCACCCATAAAATCACAGAACCAGCAGCCGTATTATTGGTTATTTTCAAAATATGTTCGAACGGACATTCCGTCATGAACCGATCATATAGATTTCTTCTATTAATAACGGTAATTATTTTATTAACCAATCTTTGACCAATGTGTGTGTTCTCGCTCGTATGTCTGTCAATTGTGTATGAACTATATTTATAGTTGAAATCTATCTGTAGGAAAGAAAAACAGCAAAGAAATCATCAGTAGGGATATATAAACTGAATCGGTTTTTGAAGGCAACTGAAAAATCGGTAAGTGAAATCGATCGGTTTTTTAAGGCATCTGAAAATCCGGTTAATGAAATCGATCGGTTATTGAAATTGATCGGTTTTTCACTTCGGTTTTCCACAAGTGAAAAACTGAAATGAAAAACCGATCGTGGAAAACCAAAATGAAAAACCGATCGTGGAAAACCGAAATGAAAAATCGATCCAATCCTGACGACTCTTCTCTGGTCGGAATAAGCCATTTTCAACACAAAAACGACCAAACACAATCAAATCCAATCTATTTTCAACCTAATAATCCTAAACTAACATCCATAACACAACAAACATTTCAAAATCCCAAATTTTAGTAAAAAAATACAACAAACATATCAAAATCTAACCTTCGCACTTTCTGCAGGTTCGCCGGTGGTAGGAGCTACTCGGGGAAGGTCGGCAACGTTGCGGGAATGGTCAAAAACGTTGCGGGGAAGGTCGGGTCGCGATCGAGTTCGGGTTTTGCAAAAACCGGTGTGCTTTTGAGTGAGAAATCGATGTAACTGTTTTCCATGGATCGGTTTTAAGGTTTATATATGCAGGGGCTTTATCGTAATTTCATGTTTCGGGTTTTCGTAAATTTTTAACTGGTCAGGGTTTTTTTATAAAAATGTTCAAGGGTATTTTGAATAATTTGGGTATATCAAGCAATATATTTGTTTAAGGGGTTAAAAACAATTTTTTTATAAATAGTAGGTAAAACAAATTTTACCCTTTTTAAATGGATATTTTTTATAATTTCCACTATATTATATGTATATATTAGAATGGTAAGATTTGTGAGTTAATATGGTGATTATATTGATTATGAGATTTAACCCAGTAGTCCACAATTTTGAAAATTATAAAAATAAATAAGAGAAAATCAATCCTTGTTATAACTACCCATATATTGATAATTTTTTTGTATATTGGCAGAATTCTTGATGGAGAAAATCACATCCAATTTGACCCAATTCAATTCAATTTAATCCATTCATATATATACACAAAATTTGTGCATTCTAATGATATCAAATAATGCCAATACATAGTTATTTTTTCCTAGCACAATTAGTTGTATATATATATTTTTTGGGATGCCAGAGTTATGGAGGGATCAATTCGAATATAGATATTATAAGGATGAATGATGTCGTTATGTCATCAAATTACTTTAGGCAACGATATTAATTTATTTGAATCAAACTATACCATAAAAGAAGGCAAAATACATATAGTATATACATGATTTATGTCAGTAACTTAATGAGGTTTAATTTTTATAATATTTAGCCATGACAATGATACATTATTATGTAAACTAAGCTAGTCCAAGGCTGTACAAGTCCATCATTCTTTAGGCACAATTTTTTTCTTTTTTTTTTTTAAACTTACATCGGACGAATTAGGAGTCTACAAAATTCATTGAAATCAATTATTACTAAATCAGAAAACAAATATTCACACCCCCCACTCTTTGTAATGGGGAAAAAAAAAAAAAAAAAACAAAACAAAATCACCCACAACTTGTGAAATGTACCTTGAACCTTCCTGCTTCGTGTACCTTGAACCCTACTACAAAGATAACATTGGGAGGTGTACAAGTAACCGTGCTAGGAGGGTTGATTTGTCATGATATGTTATTTATTTATTTGGTATTAGTAATAATAACTTAATGAGGGATGTATTCGATGGTTTTACAAAATCCAGTGGGTCAAATCTGTAGTTTCACTAATAAACCAGGGGCCTAAATGATATAAATCCATTTACAAAACAAGCAACATAGTGGTCCCACCCATATTACACCACCACCAAATCTCAGCCGTCCATTCCATTTTATTACAAAACCAATCCTACGGCAGAAATCCCACTCCACCCTTTAATGAAAATCTCTGCATCCACAAGTCCAATCTCTCTCTCTCTCGCGACGAACCCTAGCTCTCTCTTTCTCTTCTCTAGCTGTCGAGCTCCGTCATCTCCCAACCTCACCGGTCTCTTCTTTGTACGGAAGGCGGGTGACTTGGTCGGTCGTCGGCTGCGGCGGTCCGTCTCTCTTCGAATATTTTCGGTACAGTGCCTCGAAATCTATTTTTTAGGGTTTTTTTTGAATGCTTATAGATATCATCTGTATCGATTAGCTGCAGGTTTGATGCAATTGAGTTGCGTATCTATTGATGTTAAATTTCGGAGATTTTGAGTTGTTTTAGTC
Organism: Litchi chinensis; assembly: GCA_019925255.1. Taxonomy (NCBI): domain Eukaryota; kingdom Viridiplantae; phylum Streptophyta; class Magnoliopsida; order Sapindales; family Sapindaceae; genus Litchi; species Litchi chinensis. Next base: position 1,095,415 of record CM034462.1, on the reverse strand, counting down.
TTTAAAGTTTCGGTTTTTAGGTCGAAATGTTTGATTTTTTGTTGTTATTTAAATGGATAGATTGTTTTTCATTGCATCATATGGTCTTCCTCATTGAAAACCTAACTGAGGAAGTGTGATTTGGGAATTGGTTTGAATAGCTAAGTGTGGAGCGAGTGGTGGTCGACTCAGCGAAAGGCGGAGCAAAAAAGGGGGCTTTGTTTGGGTGGTTGTGTTTATGGTAACTATTGTCAATTGCGTTCATTTGTGTTTTTGCAGGTTGTGAATGAGAAAGTAAATGTTTTGATAATGTTGTCGAAATTCTAACAATGGTTTTAGGGTTTCTTCCAGGGTTATTGATATCGAAAACATTGTTGAATTATTGGAATTTTGGTGATATTTTCGATATTTATATGAATTTGGGCCCCAGATATCCATATAATTATGGAAATTGATGGAAAGGGTTTGTGTTTAACGGTAGTTTATGTATGGATTTTGACCCGTAAAATAAAAGGTTATATTTTTGCAAGCATTGTCCTCGTCACGAGTTTACTAGAAGTTGGGGGTGTTTATGATATAGACAAGTGAGCTACAATATGGAGTGTCCGTTATGATACTTCTGTGATTTTTTTTTTTTTTTTTTTTTTTTTTTTTTAAATTAAGTAAATCTAGGTTTGAAGGTTTTGAGGGAGGGAGAGGAGAGAGAGAGAGAGAGAGAGAGAGAGAGAGTCTAGGACTAAAGTGAAGTGCCCACTCCATTATTTTGTGTGTTTTGCGAGGTTTCTTTCTTTCTTTTTTTTTTTTTTAAATTTTTTTTTCCTTAATATCTATAAAAAGGAGAGCTGAGTAAGGTAAATGCATGAATGTATGTAAGTGTTACCTGATCTCATGACACAGATGCTTTCTTTATGATAGATATCAAGCGCATGGAACAAATATGAGCTTTGCAATCATACATAGGGATATAGAGAGGGAGTGGGAGAATCTGTGTGGACTTATGGGTTTATTTTTTATAATTGGAGATTCTTGCTCACTCTCTGAAGATGTATGCGTCTGCAAAAATTCTTGGGAGGATGAGGAGACCAAATTAAATTTCAAATTTATTATAGCTTTGGAGCATTTTGGAGCAAATGAGCAATGGAGCTTATGGAGCACCGCTCACATGGAGGATTGCTCACTTGGTTTGCTTCATAGTTTTGGTTTTGACATTTTTTATTATCATCAGAGTACATACTGATGATAATAGGATATTAAAGTGGATAGAGTTTTACTTTGTTTTGGATTGAGTGATGTTGTTCACTACTTATGCTGTTCCGTGTGCTGTATGCAGTGAAACATTTGCTACGGTCCTCTACCGTCAGAGATGAGTGGTCGCTTTTCTCGCACAATCTATGTTGGCAACCTGCCCTCGGATATACGAGAATATGAAGTTGAAGATCTATTCTACAAGGTTTGTTTGTCAGGTTTTTGTTAGTTTCTTGTTGTGGTCATCAAATGTAAGATTCGTTCTTGAGTGAATACTCATTGTACTGTTCAAAAAGGCAAAATGAGCAGACAGTCATTGCATTCACCTGGTATAGAACCTTAGTAGTATCAACATAAAATTTTCTGTGAAAGTTTTATGTATAAATCTTCACTTTCCTACATTCCTGATTCTCTGCTTGTGGAATTTAAAACAGTGGAACCAAATGCATGCAAATAACAAATGCTTTAGCTTGATCATTGTTTCTGGTGTTTTGATGTTCAGAATCACCCCACTTGTTCACAGTTTGCTATTCCTTTTGCTTTTCTTAGGTTGATATTGATTGTTCTTAAATTTTTTGACCTTTTTATTACCGTACATCACTTTGTAATGATTATATTTGTTTAATCCATGGTGAAAATATATTTATGTTAGTTTTTAGTGGACCTAGAGTGGGTTTAAGTATGGTTGTTAGTAGCCGTTTCTTTTGAAATGATCTGTTTGATGATTTTATCAAAATATCTACATGATATGGTATCTTTTTGCCCTTTTCGATTTGCAGTATGGTCGTATATTGGATATTGAGTTGAAGATTCCTCCCCGCCCTCCGTGTTACTGTTTTGTGGAGGTACATCTATCATGTTTGTGTTTTTCTCGGAAATGCATAGAAAACAGTAGAATTCTTTTGAATTTAACATTTGTGTTTGGCTGACTGGTAGTTTGAGAATTCTCGTGATGCTGAAGATGCAATTAGAGGTCGTGACGGATATAACTTTGATGGTTGTCGTTTAAGGGTAATGAGAAATTGCAAATGAATTTCATGTTTATTTGGATATTTGGTAGTGATTTCTTGTTATTGATTTCCTATTGCCATTAATGCAGGTTGAACTTGCCCACGGTGGTAGAGGTCCATCGTCAAGTGATCGTCGTGGTGGCTATGGTGGCGGTGGAGGTGGCGCTGGCACTGGCGGTGGTCGTTTTGGTGTCTCCCGTCATTCGAAATTTCGAGGTGTGTCTATGATATAGAGATTTTGGACACAATGATGAACTTTGCTCTACACAGAATTTTGTCTATCTTTGTACTTTTTTTTTTTAAAAATTTTTGTTATTTTATTTTAGAGGCCACTAGTATAAAATTGCATTTTTGCTTGGTGTGCAGTTATTGTTCGTGGACTCCCTTCTTCTGCTTCATGGCAAGATTTGAAGGTTTGAGAAATTTTAATACTTACTAGTAGTGTCTTAAGTTTGTTATTTTTTCTGTAGTAGTCTGTTTATTTGTAAAATTTTGCAGGATCATATGAGAAAAGCAGGTGATGTGTGTTTTGCTGAAGTTTCCCGAGACAGTGAGGGTATGCGTTTTTATATGTATTGTTTAACATTTTTTTTTAAATGTTTTAAGTTATATCATTGTTTAAGTATTGGAGCTTTGAAGTATACCACTGTGATTGTTGATTTTCTATGTCAGGTAGAAACAAAAGATGTTTGGATGATTAATTTTACTATGTATTGAGAATAATGAGTAGCTGGTTTCTCTTTCCCCCACCTTATATTATTATGTGCTTTAAAATTGATTTTAAACTTAGACAAGGTTGTAGTCTAATTTAATTTCATATTTTCTGACAGGCATGTGTTTAGAAGTACCTCCTCATACTTTGAAACACTTGATCATAAGATTTATTTTATTTTTTTCTTTCTGTTATGACGTTTTTATTATGTACCAAATTCTTTTGCGCTATGTATGCTGCATTTTCACATATAGTTCGTCAAATTTGATGAGTATGAGCTTCTGTTTATTTTCTTATTGAATTGCTATGGTTCTTCTTCTGCATGAAATTGGATGACTCTTAAATTTGTTGAATTTTCTTGTTTGTATTTAGGGACTTATGGTGTTGTTGATTATACCAATCCTGATGACATGAAATATGCTGTAAGTTGTTTATTATTTACATTTCATTTATCCAATTATTCTTCTCTTTGTTGTATTATTTGGGCATCTATACTGAAGTTGAGAATTGATGTTCTTTTAATTAAGATTCGGAAGCTTGATGACACTGAATTTAGAAATCCTTGGGCAAGGGGGCGTATAACGGTAACCTTTCTTATTTATTTTTTTAATTACTATCTATTTTTATAATTGAAAACGTTAAATGTTATTAGAACCTTTAGCTCTCATTCCAACTGGCAAATATTTATCAGATGGGAAATTGAGAAGTTTATCTTTCAAAGATAGTTGAGTATGTAGTTGGGCCGGCAACTTCTTATTATAAATAATACTTGCAGACCACTATTTCTTCATTTTTATAAAAAGATTTTAATGACAAAAGAAGATACAAATTTCTTGGGAGACCAATTTTATTTAAGTTTTGATGCATGAACAAAGGATGTTGCAGTGCTGGAAAAGAGGACTGTGTTTTATGAGCCTCTGGCATTGTGTTTTCTTGGCAACTGGATAGGTGAAAAGATATGACAGCAGTCCGTCAAGAAGCAGAAGCAGAAGCAGAAGCCGAAGCCGGAGCAGGAGCAGGAGTCGCAGCAGAAGCAGAAGTGTTCGAAGAAATCGAAGGTATAATTTCTTTCACTTTTACAAAATATATATCATGCCTTATTCATGGTTTCACTGCTGCTTGACTATTTGTCATGCTGTCTGCAGTAAATCATTAGAACGCTCTGTTTCCAGATCAGTGTCAAGATCTAGATCTGCATCTCCTGTCAAACCATCTAGGTAATGCTGTTACTGTACTTTTTGCAGTCTTTTGCACCTTTTTTCTTTTTCCAAAGATACTGCTTTTTCTACCTTCGGGAACAAACTTTTAATTTTCTCTTGGTATCTTAAGGAACAATATTTTGATTTGACTATAAAATTTTGAAATTTGCAGGGCTAGATCAAGATCAAGGTCAAGGTCAAGGTCAAGGTCACGGTCTCGGTCACTGTCAAAGTCAAGGTCAAGGTCTGCATCACCCCGTAAGGCAAGTAAACTTATTGCTTGAATACTGATTCAAAATGGTGCTTATATATGTGTATATAAAGAAAGAACAATTGCCAGTAAATTTTTATGTTCTGTGAGAAAAGTTTAGTGTGGAAGACATTCAAGTAAAATCGATAATAGCCTACATAGTACATGATATATAATAAATGAAAACAATATAGAGGAGTAGAAGTAGAAAAACCTATGAAGTTGATAACATGTGTGTGATAATAACAAATAAAGAAATTTAGTATGAAAGTAAGAAAGTAAAAGGGAAGAGAATGAAATGTACTTGGCTTTGATTTTGGATTTTGGAGAGAGTAAATATAAATTAAAAAGCAAAGCGCACACACACACACACACAGAGGTTTTCAAACCACTATGCTGCCGCTTTGAAGCAATATTATTATATTGTAAAATAGATTTCTTGAAGTGATGGAAATCCACCATTTACAACACTTCCCCTTTGGATGTACGCTAATTTAATATAGACTGCCTCATTGTGTTTTGTGTATTGCACTTTTTTGTCCTGCAACCAGATTTTATTCCATTGGGTTTTGCTGAGAAGATTTTTAATGAGATAGTCTATCTTATTGGCAAGTTTGTAAACGGTGGATTTCTATCTCTTTTAAAAACCTATTTTATAACATAACAATATTGTAATTGGTGATGGTATGGCAGTTTGAAAAGCATATATTCTCTTTTCCTTTACTTCGTAATTTACATTTAATTTTCCCTCCAAAGTCCAATACCAATACAAGTAAATCTATTCTCTTTTCCTTTTGACTTTCTTATTTTCTTTTATTTGTTATTATTTCAAACATGTTGTTGACCTGATATGTTCTTCTACTTCTTTTCCTTTATATTGTCATAATTTAGTACATATCAGTCTGGCCATGCAATTAGGTACACATTATTCAATTGTCTAGAACTGGCCCTGGACAATTTTGGAGGTGTATTCACCTGAATTTAAAGTATCTGCCCCTTTAACAACTTTTAGGTGTTGATCTGGATTAATGATAAGTACTACAATATGGAAATTTTATTGACAATTATTGATGCTTTTTATCAAAGAAAGCACTATATCAAGTAAATGACTTAGTAAAAGGTAGTGCAGCTTATATCATAACTATGAATGTTTGTCATTGTTCCATAGTTGTGTTATGTGTGAAACTTTGAACTTTTTGTAGATAAATATACGTGTTAACTTCCCTATCAATTATTAAATGATTTTGTTGGTCCCATGAATGTTAGTATATGAAGTGATGTCACTCATGTAGTTTAAACCACAAAACAAAAAGGAAAACAAAATGAATAAACAGTAAAGGAACCAACATAAACGATGTAATGGTAGAAATCTTCTAGTCATAGATTTATTCAGTGTTTTTGTTTGTGCTTTTCCTAGATAATAACAAATAATCTTATGTGATGCTGATCTCTTACTTTTCAGGCTGGTAGTGGCTGAGTCTCGAAGCTGAAGTCAAGACTCTTCCTAGCATTTTGCTTAGATCAGTTTTGAGGCTCTCAAGTTTTACCAGATGTCTGAGTGTACTGTTTTCTTGGAAATGTCTCTTAAGAAAAATTCAAAAGACTAGGTGTTATCAGCAACTGTGCTCGGTAATATCATGTCGGTCTGTGGATTTATCGTACCCTGCATACTTATATTTGCTTATCAGATTGTTGTTTAATTTTCATCTTGTCTTCTGCAACCATGAAATGTGACCCTTCTGCAATTAAATACCTAGTAGTGGACTTTTTCAGCGACTTATGAGATTCTAGAGTTGTCCAGGAGTTTTGAGTATTACAGGGAAAGTGTTTTGAATGTGTATTATGCCTTTTAGTTTCTGATTTGGTTTGCAATGAGAAATGAAAGTCTTTTTCACCCTATAAGCACAAATACTGCTTGATTAAGATCTTTGTGGTCAATGTTTCACCTTCCACCAAAACCTTTTCTTGAAGTTGACATAGGTTTGATCAAATTTTAAAGCATTTTTTGGTGGTTTCGTTTCAAAGAGTGTTGACAAATTAACTTGTACTATTGTCTGTATCCAGTGGTGAAGATTTCACATCGGAATGCATTAGAGTGTGAAGGTTTCACAATTTAAGGCATATCTAGTGGTCAAGATTACACATTTGAATGTGTTAGTGTGAGATTTCGCAATTACATTATGAAGTGCAAACGGCAACATTAGGATTAAATTTTTAGTGCATTGTGTGCACTGCTGAGTGGTGTATCCAGTCGTTAAAATGAAAAAAAAAAAAAGATAAAGAGTCATCGTGAGAAAGTGCTTGTGATGTTGATTTTTAGGTCACATGCTTTTCCTTCGGTGGCCTAATGTGTCATGTGGAACGAAGTGCACCAAAGGATTGGAGACTTACTTCCGATGAAGTTAAAAATCACAAATTTATGGAAACCTGATCGTAGTTATTAATGAAGATCATATATTGTTGGTATACCGGGGTGGCATCTTTGTGTGCAAGTTGTATTTACATTATCATTACATACATGAGCCATTTGATGAAGGGCAAAAAGGGTTAATTATCTTGTTGACATCGTTTTACCACTCGGGTCAAAGGGGAAAACATCTAAGTTGTTCAATATCATCAGATCATCTATGTTAAGATTACTTGGTTAATATTCATTATGTTGAGGGCTTGATTAGAAGGTTTTGGATGATCACCTATCTTTATTTGATAATTTACCTTAGTCAGGTTTAAGTGAACAATCACTAGTAGAAATTACATACTTTACAAAACCTATTTGTCGGTTGGCGTTGGGGTGGTTGTTAGACATTGTCTTCGTGATGTCAATGGGTTTTTTTTTTTTTTTTGGTATATGTCAACGTGGTTTTTTTAATTTTTTGGGATGCACGTCAACGTGGTTTTTGCTATAAGAAAGATTCTCATGTTTCTTAATGGCTCTTTGAATGGTTACAGAGTTACATAATCTTTGAATTGTTTGATTCATCAAGTTGTTGGATTCTCTTATAGTGATGTAGAATGTTACTAATCAGTTGTTGATTATATAGCCAACTATTATTGCTCATGTATTCTATGATTTTAATTATTAATTTTATTCAAAGAATAAGGTGGCTCATTCTTTAGCTAAATATGCTTTGTGAAATAATAAATCTACACCATTTATTCATTCTCTTACCACCTTGAATTTCTATTGACAAATGACAATCCCTTATTGACATTATTGCCACTTTTACAAGAAAAATAAAAACAAAAGAGCATTGCAATCCATAAAACATCAACAAACAATCAAGGGATAATCATGTTTTCCCCCTATAGTTTGACACAATACCAAAACCCTTAGTATATTGGAAAATTGTTAATATTTCATTTTTTTGTATTAATAAAATAAATCAAATACTCTCTATAATGTCTTCAAATATTCAAAAAAATTCATTGTTAAAGTTGATATTAAAAAATCAAAGTTTGACCGTTAATATGAAAAAACAAACCTACATGACATTTTAATTATTTTGATTATTTCAGTAATAACATTGGATAAAATGAGATTGTCCAAAACTATATGAGAGTAATTAGCAATTGTATCAAATTATAAGGGGAAAGTAGGGTTATGGCAACAAATAATCAAGAAAATAAGAGGGTTCCTTACAAATGGGCCTAAATCAAACTTGGGCTTTTTCTACCTCTCAAAGCCCGCAAAAAATTGACCATACAAACACGACATCAAAATCAAAACCCTAGACACCATTTAACGTTTATAAAACCCTAACATTTCAACCACTCGCTCTCTCAGACGCAGCAGGTCACAACTCCAACAGCAGCCCCTCCTTCTCTCTCTCTTTCAGGTACCCTTTTCTCTATTCCACGCATCAAGATCTGTTTTTGATTGACACTTCATTTCAATTCAATAGTCTTTGTTTGACTCTCTTTAAACCAATCTCTGCAGATCAGTTTTCAACTTTAAACACCACACAATGTCGATCGGAGAGAGCGCTTGCACTTACGCTAGCTTGATCCTCCACGACGACGGCATCTCCATCACGGTAAACAACTACTCTCTCCTTCCCTTTCTGTTTTGTTTCTGGATTTTTTGTTTCAGTTGATTTTGTTATCTGGGTTTTTTGTTTTAGTTGATTTTGTTATCTGGGTTTTTCTTTTTTTCCTTTTTTTCATATAATTTTGTTGTGTTATGTGTTTATAGTTGTTAAAAAAGCTCTTTTTTTTGTTTTTTTTTTTGATATAATTTTGTTGTGTTTTGTGTTTATAGTTGTTGAGAAAACAGTTTTCTGGTTTTTTTATTTTGTTCAATTGTTGAGGAAACATTTTTCTGGTTTTGGAAACTATAGGCGGAGAAAATATTGGCTTTGTTGAAGGCAGCTAACGTTAATGTGGAGCCTTACTGGCCTAGTCTCTTCGCCAAATTGGCCGAGAAGAGAGACGTGGGTGATCTCATCATGAATGTTGGCTCTGGTGGCGGTGGTGGAGCTGTTGCTGTTGCCGCTCCTGCTGGTGGTGCTGGTGGCGCTGCTGCTGCTGCTGCTCCAGCTGTTGAGGAGAAAAAGGTATTGATTTTGTGCCACTAGATGTTGCAAGTGTGAATATGAATGAAAAGTTGAGTCTTTGTATCTGTGTTTGGTGCTTCTCATTTAATTTGTTTGCATTTGTTGTGTACAGGAAGAACCAAAGGAGGAGAGCGATGATGACATGGGATTCAGTTTGTTTGACTAGGCATCATTTGAGTTTGAATTTTTAATTTTGTTTTGTTGGAATTTTAGGACCCATTTGAGCGGTTATATTTTTGTTTTGTTTTTCTAAATGTTCAAAATCCCAACTGGTGTATGTTGACGTTATTCTTGAATACATTGGACAAGTTAATTAGAAGATGGACAGTGATCAATTTTCTGATGTTGCTTGGTTTCTTTATATAGTATCTGCAATTTCATTAAGAAGTTACTTTCTTTTGTTCTTGTCACTAAATCTTTGGTTTAGAATATGCTATTTGTGTTGATGTGATAGTTTATACTTTTATGTAGTTTAGGGATATGTAGACTTCCAATCAATATGTTTAGATAATGCTTTGCTCTTACTTTGGAAGTGATTCTACATAAGTGAAGCTCAATTAGCTGTCAGCTATTTACTGTGAATGTGCAGCTTGGTGCTTTTAGGATTTGATTCTAGGAATAAAGCTTTTTTGCTAAAATTGAATTTCATAAATGTCACTACTCTAATAACTCAAATCTGTTTTATGTTAATTGCTACAAGTTATACTTGTAAAAGGAAAATTGCAGTAGTTATTAGTATCAATCTTTTCTGTTAGTAAAGCTATCTATAACCATTAACTAAGAATGTTCCTTTTTTTATTTAGCTGGTTGAATTGGTTTATGTTATGTATTTTTATGGGTATGCATGTAATCCATTTTGTTCTTTAATGTTTTTGGATTATAGGTCTGTTATGTCGTGTGCCAACTCAAATGCTGTTTATCTTACCATACAACTGATGTCTATGCTTTCTATCACTTAAATGATCTTGCATCTGAACTCAATATTCCATATATAATATCACCTGTTTATATAGTTTGTGTTGTGAGAAATTAAGATCAAGCTGCTGTACAACTATTAGTAAAACTGCAGACAATTGTATTGTAGCCTTATATTGCCACAATTTCTTCTCTTCATTGTCATGGGATTCAGGTGTTCTTTATATTGCTGCCTGCTTTCATGTTTTTAATTAATTACCAGAAGCCACATTAGTATTATCAAGAGAAGCTGCATTATTCATCTTGTCAAGGCGTTGCTTGTAGTCATTTATCATTTTAGAAAGCAAATCGTTATCATCTGAACCCCATATACGCAATATATCATTGTATCAAATATAGTCCAAAGTTCTGTGGGATTTCTGAAGCGTTAAAGTCAGTCATCACACTCACAATGGACTGGCCAAAGTTCAAGCTTTAAGCCTTTGACCTTCTTGTCAATAGGTGTAGTTTTCTTCTCATCGAATCTAGGTTTATTTCCAGCATCTCTAGACTATCAATATCATCGCTGGTGAATGGTTGTTGGTGTAGTTTCCTTGTTGAATCAATATTTACTTCTAGCTATCTCTAGACCACAGATGCCCTCTTTGATGATATGTGTAGTTTCCCTCATCAAATTTAGGCTCACTTCCTGCTGCCTCTGGACTATGGATGGCCCTCTTTGGCAACAGGTGACTAGGTGTTAGTTTCATCTTCAACAGTAAACAACCATTCTTGGGGACGGACATCTAGACTAGGGATGACAACAAGACGAGAGAGCATCATCATCCTCACCGGAAAACAACCATTCTCTGAGTAGAGAGGACCTCATACAAAGTTTTGCTGTTTTAAATTCAGCCATGAAAGTGTCTTGCCAACTTGGGCTGCTTAATCAATTGGCTTAGAACAAGTGACACGATATCTGTTAAAGTCAAATCAAATGTTATAAAATTCAGGGACATAGGTGATCCAATAGAGTCAGTCACGTGCAGAACTTGTCATTGTTAATAATGAGCCGTCTATCAAAACACAAAAGCTTTGAAGAGAAGGTTCGAGACTTCTAACAGCAAACCTTTTCCAATTCAGTTGTAGATTACATTTTATCTTCTTTTTGTTGTTGGAAATGATTGAAATGCTGTTCTATTCATTGAGGGTATTTCTACTTTCCGTTAATAAATATATTAGGATGGTTTCTAATAAAATTTAAACACAATCCCATTTAATATATGGAAGACAACTTTCATTTTTCTCTCCAAGAATTAGGATGAACTCTCTCTCTCTCTCTCTCTCTCTAAGGAAAGAGTGGGGAAAATAGCTAAGAATTGATATTAAAATAATTTTGACCAATAATAGGTTATATAAGTTGACCAAGAGTTGATAATGTAATGAGTGAAAAAGAGAGTCAATTTATTGGATAACGTATTGATAATTTAATAATTGTAAATAAATTTGTTATATTATTTAAGTAATAATTTTGAGTAGTACAATCGTCCATTTTTTTATATATACATGGTTAAGTTTTGATTTTTCAAAGGAAGGAACGGATAAAATAGTTAGTTTTTAAAATTTAACAAACACTTTTAACTAATCAAAATTTTGTCAAACATAAATTAACCAGGATTTAACCAAATGAGTTACCTCAATTTTTATCACAAAAAGCCTAATATACTATTATTCTCCCTCTCTCTTCTCTCTTTGTGTGTGTGTATATATGTATATGTATGTATATGTAATGTTATACTTTCTAAAAAAAAATTTAGAATTTTTGTCCAAATAGTTTGACAAGATGATTTGTAATAACCATCTTAATTATAGAATAATATATTAATAATATAATAGTTACAAATAAACTTATTACATTATTTAAGTAATAATTTTGGATAGTGTAGGATTATTTATATATATAGAGTAATTCTATAATCAGTATTTCTTAATTTTTTAAAGTTATAATGAATCAATTAAATTTACTATTTATATTTAAATTAAATAATAAAATAATTTATTTTAAGATAGAGAATATAATAAATAAATTTAATTAATTTATTATAATTTTTTAAAAATAGAAGGTAATGATAATAAAATTAATATATATATTTTTTGATATGTTTTGATATTTTAAAAGGAAAGAACGGAGAAAGTAGCTAAGAAAAGATGAAGAGTACGTGTTGACCAACGAGTGGAAGAGAGAGTAAACTCAATCCACTCCATTATTGACCCGTCTGCCACGTCACCACTCTTTTCCAAGACCCCAGTAAAAAAAGGACACGTGGGTTCATCAATCATCAATTTCCACTTCCATCCAAATCCACAACACCACCGACGACACGACACCATCAACACGTAGACGCGCATGAAGACCATTCCAACACGTTTAGCTTGTTCAAGGCAACAGCCAAGTAATCACCCAACAACGTTCCAGAGCTTTCCAGTTCACTTCTACTCTCCCCCTTTAAATTCAAACCCAAAACCACAACACAACACAACACAAACGAAAAAGCAAACACTTTGGAGTGGTTTGGATTGCATGCAAGAGTTATAAGAAGTATGACGATGATGTCGATGTTCAGCTCCTTCGATGCTCTCTGCGCTGAGTTGTTCTGTGGACAGAAGCTTGACTTCTCTGGGGGGTACTTGAGAGGGAAGCAAGAACAGGGTCAGCAGCAGCTGGGTTCGGTGAAGAGGCCTGGCTTTGAATAAAACAACAAGACGAGTTCGAGTTCGCCGGCGGAGGAGAGGCGGAGAACAGGTGGTTGGAGGAGGCCGAGGTTTGCGCCGGAGTTTGATGGGGTCCACTGTTTTGAAACTATTCTTCCTTGTTGAGTTATATGGACTGATTGATTGCTGTTTGTTCAGATTAATTAATTATTGAATTGTATTAAATTGTAGAGATTTTTATGAAGAGATTTTGATAATGAAATTTTGATATTTTTATAATACCCTACTTTTTTTTTTGGGTAAACGTTCTTATTTATTCTATGTTTTGAAAGATTTTTATTTTATTTTATTTTATATCCTTGTGATTCTTGATTTCTAAGACGTTAAGTTGGTGCTATATATATAAAAAAATGAAAGAGTAAAGTTTATATCTTGAACAAATATAATAGAATATTACTATCGGATTTGGTTCCAACCTTCTGTCGTAAATGCATCTAGAAAAATTAATTGATGTGACTTTTTTTTTTTCAAATAATCTCCAAAGAAATCCCTATTTTCTTAAGAATTCCTGCTCTTGGATTAGATAAGAACAATGTGTGAAGGAGAAAAAATCAATAAAGAGAGTGGCTTTTTGTAAAAAACTTTGATCATTTTTTTTTGGGAAATACCTTGACCATTTTTATATAAAAGAAAATACACGGTTTAGTAAGTTTTGTACTGCTTCCACTTATTACATATACTCGCTTTCATGTGCTACGTTCAGTGTAGTTATATTAAAGAATTACAATTTTGTTCAAAGTGGGTTTTTAAATAATAATGCATTAGATCAATTTTCTTTAACGCAAGAGTCTTATAATCATAAAATTAATTTTGATATTCTACATTCTTTAATTCAGAAGGAATTAAATCGTTTCGAGTAGGATTCGAACCTACGATAACTGTTGATCGCCCTATCACTGAGCTATTAAGAAATAACAGGAAATTCTCTCTCATAGAGTTCAATTTTCGTTCTTCGAAGTTTCCTTTATAACTCCTCAAACTTCTTCTTAATGGTTCAATCTCATGCCCGTTTAATATACATTAGAAAGAACGTGAAAAATCGTATGATGATGAGAAAACGGTTCTATTTCTTCAAATAGAAAGTTGATAATATGTATATATCAAAAGTTGTTGCATTGACAATAGTACTTTTTTGAAGTTTTGGGAGATTTATTGGTTTTACCCAAATAAAAAAAAAAAAATTTGTTTTTACCCAGTTATTTAAAAAAATTTGATTTTAACCTCCCAAACAAACTATTTCCATTGTATACCCAAGATTACCAAAATGCCCTTAAGTTAAAATCACTAAAATACCCAAATATGAAATTACCAAAATACCCTTAAGTTAAAATGACTAAAATGCCCAAATATGAAATTACGAAAATAACATTCTTTCTTCTCCTACCAATAGCCTCCCTTTTCTATCTTCTTCTCCATTGCAGCTGAAAATTTCGAAAATTAGGAAGATTTTTTAGATCCATTGCAGCTGAAAAATAATTTATTGAGGGGATTAATCATTCGAGTTTCTTCAACCATTGAAGTTTTTGGATCCATTGAAGGTTTACACCATTGAAAGTTTTGAAGATTCTTCTTACATTTGAGTTTGAAAGGTAATGTATGAGTTTTTTTGGTTGGTTTTTAGGTTGTTTTGTTCATTTTGCTCGCTAAAAGACTATAAGAATGATTTGGTTGTGAGATCTAAATGTTTATGAAATCTACGAAGAAATCGGTTTTTCGTGACCGATAATCGGTTTTCCACTCTGTGGGATCGATTTTTCAGAGCCCCGGTTACTGAAAAACCGATCCCGGTTTTTCCCGATTTTTCAGTGGGCTGAAAAACCGGAATCGATTTTTCAGTCCACTGAAAAATCGATTTTTCAATGGCTGAAAAACCGATCGGTTTTTCATCCACTGAAAAACCAATCGACCTGAAAAACCAGGCGGAAAAACCGATCTCGGTTTTCTAGTGGCTGAAAAACCGAAACCGAATTAAGGTTTTTTGAGAGAATGAAAAACCAGTCACTTCACTGGAAAACCGAATTTAACACATTTTTAATGGTTTTTTTATATGTTTGTGTTGCTATGTATTGAATATGATTCGATATGATTATATTTTGTAATATTACCCTATTGAAATGAGATTTAATTATCATTTGATTTGAATGTTGTAGGAATGGCTCAAGAGACCGTTGTAATCAACTTTGACGGAGAGTGGAATGGATGTAATTACATTGGAGGGGAGTCGATCATGTGTGGGGTCCACAAAAATAGTAGTTTTTCATCATTGGTGGATGTTGTATACAGAGAGGCTGCTATTGATAGAAGAAGGTGGGAAATCTGTATATATTATTTACTACAAAGTACAACAAATGGTCAGGTTAAAAAGATACGTATCATGTCCGATCTTGGTGTTGTTGGTTTGATGGCGATAAAAAATATTGATGTTAAAGAGATTTATATCGATAAGATTACCAGAGATTTTGGAGCTGGGGTTAGTAAGTGTACTGTTCGTCCATTTGTCACTGATTCAATTCCAGACATAAGACATGACGAGGCAAATACGGATAGACCAGTAAATCCACATATGGTTGAAAATCATTTTTATCTCACTTTAGGCATTGAGAGCAATCAAGTTGATACTTCTATCACCCCATTTACATCGGTTGAAAGTCTCATTCGTGATGTTAATGATGACTATACGAATTATGGTATTGATGATGAAGATGAAGACACAGATGATAATGGTGATGGAATACAAGATAGTGATGAAGAGCAAACCGGAGATAGTGATGAAGAGGAAACTCGATTTGATGATGTCGCAGAAGAAGAAGAGTTTCCAGAAATAAGATTTTCAGGTTTACAATTTCAGAACAATCCTTCACAACCATACTGGATTGATCCTGGTGTAGAATTTGGGGACATTGAAGCTACTTCAAGCGCTACGTCAACCGTCTACCAACGTGGTACGTTGTATAAAGGAGCATTCTTTACTAGTAAAGAAGAAATGACTATAGCTATTGGCGAATATGCTCTGAAAGCTAAGTTTGAATATCGGGTTAGACGTTCGGACACGGAGCGATTTGAAGCCGGTTGTAAAGATAAAACTTGTAGCTTTAGTGTTCGTGCAAAATGCAGAAAGGGTTGTTCAATGTGGTTTGTGTTGAATTATGTAGCGGAACACACGTGTCGTCAGACAGCCATGGAATCACATATGAAGAGTGTGAAGGCTATTGTGATCTGAAAATTGTATGCAGGAAAGGTGGGAAGAGATCTTTATACACCTAATCGTTTGGTTGGAGAAATGCTAGAGCAATATGGAGTGCAAATCTTATATAGTAAAGCTTGGAAGACTTTACAATATGCAAAGAAACTAGCATATGGGCAAGCAGATGAATCATATCAACAGCTTCCGTCCTACTTCGAGATGTTAAAACTTTCAAACCCCGGCACAATGACAGCAATTAAGACAGATGAAAACAACCGGTTCTTGTATTCCTTCGTTGCACTTGGAGCTTCTATTGAGGGTTTTCGGTCTTACATGAGACCGGTTGTTGCTATTGATGCCACTTATTTGAAAGGTGAATATAAAGGGGTGATTTTTTTTGCTGCGTGCAAAGATGGGTCGGAGATGATTTATCTTATCGCCTTTGGATTTGCTGACGGAGAGTCAGACAATTCGTGGACTTGGTTCCTAAAAAGGTTGAGAAGAGCAATCGGGGTGTCAGACGAGTTGGTGATCGTATCGGATCGTCATAAGAGCATATCGAATGGGATGAAAGCAGCTTTTCCTGAAGTCCCACATGTGTTATGTTTTTTCCACTTGTGGCAAAACCTTAAGCAACAGTGTAAAAAGCATTCGGATGTGGAAAATGCATTTTACAATGCAGCATACTGTTATGTGCCCGATGAATGCAACAGAATATTGGAAGAAATACGTGCATTGCATCCGGCCACACATGGAGCTTTGGTTAAGGTTGGAGTGAGTAGGTGGTCACGAGCACATTGTCCAAGAAGAAGATATGAAATGATGACTACCAACATTGCAGAGTCGCTTAACAATTGCATGATGCAAACACGTCGTTTGCCAATAACAACTGCACATGAATATGTAAGAAATGTATTGCAGAGATGGTTTAATAATAGACGTGTTGCTGCTGAGAAGCTCACAACGTATGTTACTACCGCAGCATACGATCGTATCATGTTGGCAAAAGATTTATCCACGGAAGGTAGCGTATATCCCATTGCAGAACCATATCATTACAGTGTCATACATTATAGCAAAGGAGATGCGATGGTTGACATTCAACAGCACACATGTACGTGTAAGCAGTGGAACCTTGATCAGTTGCCATGTGTTCATGCATGTGCTGTGGCCAGGTATGGTAATTATACATTGTTTTTTTAGTATTTCATGTCATAGCATAACACTTAAATTGTTGATACATGTCAGGTTCAAAGGCGTCAGTTGTGATACACTTTGCAGTCAGTACTATAGCGTGGAGTGGCTAAAAGCTGCATATGCACGTCCGATTAATCCCGTCCCTAAATTGGCCAGTTGGAATGTTTCAGCGGAAGTTAGAAGTATGGTTGTATTACCACCGAAAGGTAAAAGACAAGCAGGTAGGCCGAAGGAGGTTCGGATTCCTTCAGCTGGGGAAGATCCTCGTCAAAAAAAGTGTGGAAGATGTGGTCAAAGGGGACACAACCGTCTTCGTTGCCCTAACCCCCCAACTTCTATCAGTGAAGGGACAAGCGCAGAAGTGGATGCGGATGTTGGAACGAGTTCAAATGCTACTGAAAATGAGTCACGTTCTCGAAGATGTCGCTTGTGTCATGAGACTGGACACAACCAACGTCGATGTGTATTACGGTTTCCTACTCCCGATCCACAAATGGCTACTGACGGAAATGATGAGTAGCAATTGATTGACATTTTGTTTATGCATGTTTTATGTAAACGTTTTTATATTAATTACTCAATTATGTATTAATACAGCTGTATAAATTATTATTCCATGTGTACTGTTTTTGGCTCATTTCATATCATGTCGGAACATTTAAAATCGGTTTTTCACGGAGCCTGGAAAACCGGTATTGGTTTTCCAGATATGGTGAAAAACCGATCAACTTGCCTTTCGTTTCCCCAACGTAGAGGTATGTCGATCGGTTTTTGAGTAACTCTGAAAAACCGGTATCGGTTTTCCATGCCTCCTCGAAAATCGATCCACTGCCTTCCAGCACGCCAAGTGTGGATCGGTTTTTAAGGGGTCTTCAAAAATCGGTATCGGTTTTTCATGTACTCCTAAAAACCGGTTTTTACTTGGGTTGATTTTATTTCTATTTGTATGTTCAATTTATTTCCCTTTACATGAATTATTTATATAAATCGTTATATTTAAATATATTATATAGATTAAGGAGCGTATAATTTTATTACAAACTATATCATTATTTTAAAATCATTAACTATTAATTTTATCATTTATTAATATTCATATATTAATGTAATAATTAATAAATATACCTTTACTATAATATGTGTTATCTTGATATATCATATTAATATGGTTAATATTTTTCATATCATTTTACAATTATTATAACTATAATCCTAATATGGCTTATAACTTATATGGATGTAATATTAACAATATATATAATACAAATGTAGATATATTATATTAATATATGTTAAAATAATGTTAATATAATGTTTAATATAATATTAATCTAATGTTAATATAATATTAATCTAATGTTAATAATATATGTTAATATAATGTTAATATATTAATGTTAATATAATGTTTTGTGGTGTTAATATAATGTTAATCTAATGTTAATATATGCTTAATATATTAATATAATGTTAATATAATAATATAATATTAATCTAATGTTAATATAATATTAATCTAATGTTAATAATATATGTTAATATAATGTTAATATATTAATGTTAATGTAATTTAAATATAATGTTTTGTGGTGTTAATATAATGTTAATCTAATGTTAATATATTAATTACCATATTAATCTAATGTTAATATAATATTAATATATTAATTACCATGTTAATCTAATGTTAATATATATAACATTAACATATTTGTTGACGTCCGGAAACGGTCAACCAGAGATTCTGGGGCCCAGACGGCGGACTTGGTAATTAAGGATTGATTGGTACTGGTCGAAGGGTAGTAAATGGTATATTAATGGGATGCTAGGTTGGTGACAATTAATTCAGGTGGAGGAATGTCGTTCCTGGTAGTTGGTCGGAGTTAATAAACTGATGAACAAGTAATTAAAGGAAATGAGAGAAAGAAAGAAAGAAAACACAGGGGTTTTCACGTGGTTCGGTGACTGCACCTACGTCCACGGTCACTCTGGAGTAATTCCGACAGAGTGATGGTTATCTAGTATTAAGCTTGTTGTACAGTGAAAATGTCTCCCCTCTTTATAGAGGAAGGGAGCTCACAATAAAATAATACAAAGGAAAAGTTTACACGTTATAGGCAATGGCTAGTTTCAACTAATCCTGACATTGCCATGCTGCATTAATTGTAAAGGTAATGATGATTTCCTCCCTGCACAAGTCTGCATTAATTACACCTGAAGAAGTCTTCACTTCATTAAATGCTTCTGGGTAATTGTGTAAACAGTGTCTTGCTGGAAATCATGGGGGTTGGCAGTTCTGACAACTTGCTGCACACGGTTTCTTATAGGTGGACTTTCTGGTCAGCCAGATGTATGCTGGAGAGGAGGTGAGGCGATCTGGAGGTCAGCGCGAGCTCGCGAGCTCGCGATTGGTGCGACCTCGCGGGCTCCTCGGGCTGAAAGCATTGGCAGGTGACATGCTGAAGAACTGTTGCTAGCTCGCGGCCTGGATGGCCTCGCGAGCTGGGCTTGCAACTGTTGGCTCTGTCTTTGGGCTTTCTGGGCCTTTGCTTCTGTTCAAATTAAATGGGCGTGTACTGGTCCAGTTGGGCCGAACCAGAAAATGGGCATAACATCAAGCCCCCCAGCTCTCTGTGCGTTTTGCGGACTGGGAGCTGAAATAAACACACAAATGGCGCCCATTTTCAAATCTTCTGGTTCCGTTTCAATTTTCGTACTGTAACCGCTGACACGTGGCGTCCATTCAGGCGTTGGAGCCGAAAAACGTGTCTCGGGACCGTACGCATTAAATGCGCACGTCTTGTAACTGACAGACGTGATGGCGTGTGACCGAGATCGATGCCCAGCCGTTGGATCTTTGGCGGTTACACCTTTATGCTGGATCGGATGGCTAGGGATGGACGAGCTGGCCTATATAACCCACGGGTCTCCTCATCTTCTTCTTTTTGCTTTCTTGATACGACTACAATACTTTTTCTTTCTATTTTCCATTTTTTCTTCACTTCTGCTTCTTCTGGTCTACTGTTTGTCACTGGACAACCCCTTCGAACTCCGCTACTACGAAGATTAGCCACCGTGCTCAGCATATCGCACTCGGTTCGAGCAAGGTAGTCCTCTTCTCGCTTTGTCTTTTTGTGTTGTGACATGGTCTGTTTCTTGTTAGGATTGTCGCTTTCTGCCTTCGTAACACATCTGTTGGTCCCTGTGAGCTTGTTTGGCCCTTAGGGAGTTACTGTGTCGGTTGCCTGGGTACCTGTGTACGCTAGGGGCGACCTGTAAACATAGGATTAGAAATATGTAGACTTGGGGTGATATTGTACCTGGCAGATTCGTGTCTCTGGGCCTTTTCTGGTCCTTTAGAGACCAAGTGCGCGACCTGACAAGTAGGACAGCTGTCTTAGGAGTTCTTTTCCTGTGTCTTGTTAGGATCAGTATGCTGTAGGCGTCCTGATGTCATTCCTTCTGTGTTGTAGATGTCAGGTCGTTCGCGCACAGGTCGGGGCAGGACTGCTGCTTCCAGGAGGCAGGCAGGTCGCCAGGATAGCGAGGCTGAGGCTACGACCTCGCGAGCTGGTCCGTCGAGCGAGGAGATCGCAGGAGGGGACGAGGTCACTGAGGAAACGGACACCCCTCCCTTTAAACCCATGTTCTCGTCGCTCACCTTTGAAAAGTTGGAGGCTTGGGCCCGGGAAGTAACCATCCCCTTGGGGTGCAGGGCTAACGTTCCCGCGGACACTGATCAAGCCGCTTATCCCCCTACGGGCTTTATTGCGATCAGCAGAGAGCATATGGAGCTCGGCTTCAGGTTCCCTATCCCTGGATACCTCAGGGATTTGCTAAACAGCCTCAATCTCGCACCGTTCCAGCTGACCCCAAACTCATACGCTCATTTGACCACCCTGGCTGCGGCGTTTCGTAAGTACGCACTAGGATTTCCCACACCCCGCATCATCCGCAGCCTTTACAGCTTCAAAGCGATCACTGGAAAGGAAGGGTTGTACTACGCCACTCCTCGCCAGTCTTCTGACTATAGGGCGTTTCTGCCTCAGAGATGTACTAAGTCAAACGTAGGGGAGTACAAGTCCAACTGGGCCTGGTTCACGTGCCCCTCGATTGCTGGACTGAATAACACGAGTTTCGTGGAGGAACCTAGTAGGGACATGAGTACTCAAAACAACATCAGTAGCATTATTCATATGTGCAAACATGCATAATGTTTATTTACTTATTTATTTATTTATTTACGAGCTGACTTTTACTGTGCAGACGTCACAGCTCCTAAGGGTAAACCCAGGCAGGACGAGCTCGCTATTCTGAACTCTTTCGCAGCTGCCAAGGAGCCAGAGGAGGACAATTTCCCTTCCGGCAGCGAGCTGGTAGCTCGGGGTCTATCACCATCTGCTTCAAACCCTCTCTTGAATACAGCTCGGGACCTGGGAATAAGGGGGAGAGCGAACGAGGTCGCTTCTGCCCTTGTTGATCCTACCCAATCAGAGTCAGAACCACAACCTCTTCAACAAAGATCACCGAGCACGAGCTTCACCACCAGCACTTCTTCGGATAATATGGGAAGAAAGCTCACCATGTCCGTCCCTCCCCTCAGGTCAGTTCCACCTGCTAAGCCGGCCGAGGTCGTCAACGTGGACGACACCTCCTCAGACCGCTCTCAAAGAGCGCCCTCACAAGCTGCTGCAGTTGCCCCCTCTCCGACCAGGGCAGCTGCAGCTCCTCAAAAACGGGCTGCCCCACCCGCAGGACGGAGCTCTCCTCCAGCCAAGAGGGCCGCAGTCTCTGCCGGGGGGGACTTACCTTCGGGGCCAGAGTCTGAGGCCTTGACCAGGAAGAGGAAAGGAAAGGCCATAGCTCCTCCACCACCTCCAAAGCAGAAGGGCTTCGTTGCCGTCCCTTCGGTCGGTGGGGTCGTCATCGGACGGGAGCCAGGTACTGGAGCGCCAGCACGACCGGCGAGGTCTGCAACAGTTGAACAGGCAGATTCTGGCCCTCCTCCTGATGCAGTCAAGGAGATGGAATTTTTTAACAGCTTCGTTGAGCTCGTTCCTGAAGTGATGGGAAAACGCAGCCCGCAGCTACAGAAAGAAGAGCTTACAGGCCGTACTTTAGCGACCTATATAGCTCGCCAAGCTGCGCTGGTAAGGTTCATATCCTGTCATACTTCGATTCTGATTTTCCCCTTCCTTTTTAAAAGGATCTTGTACCATTTCTTTTGTTGTTTCAGCTCGGTATGGCGTCTGCAAAGTTAGTAAGGGAGGCAGACATTCACATCAACGAGGAAGAGGCCTTCAGGATTTCTCAGGTACAGTTTGATGAGGAGAAGAAGCTGCTGCAGGAAGAAATCAATCTCCTTCAGAAGAACTATAGTGAGCTTTCTGCCAAGCTCAAAGACGCTGACGCGGCCTTGTCGCAGGAGACTGCTCGCAGGGAAACCGAAGTCAGCAAAGCCCAAACAGAAATAAATAAGCTGAAGGGAGAGCTTGCTGGTGTAAAGGTAAAGCTGCAGGTCGCTGAAGATAAAGTGAGCCAGCACTCATGGGACTTGGCAGCAGCCAGAGGGATGCTCGCGAAGTCTGAGGAGAAGCGGGCTGAGGCAGAGGCGAGCTTGGCTCAGACTAGGGAGAAGCTGACCCAAACTGCGGAGGGTATTGAAGCTAGGGTAGCTCGGGAGCGGGATAAGATCGAAGAAGAGGTCGAGAGGGAGTTCCTGTATAGCATGTGGGAGCACTATCCGAACTTGGACTATTCCTTCTTTGGGTCAGAAGGGGTCAAAATGATCCAAGAGTTCGTGGAGCTGGCTGCAGGTGCTCAGAGCACGCAACATGCTGATACTTCCTCTGCCCCTCCAGATAATCTACCTGCTGACTCAACCCCTTCGCCAGAGCAGGTCCCCGAGGTACCTCCAGTTTTAGAGAATCCTCCCATGTCTGAACCCACAGCAGAAGCTCCTTCTGATTTACCAGCTTCTGAGTCCGTTCCTGAGGCAGAGCCCCCAGCAGAAGCAATAGTTGGTCCTGCTCCTTCAGACGCACCTGCTGATATCTAAAGCACTTTTATTTTATTTTCTCCTTTAAATTTTTGTAACTTTCCTTCATTTGTTGGAATTCATATGACGAGCTTGAAGCTCGGATTTATAAAACTAAATTTCCTGCACAATCTCGATATTTTGTCCAAGCATATATATGTATATTTAGTTACATAATAGGTAGCGAGCAGGTAATAATAACACAATTTTAAAGTGTTAAAATTTTGTTAAGGAGATCACAATCGCGAAAATTATATTAACTTTCAAACCTGCTAACTGCAATAAGCAATTTTACTCAAGCGCTAGCTCGTAAGGGCTTGGGCTCAGCAAACAACTTGGCTGAATAAGACGTTTTGTAAGCCTTGGAAGATTGGCAGGGACTTACTGTTAGTGAGGAGCTCGGAATTTCCTTGTCCTCCATGTTTTAATGATATAGAGCGTGCTTGTCAGCAACATTTTCCCAAACTTTGAGAGTTTAACTCGTCGCTTCATTCGCAGTCCAGGAGTGAGCCAATTTGGTGAATCCGCGGGCAGCTTTATATATGAGAGGCGTAGCCTTACCCCCTCCCGCGAGGTCGCGGGGCAATTAATACGCGAGTCCGCGGGCAGCTTTATATATGAGAGGCGTGGCCTTACCCCCTCCCGCGAGGTCGCGGGGCAATTAATACGCGAGTCCGCGGGCAGCTTTATATATGAGAGGCGTGGCCTTACCCCCTCCCGCGAGGTCGCGGGGCAATTAATACGCGAGTCCGCGGGCAGCTTTATATATGAGAGGCGTGGCCTTACCCCCTCCCGCGAGGTCGCGGGGCAATTAATACGCGAGTCCGCGGGCAGCTTTATATATGAGAGGCGTGGCCTTACCCCCTCCCGCGAGGTCGCGGGGCAATTAATACGCGAGTCCGCGGGCAGCTTTATATATGAGAGGCGTAGCCTTACCCCCTCCCGCGAGGTCGCGGGGCAATTATGGCTGCGAGCTAGTAAATGAACTCGATGCCTGACGTGAACCTCCGTTAATGAGGGTAACACGGATGAATTAAGCATCAGTTGATGAGGCGTTCTCAATTGAGGCCTTTTGTGGAGATTTATTGCCAGAACATGGTCGTGACTTTGGCAGGCCATTTCATGTGAGAACTCCGGTTAGCGAAAGATTCCTTGGAATTTATACAGATGTCTTCAAGGAATAAAAATATGTATATAAACATTTATGATAATAGATCGCAGCTTGATTACTTTGAGAAAGAAATTTCATTAGCTTTGCTCTTTTAACATGTACATTTGCTGGCTTATCCAGCCCGCTTTCTGCATCACATTTGACATATACAACAGAAAACAGGTGAAAGCATGCTTACAGACAATCGTCAAAAAGAATCATGTACAAGGTTAGAGCGAGCTGACAGTTCTTAGGTGTAATATGGCCGCAAGTGTTCAGCATTCCAGGCACGCGGTAACTCAGCCCCATCCATGCTGGCTAAATGATAGGCTCCGTTCCTCAAGTCCTGCTTGATGAAGTATGGTCCCTCCCAGTTGGGTCCGAGTACTCCTTCGCTTGCTTTGCGAGCTCCAGGAAGGACTAACCTGAGCACGAGGTCTCCGGCTTTGTAGCTTCGAGCTCGCACCTTTTTGTTGTAATACCTGGCAACTCTTTGCTGGTATACTGCTACCCTTAGGCGAGCTGTCTCCCTTGCTTCCTCGGCTAAGTCCAGACTGGTCGCGAGAAGCTGGTCATTGTCCCCAGGTCGGAACGAGGCCCTTCGCTGGCTGGTCACTTCAAATTCTGCCGGTATCATGGCTTCCGTTCCGTAGACCATAGAAAATGGGGTCTCACCTGTGGAGTTGCGGACTGTCGTCCTATAAGCCCAGAGGACTTTCTGTAGCTCATCAGCCCAAGCCCCCTTTCTTGCTTCTAACTTGGTCTTCAGATTCTGTTTGATGATCCTGTTCACGGCCTCGACCTGACCATTGGCTTGAGGATGGTCCACAGCCGAGAAGCTCTTCACGATTCCGAGCTCATTACAGAAACCTATGAACTGTTCGCTGGTGAATTGGGTCCCATTGTCCGTGACGAGCTGCTGAGGGACCCCGAACCTGCAGATGATATTGTCCCACACAAACTTTTCTATCTTCGTTGTGGAGATTTCTGCTAATTCCTTAGCTTCGGCCCATTTAGTAAAGTAGTCAACAGCGACTACAGCGTGCTTGCAGTTTCCTCGAGCTGTGGGCAAAGGTCCGATCAGGTCCATTCCCCAGATCGCGAACGGCCATGGACTCACCATCTGCTGGAGGTAGGCTGGTGGAGCTCGCGGGACTTTAGCAAATCTCTGGCA
This sequence comes from Litchi chinensis, assembly GCA_019925255.1. Classification (NCBI taxonomy): domain Eukaryota; kingdom Viridiplantae; phylum Streptophyta; class Magnoliopsida; order Sapindales; family Sapindaceae; genus Litchi; species Litchi chinensis. The sequence goes on along the minus strand of CM034462.1, from coordinate 1,070,059 downwards.
CTTATCACACTTCTTTACCAGGTCTAAGGCATCTTGCTTCATAGTTGGCCAGTAGAACCCCTGTCTGAGAGCCTTCTGGGCCAAGGACAATGCTCCCGCGTGGTTCCCGCAATGACCTGCATGGATATCGTTTAGCACTACCTCACAGTCTTCATCATCTATACATCGTAGCAGCGGGGTTGAGAATCCTTTCTTGTACAGCCTGTCGTCGTAAATGCAGTACCGGGCTGCTCTAGCTCGGATGCGGCGAGCTTCCAGCTTGTCTCTTGGCAGCTTCCCTTCCTGCAAGTAATTGATTAACGAGCTCATCCAGGAGTTAGGCCGAACCTGTACGGTCATCATTGCACCTTCGCCGTCGATGCTCGGAGCTGGTAAGAATTCCATAGGGAAGGACTCAAGGAGATCTGCGTCTTGGGAGGTCGCCAAGCGGGCGAGGGCGTCCGCATTGACGTTCTGCGCTCTGGGAATTTGGTTCACTTCAAACCTCTGGAAAGCCCCCAGTAATTCCTTGACCTTTTGGAAATACTTTGACATCCTTTTCCCCTTGGTCTGATATTCTCCCCTGACATGACAAACGATAAGTTGAGAGTCACTGAAAATCTTTACCTGTTCAGCTCGCACCTCCCTTGCTAGGCGAAGTCCGGCGAGCAATGCTTCGTACTCGGCCTCGTTATTGGTAGCTGGAAATTGAAACCTTATGGCACTCAGGATCTTATGGCCTTCCGGGCTGATCAGCATTATTCCAGCCCCTGAGCTTCGCTCGTTAGAAGATCCGTCTACATAAAGCTCCCAAACCTGGCCACCTGTTAGCTCCTCGTACTCTGGTACTGGCCCCGTGAATTCCACAATGAAGTCTGCAAGTGCCTGAGCCTTGAACGCCGTTCTAGGCTTGAACTCCATGTCGAACTGAGCGAGCTCGATGGCCCACTTGAGGAGTCTGCCAGAAGTATCTGCTTTCTGAAGGACTTGCCTGAGAGGGTACTGCGTGAGGACCTCAATCTGATGAGCTTGGAAGTAGGGGCGTAGCTTTCTGGAGGCGGTTACCAGGCAGTACGCGAGCTTCTCCATTCGTGAATACCTGGTTTCCGCGTCAACCAGTCTTTTACTGATATAATATACGGGCAACTGCGTCTTATCCTCTTCTCTTACCAAGGCCGCGCTTAGTGCGTGCTCAGAGACTCCCAAATACAAGAACAGTCTCTCCCCCTCCTTGGGTTTGGATAGGAGAGGGGCTTGGCCCATATATTCTTTTAGCTTCTGGAATGCCTCCTCGCAATGCTCATTCCATTCAAAGTTCTTGGCTTTCTTTATGGCTTCAAAGAATGGTACACACTTGTCAGTGGCTTTTGAGATGAAGCGGCTGAGAGCCGCGACCTGGCCAGTAAGGCTCTGCACGTCCTTGATTCTGGACGGGGACCTCATTTCCACGAGCGCCCTGATCTTCTCCGGATTGGCCTCTATCCCTCTGCTGTTCACCATGAAGCCAAGGAACTTACCAGATGCTACCCCAAATGCACACTTCAGCGGGTTCAACTTCATCTGGTATTTTCTGAGGACTCTGAACGTCTCATCCAGATCGCGGACATGATCTGCTGCTTTCTGGGACTTCACCAGCATATCATCTACGTACACCTCCATAGTTTTCCCAATCAGGTCCTGAAACATGGCGTTGACTAGACGCTGGTAGGTTGCTCCTGCATTCTTCAGTCCGAATGGCATCATCCTGTAACAGTACAAGCCCCTATCGGTGACAAAAGAGGTGTGTTCCTCGTCTTGCGGGCTCATAGGAATTTGGTTGTATCCTGAGTAGGCGTCCATGAAACTTAGGAGTTGATGCCCCGACGTCGCATCTACCAGCTGGTCAATCCTGGGTAATGGGAAGCTGTCTTTCGGGCAGGCCTTGTTTAGGTCGGTGAAGTCAATACAAGTTCTCCACTTTCCGTTCTTCTTCTTGAACACAATGCTATCTGAGGACGCCTTTGCCCTTTTGGTGGGTCCCTCGACTCCTCCATATTCTGCCAGCAGGGTATGGTTGGCTTCTCGGATATACCTCTGGTGTGACCTGTTAGATGTACCTGCCACATGAGGTCCACCGTAAATGGTAAAGATTGTTCTTACAGCAGGCTCGCGTTCTGGTTCTTGAGCTCGCTGAGATTGCTGCTGCTCGAGCTGCTGATCTTGCCCCTGAGGTCGTTGGTTCTGAGGTCGCCTTCCAGCGGGCTGTATTACATATTCTCCTAGGCGGCCTCGTCTTATGAGTTCCTCGATGGCATCCTTCAACCGCCAACAGTCTGATGTATTGTGCCCGTTCTCGTTGTGGTAGGCACAGTATTTCTTCGGATCCCGACGTCGGTTAGGGGGTCCGGTTGGAGGTGGCTTCCCAAAGTTCTCCCTGTTTCTTTCTGCGGCGAAGATCCTGTCCTGCCTGTCCGATAACAGACTATAGCTGTCATATCTGTTCTGGCGCCTGGGCCTCTCCATCCTTGGCCCTGGCCTAGCTCGCTTCGCCACTACATTGGCCGACTGGTTCCTCGGCTCCCCTGGCCTATCACCACCAGGATTCTTCCTTTTCTCACGATGGGAACCACTTGCTTCACCCCGCTGACCACTGGGTTTCTTAGCCCCAAAGGCTTCTTCCCATCTGACTTCTTTAGCTGCCCTGTCGTAGAACTCCCTCAGATCCTTCACAGGGGACTTGTATATGCTTTCATACAGCTTCCCATCTTTCCTAAGCCCTGCAGAGATAGCTGTTAAAATACTCTCGTCAGAGGGTGTTTCCACATTACTCACCTCCTCTCTGAATCGAGTAATATAGTCTTTAAGGGATTCATTTTGTCTCTGAAAAATGGTTGCGAGGTGGCAGGCTGGCGCGAGCTGTTTCCTTAATGCCTTATACTGGTCCAGAAACCTCTTCTGACATTCTCTCCAGCTTCTGATGCTGCGGGCTGGAAGGCGGTTGAACCAAGCTCGCGGGGCGTCCCCTAGAGTAGCTGGGAATACCCGGCATTTGACCAGCGGGTCATCTGTCTGAAGATCCATCTGCACATTGAAAGCATCCAAATGGTCATAGGGGTCCGTCCTGCCGTCATATTGAGGGATACTGGGGAGCTTGAACTTTGCTGGTAAAGGCACTGTCTCGATCTCCCGAGTGAATGGTGCTCGGCGGTTGTCTCGCTCTTCCCCAGTCTGGCCTCCAGGTCGGGCTTCCAACTGCTGAACCCTCTGCAACAACTCCTCGACTACTGGGTCCTGGGTCAATGACCGCTGACTGGGGTTCCATCTACTGGTACTCTCCTGCTCCCCAAAGTAGCGGTTCTGCGACCTGCCTTCTTCACCGAGCGCTTCTGCCTGTCTGGCAGCCCTTCTTGGCTCGGGCTCGTAACCTGCGCGATGTGTACGTACTCGCTCGGGCCCACGGCCATCCTCTTCGCGCCTGGCGCCCTCGATACTTACCCTCGCCCTCATCTCGTTCTGGCGAGGTGGGATCCCCGCTCTTGGTTCCGCTCTCTGATTCTCCTTGGGTGCAAGTTCGAAGAGCGGGCTGATCCTTCGGTAAGCGACCTTTCCCTTGCGGCTACCCCTTCTGGAGTTGGTATCTCTTCTGAAGGTCGGCGGCGAGCTCTGCCTGGAGGTGCTGCATTTGCCTGCCTCGGCGCCGCGTGGGCTTGGACTTCCACCAACGCCCTCACTGTTGTTGTCAACTCCCTCACTGCATCCTCCAGAGCTCGCTGGCGTTGCTGCCATTCTGGAGCGACCTCGTTTCTAGAGGGTGAAACGCTCTGTTCTTCTTGAATCTCACGTCGCTCCTCTGCTACTCCAACACTCCTCGTTGCTTTGATCCTAGCCATAGCAAACAAGTACAGATGAAAATGACGTAATAACTAACTGGAGATTACCAGGTCGCTGTTGGGCCCTCCTTCTAGCGCCAAAAGATGTTGACGTCCGGAAACGGTCAACCAGAGATTCTGGGGCCCAGACGACGGACTTGGTAATTAATGATTGATTGGTACTGGTCGAAGGGCAGTAAATGGTATATTAATGGGCTGCTAGGTTGGTGACAATTAATTCAGGTGGAGGAATGTCGTTCCTGGTAGTTGGTCGGAGTTAATAAACTGACGAACAAGTAATTAAAGGAAATGAGAGAAAGAAAGAAAGAAAACACAGGGGTTTTCACGTGGTTTGGTGACTGCACCTACGTCCACGGTCACTCTGGAGTAATTCCGGCAGAGTGATGGTTATCTAGTATTAAGCTTGTTGTACAGTGAAAATGTCTCCCCTCTTTATAGAGGAAGGGAGCTCACAATAAAATAATACAAAGGAAAAGTTTACACGTTATAGGCAATGGCTAGTTTCAACTAATCCTGACATTGCCATGCTGCATTAATTGTAAAGGTAATGATGATTTCCTCCCTGCACAAGTCTGCATTAATTACACCTGAAGAAGTCTTCACTTCATTAAATGCTTCTGGGTAATTGTGTAAACAGTGTCTTGCTGGAAATCATGGGGGTTGGCAGTTCTGACAACTTGCTGCACACGGTTTCTTATAGGTGGACTTTCTGGTCAGCCAGATGTATGCTGGAGAGGAGGTGAGGCGATCTGGAGGTCAGCGCGAGCTCGCGAGCTCGCGGTTGGTGCGACCTCGCGGGCTCCTCGGGCTGAAAGCATTGGCAGGTGACATGCTGAAGAACTGTTGCTAGCTCGCGACCTGGATGGCCTCGCGAGCTGGGCTTGCAACTGTTGGCTCTGTCTTTGGGCTTTCTGGGCCCTTGCTTCTGTTCAAATTAAATGGGCGTGTACTGGTCCAGTTGGGCCGAACCAGAAAATGGGCATAACATATATTAATATAACATATATTAACATTAATATATTAACATATTAACATATAATATATTAACATTATATTAACACTAACATTAATATGTTAACATATGCTTAACATTAACATTAATATAACATTATACTAATATATTGACATATAATATATTAACATTATATTAACACTAACATTAATATAACATTATATTATTTATTTATATTAATATATAATATTAACATTATATTAACATAACATTAACATAAACATATGCTTAACATTAACATTAATATAACATTATACTAATATATTGACATATAATATATTAACATTATATTAACACTAACATTAATATAACATTATATTATTTATTTATATTAATATATTAATATAATTATATTACATAACATATGCTTAACATTAACATTAATATAACATTATATTATTAACATTATACTAATATATTGACATATAATATTAACATTATATTAACACTAACATTAATATAACATTATATTATTTATTTATATTAATATATTAACATAACATATATTAACATTAACATATTAACATTATATGTTCATTAATATATATAACATTAACATTATATTAATATAACATATATTAACATTAATATATTAACATATTAACATTATATTGACATTATATTAACATTATATAACACTAACATTATACTAATATACTAACATTATATTAACATTTTAACATTATATTAACACTAACATTATACTAATATATATATATATATATTTCCTGAGTTGGTTCGGTGCTCCTCCCTCTCTTATTCTTTTCTTCTTCTTCTTCTTTCCTATATATTTTTTTTTTCCTGAATCGCCGAACCCAAGACCCAGAACCAGATCTGGTTCTGGGTTCGCGACCCAGAACTAGATCTGGTTCTGGGTTCGCGACCCAGAACCACCATCTGTTCGGTTTTTTTTTTTTTTTTTTTTTTTTTTTTTTTTTTTTTTTTTTTTTTATTATGATGATTGATAATGTTGTTGTGGGAGATGATGATGAATGGATTGATGATGTTGATGAATTGTGGGAGATTATGGATTTTGATGTTGAAGGAATGAGAGGGGTAATTTTGTTCATAAAATAATAATAAGTATCTGAACTACGTATATAAATTGTGAATTACAACTTTGTAGATACCATGTTATTCATAATGAAGTCTATAAATGGTTCAACATAAGTTTTGATAAGTTTGGATGTACATCAACTCCACAACAAACAGAAGTGTGCCAAGCAATTTTCTAATATTTTGTGAATGATGAAAATGTTTTGTGGTGTTGTAAAAAGAAAGTGCATTATTATCCCGAAGGGTGGGATTCCCAACCTTCGAGTTGGGAATCCCAACCTCAAGGTTGGGACCCAATCTTTCCCAACCTTTAAGTTGGGATTATTAACTCACGGGTTGGAATCCCACCCTAAACACTGTTGGGAATCCCACCCTAAACACTGTTGACTAATCCAAATGGACTATTTTATGCATTTTCTCTATATTATTAACATTATATTATATTAATATATTAACATTATATTATTAACTATAATGTTTAATTAAAATGATTTGTTGGCAATTTATAAATATAGAATGTAATACCATCAAATAAATAATGAGTAATAATAAATAAATATTTAAATTTATTTATATACAATTTCTCCATCATCATCCTCAAACCATTTTCCAAAATTATTAACTTTATACATCGGCTTTGAGTGGTCATATATGGCTCTGGCAAGCTCTGCCCTAAGTGCAATAGCATCTGCAACGGTCTCGGTTTTTTTGATTTCCATGTACTCGTTCTTGACTGCAAAAGGTCGCGTACGTACATGCAAACATATGCTCCGCAACTCATTCTGTATATATCATAATATATAAACTATATACATTAAGATAATTAACATTAACATATATTAACATTAACATATTTAAATATCATAATATATTAACATTAATATAATTATATTAACTTAATCAAATATCGTAATATATAAACCAATATATACTAATTAACCTATAATTATATATTAATGTTAATCATAACATATATTAATGTAATTATATTATTTTAACATATATTAACATTATTATATTAACATTAACATATATTAACATCAAGATAATTAAATATCATAATATATAAACTATATATATTAATTAAGTTATAAACTTACTCACCCATCAGGTTGCTGGGGCAGAACTGTTTGTTGAAGACGCTGAACTTTCCACCGCTGATCCACGGGTGGCATATCTACCCGTGCCTCCTCATAAAATCCCAAGAACCGCAACAAAACAGGCATATAACATACCAGCGGCTCAAGTGGCTGTCGTCGATGGGCTATGTCAACATGCGCCAAGGGATCATATATTATGATTTTCTGCTCTCTAAGGCGCACCTCACATAGGACCCAGTGTGATTGATTCAAGCTACACGGTAGTAACACCTGCATTTCAGAACGTTACTATTGTAAGGACTAGTTCATATAATCATGTAATAAATATTAACGTTCAAACTACACTTACACTATCAACCCGCCACCACGGGACTGATGCGTCTATATGTCCACGACCGAACGCAGGCTACTCTTCGGGTACATCAGCTGTAACTTGATCAAATGTTCTTTGTTTGCTGACGTAATGCTGCTTATAATGCGTTGTCATCAAACCCTACATGATAAAAATTAAACATGTTACTACTAATCAGTCGAATGTAACATGAAATTGTAAATGCATAACTAACTTAAATGTAAATACTTACAAACAAAGAACTGCTATGGACAGCGTATCTATATTTTCATTCCACCTTAGGCACATCAAATAAGAATCGATGTGCTCATTCGTCAACCACTTGTCCACATTCTCGAGGGTGACCAATGTGGTTGGTATCACAGCATATGGCAAACGATCAATCGAACGCCTACAATTCAAAAAAAAAGTATTAAACATTATTATATATTTTCTTACATTAACAATAATGATACAAAAATTAGAAACGTTAACGTTTTTTTTTTTTTTTTAAATATACCTGAGATCCAAAGTGGTTGCAGCTTTATATTCATTATAGACCACTTCTACGGGGTCTATAGACTCTGCCACGTCCTCTGCCTGCTGTTGGGCCACTTTCTTTTTCTTTTTCTTTTTTGCTGGCCTTGGATCCGTGTACGGTGTCCGTAGAGGTGCTGCTGGCTTTGTCTTTCGTTTGCCCCGTTCGTCCTGCAGTTGTAAGTAAATTAAAAACATGTATAAATTTAATATAACCAATTATATTTCAGAATGCAACACAATAGAGATACAAAGTCTACCTGGTCATACTCACGATCAGTGTCTGCAGCTGATACACCTCCTAAGATCATATGGGAGTGGTCACCTTGCTCCTCTTCCTGCTGGGGTGGCTGCTGGTCACCCTGCTCCTCCTCCTACTGGGGTGACCGATGAGGTGGCTGATGATCACCCTGCTCCTCCTCCTACTGGGGTGACTGCTGAGGTGGCTGCTGGTCACCCTGCTCCTCCTCCTGCTGGGGTGACCGATGAGGTGGCTGATGATCACCCTGCTCCTCCTCCTGCTGGGGTGACCGATGAGGTGGCTGATGATCACCCTGCTCCTCCTCCTGCTGGGGTGACCGATGAGGTGGCTGCTGGTCACCCTGCTCCTCCTCCTGATGGGGTGACCGTTGAGGTGGCTGCTGGTCACCCTGCTCCTCCTCCTGATGGGGTGACCAATGAGGTGGCTGCTGATCACCCTGCTCCTCCTCCTGATGGGGTGACTGCTGAGGTGGCTGATGATCACCCTCATCCTCCTCATGGATGGCTGACTGGCCTACATCAATAGGTGACTGACGGACACCCTCGTCCTGCTGTGGTGGTGGTGGTGATGGGTAATACATGTGAAAGCTCACACCATCATCATCATCATCGTCATCGTCGTCGTCGTTTGGATCATGCCTAGCAACCGGAGGCCTGGGAATATGTAAATGCTCTTCCACCCGTCTCAGCCTACTATCTATCTCCCTTACCATTTGAAAGGTTGCCTTTTGCCTCTTATCCATTTTACTTAACTTCTTATGGGTTGTCTTTTGTAAATCCACAATAAACTCAAACAACCGCTTCACCTGTTTCATAGAATCATAAATATATATCATTTTACATACTACCCTTAATTTTAAAAAAAAAATTGATAGAGTTTCCCCTGTTTTTTGAGTATCCAAGAAAATACAACCTGCATATTTAAACAAATTACACTTCGTCTATCATATTTAGAGACTCCGTCTCTTTTTTCACACTCCGTACTACTACATAACATGTCCACATCTTTTGCATTTACTAAAATTGAAATTTATTGAATAATTTTATTATATAAATAGAATATTTGTACCTCATAATCTACGTGTTGTACATCATGTGCCTTTTTTGTCCGAAACTCTGATAAGGTATCCTCTGATTCGGATTGCACGCTTCGGACGTCTTTAAGTGGCTGATCGTCACCCTCCACCTCATCATCATCCTTTCCCTCCACCTCCTCATCATCATCCTCTCCCTCCACCTCATCATCAACCTCTATCTCAGCCTCATCCCCTACACCATCATCATGGTCATCATCATCGTCATCATCATCATCATCATCATCCCCCCCCGCCGCCATATTTATGTACTTCATCATGAACTATATGATTCGGATTAAACGATTTCCAATAATCCATCTCCCTCTCGGCGTCAGTAGGCTCCAAGGTTTGCCGAATACCAACTATCTGCATTATATCAATATATTTAGTTATACTACAATTATATACTTAATATAAATAACGATAGTTATAACAAACAAATAATTGACACAAATTTAGGTTATGTTTGCCACTTACGGGGAGGAAATCATCTAGGCTGTGTATATTTGTGGGTGTTCTCTTCAGTGATCGTCTCATACATCTTGGTAGATCGCTTTCCGGGTTCTTGGTCCTTTTTGATATCTTCTCCCGTAACACTGGGAACAACTCCACTAACCACCACTATAATGTAACAATGATTAAACAAAAAACATACATATAGTTAGTAATGGTCAGATAATATATAATGCAAAATTGATTAAAACATACATATCACTATATATAGTTAATGTAATAGAAGGAAGCAATAAATATTGAAAGTATTAGTTATACCTGAAATGCTAACACATAGCCATAAATATTAATGGTCTTTGGTGGATTTCTGACCCGCTCTTCATTAAGTGTCTTGTCGAGACAGTGTAACAAGATACTATAGCATAATGTGCCCCAAGGGAATGTCTTCCATCTCTCTGTACTCTCAATGAGGACCCACATAAATGGATAAATGCTAGCTCTATCATCCAGTCACATAAAGAGATGGAAAGCAATCCCTACATTCGCCAACTTTAAAAGATCTTCATCATCTATCGGATCCTACCCTGCACGGTCTCCCTCCCCTTTATCACTTCTTCCCTCAAGAAATGTGACCAACTCCCTCACCTCCGGCGACACTCCATTAAACATTCGCCCTAGGAGACCGTTTGGATCATTTGGAGCTATTTCAAAGATTTTACGGTCGATGCCCCCAAAAGGAAGTCCGGTCACCAATAGAAACTCTTGTTTCCCAAACCTATACCTTCTCTCCCCAATTTCAAACCACCTCTCATCACGGCGTGCATCCGCTACATTTATCTCTCTAGCAAGCACCCACAAAATCACAGAACCAGCAGCCGTATGATTAGTTACCCTCAAAATATGTCCGAACGGACATTCTGCTATGAACCGATCGTATAGCTTTCTTCTTTTAATAACGACAATTATCCTATTAACCAATCTTTGACCAATGTGTGTGTTCCCGCTCGTATGTCTGTCAATTGTGTGTGAACTATATTTATAGTCGAAATCCATCTATAGGAAAGAAAAATAACAAAGAAATCATCAATAGCAGAATCGGTTTTTGAACTGAATCGGTTTTTGAAGGCATCTGAAAAACCGGTTAATGAAATTGATCGGTTTTTGAAGGCATCTGAAAAACCGGTTAATGAAATCCATCGGTTTTTCACTAAGGTTTTCCACGATCAGTTTTTGAGATTGGTTTTCCACCATCGGTTATTCATTTCGGTTTTCCACGATCGGTTATCCATAATCATTTTCCACGATCGGTTTTTCATTTGTTACCGAAATGAAAACCGATAATGAAAAACCGATCGTCGAAAATCGATCGTGGAAAACCAAAATGAATAACCGATTGTGGAAAACCGAGCGTGAAAAACCGAAATGAATAACCGATGGTGGAAAACCGATCTCAAAAATCGATCCGATCCCGACAACTCTTCTCTCGTCGGAATCGGTCATTTTCAACACAAACACGACCAAACACACTAAATCCAACCTATTCTAAACCTAATCATCCTAAACTAACATCCATAACACAAACACACATATCAAAATACCAAATCTCAATCAAAACATACAACAAACATATCAAAATCTAACCTTCACACTTTCTGCAAGTTCGTCGGCGGTAGGAGCTGCTCGGGGAAGGTCGGCAACGTCGCGGTAATGGCCGGAAACGTCGCGGGGAAGATCGGGTCGCGATCGGGTTCGGGTTCCGCAAAAACCGGTTGGTTTTGAGTGAGAAATCGATGGACTGTGGCTGCAGTCCATCGGTTTTGAGGTATATATATGGGGGGGCTTATTCATAATTTCACCATTCGGTTTTTCGTAAATTTTAAACTGTTCAGGATTTTTTTGTAAAAATGTCCAAGGGTATTTTGGACAATTTAGGTATATCAGGCAATATATTTGTTTGAGGGGTTAAAAATAATTTTTTTAAAAATAGTGGATAAAAACAAATTTTACCCTTTTTAAATGGGTATTTTTTACAATTTCCACTTTTTTGAATTATATATGAAAGTTCATAAATTAGATCAGCTAGAAGTAAATAATATTTTACAATTTATTTCATATATATAACTTAAGAAATGTGGGATTCCTATGTAAAATTTTGATGTAAATTATGTTAAGTTGGATTTACATCGGTATAAATTTAAATTTTATATGAAAAATATTTTAAATCTCATAAATTAAAATGCTTTTAATTTCTTAATTCACTCAATTTGATTCGTCTAGGTTACTTTTATATAATAACAAAAGTTACGTTTACATAATAATATGATTGAAAAAATGAATTAAAAAAATCACATGAAACAAAATTATGACAAAATATGAAACCAGGTTGCATAAGTGTCAGATTCTTTGCATTATTATTATTATTATTATTATTATTATTATTATTATTATTATTATTTGAGTTATGGGGTTGACCTAGTAGACAATCAGAACTGAATGATATAGGACTTTAGTGGCTCGGGAACAGCTCCATGTAGGAGGGAGCTAGGGATCAGCCCACATACAAGTCGGAAAGTGGTCCACACATTGTTGGGAGAAACCCACATTTATAAGCAAGTTTCGAAAGGTTTCGAAACGTTGATGTGTTATGGCTTCTCAGAGCGGTCACTTTGGAAGAAGCTTCAACAAGAAGCCATAGAATGTCGATTCTGTGGCACATCCAATCAACGCCACTCCAGGAGAAACTGCAATTTGAAACCACATAATGCACAGAATTTTGAGTTTCTAGCGTGCCTAACCGATGCTTCTTTGGAAGTAGCGCCTCTAAATGGTGTTACAAATTACGCATCGAAACGACATGGTTTTTGAGAGGTAGAAAAGCTACAAGTCAATTTAGGGTTTGATAACTATAAATATGCATATTATAAACATGAAAGAACGTTAGGAAGCCAAAAGGCAAAAAACGCAACCTTAATTTCATAACACTTTGTTCTAAAGAGAACTCCATCAGTTTCCAACGAAGTTTTAGTATTGCATGTTAAGAATTAATCAACAAGGGATTCAAGCATTATGAAGATTAAGGGTTTATTCTCTCTTATTATGTGTTGTTTATCAATTCTTTATGCATAATTAAATTCCCTAGTTAGAGTTTCAATATTATGAATGTTTGACATATATGTTTTGAATACAAATTTGGATTCCTTTTATTTGCTGCTTCAATATATAATTTGATATTGTGATTAGTAGCTTTGTCTAAGTCATTTTATATCAAATATTGGTTGATTGATATGTGTATGGTGGATTTTCTATCAATATCGATTAGATCCCGAATAAATGAGACCAATTTAAGTTATTGCATGGTTGTGCTAATCCGATTGATAATTGGTTAATAGTTGATTAGTTAGGGACATGGAATGCTCACAAGGAAGTGTGCCTAATTGAATGATTTGTGCATGGTACATGACAAACAAGTTCGGACGTGGTAAGCGCGGAACTCGTTATTAATCAATAGTAACTTAGTTTCTGATTGGTTTTCTTGCTACGTACCAATATAAGCATGGTATAGATTGAATGTGAAGTCGTGACAGTTCAATTAATAGTTTACCAGTAACATCCGTTGATTAGTGACTAGTTGAAACAAGAATTGCTTGTGTGTTTGTTGTAGGTCAAACAGGATTGGTATTGAATGTCCTAACGCCCATATTATATCTTAGGTCTTCTGGTGAACGGAGTGTGTTATTTTGGTTCATTGAATTGATTTAGATTTAACTTGTCTATTGTTATCATTCTTATCGGTCTTTTTTTTTTTTTTTTTTGAAATACTTATCGGTCTTTTTTTTGCTTTGTTCATTTTTAATTTTAATTGTTTTACATTTCAATTTCTTTGCATCAATCACAATTAAGTGTTTTAATGTTAAAGTTTTTTGCCTTTTGGTGGGATGATTCTTCATACCGTTTTACTATAAAATAGAAGTGTGAGTTCTATAAATTTTATTATTGATAATCAGTTAAAAGACCCATTAAAAATTAAAAAAAAAAAAAAAATGCATGTCTGTAACCATCCAACTTTCACTTGTAGGCACTTACTCTTATTGGAACATGAAAAGTAATTTATTTTATTCTTTTCAAGTAGATAGCAGCACTACTTGTAATCTTGTTCATCTAACACTTACAATGGCATACGTTTTCATGCGAAATTATTTTGCATTGTCCCCCTTTGCCATTCGAGCAACCTGCTCTGCAAAAGGCATCGCATTTATCACAAGACAAGCCGTTAGGTTTAAGTTTATAGTCCGTACAACACTTGCCCTTTGAATCTTCTAGGCTTATTGCACCTATTGCGCTTACCTCTTGTTCTTCAATATAATTGCAATCTAAACAACAAAAAGAAAATACAGTACTTTATAATAGAGTAAATATATGTCCAAATATCATGCAATTTAATATGCTAGAGTCCATTTCAAGGAGTGATAATTATTGGAATGCATCGTAAAAAATATAATAGTAGTATTTTATTCATTATAGTTTAATATGAAAACATTTTATATGCTTTAAGTGAATATATATATATATATATATATATATTACGTATTAAAGCAAGATGATTAAAAAAAATCAAAACATACCGATGGTTATGCATAGCATGAGGACCACAACAAGAACTAATGAGAACACTTTGATTTGAGCCATTATGTGCTTCTTGTCAATGTTTGGTTAATTTTTATATGAAACTAAACTCATATGTGTGGATATTTATATAGTTAGAATTTAAAATATTTTAGAAGTTTGTATGTATTAATTTAATATAAATTTCAGTGGATTTCATTGAAATCCATAAGTCTATTCAATCTAGATTTATATGACAACTAATAATATCTAGACTTATTCAATTCAGATTTGTATGGAATTCAATAAAATCTAGGTGTATTTATTCCAAATTTTTAAGAAATCTAATAACATCTAGGCTTATTCGATTCAAACTTGTATGAAATTCAATAAAAACTAGGTGTATTTAATTCAGATTTATATGAAATATAATAATATTTAGTTATTCAATTCAGATTTGTATGAAATTCAATAAAATCTAGATATATTTAATTCAGATTTATATGAAATCTAATAACATCTAGACTTATTCAATTCAAATTTGTATGAAATTCAATAAAATCTAGGTGTATTCAATTTAAATTTGTATGAAATATAATAACATCTAGTTATTTAATTCAGATTTGTGTATAATTCAATAAAATCTAAGTGTATTTAATTCAGATTTGTATGAAATTCAATAATATTTAAATTTAATCAATTCATATTTGTTTGGTATGAAATCCAATAACATCTAGATTTATCTAATTCAGATTAGTATGAAATTCAATAAAATCTAGATATATTTAAAAATTATTGACTTGACAAATTTTATTTAAATGATGGATATTAAAGTGATTTTTATTAAAAAAAAAAATTATAACAAATCTTACTATTCTTCTAAGATTTCATTGGATTTCTTAAATAAATTTAACAAAATCAATATGGAGTCTATAGACTCTTTAAATTCTGTCAAAATCTATCATTAAAAAAAAAAAAAAAAAAATTCTATTAAACTTCAATAAAGTTTAGATTGAATATACCTTCGTTAATTTCATTTATGAAAAGAGTAATGCTAAACTTCTCAAATTTTTTATTCAAATTCATGCCCAAATTAAATATATAATAAATTCTAAGAGTAAAATATATTTTTATAGTATATCAGCCTTAATTTTCAACAAAATTGGTAAATATTTATGTGTGTGAGTATATATATATTTATGTATATATGGGGGACAGGATGGAGAAACATAAATTTTGATACAATTTTTCAACTATTGGATTTAAAAATAATGGTGTAGATTAATTGTTAATTTTGAATTTGTACATTTCACCATATTTTATCTTTGCCTTCTATTCAAATAAAAAAATTATCAATTCAATTTTCATTTAATCTTTTTTCTTTATTCAGTTAATCAAATCATACAAACAATATATGAATTTGAAGCTCTTAATATGAACTTTCAAATAAGAAACATATTGTATATGTTTAAACAAATATATTAATTATAATAACACAAAATAAAAAATTAATTACAAAATAAATAAATAAAGGAAATAGTGAATATGAAAGAATATAAATGAAGAGAGAGAAATTGATGTACATGCAATAATATGATGTAAGATAACTCTCCAACAACTCTGATCTTCTCAAAAAAAAATTAATTAATCAATTGATTAAATATGTACCATTCATTACTTTTCAATCCAATGACTGAAAAATTATATCAAAATTCGTGTCTTTCGATCTTATCCCTATATATATAATGATTTTATTATCAATATCTCTTAACTTTAAAAAGTTAGAATGAACTAATTAAATTCATCTATTGTATTTGAATTAAATAAGAGAGAAAATTTATTTTAAGAGAGATAATGCAATGGATGAATTTGATTGGTTTGTTCTAATAATTAAATTCATTTATTACATTTAAATTAAATAGGAGAGAAAATTTATTTTAAAAAGATAATATAATGTATGAATTTGATTGATTCGTCCTAATTTAAAAAGATCGAATATAATGTGGTGCAATGACTTAGAGTCATTTCTGGAGCAAGGGATGGAAGGCCTGAAATGTCTTAAATATTTGACGTTGGATGGTTGCAACAAGTTCACATCTTTGACAGAGGGGTTACAACACCTTTGACGCCTTAAGTCCTTGGCTCTTGAATACTGCCCTGATTTTGTGTCTTTGCCATATGGTATTACGTATCTCACTTCCCTCCATAAATTAAAACTATCTGGTGATTGCTGGTGTAACTCTAAGTTGGCAGCCTTGCCTGAGGCCCTGCAGTATGTTCCTGCACTACAAAGCTTGCCAATATCCTGGTTTGGTAATCTAGCATTGTTGCTCCACTGGCTTGGAGACCTTACAACGAGCATTCAGGGCCTCACAAAGCTATAGAAGTTGCTTATTACAGGATGACCTGACTTGGTGAAGTCATATGAGAAGAAAACAGAAGAGGACTTGTTAGAGAGAGTGATCAGCTTATAAGAGCTGAGCGGAACCATTCACAGGAAGTTCAGCAGAGTCATTCACAAGGAGGGTTTATAAACATCCTCCAAGATCATCATTATGATGAGTCAATCAAGATCAACTATAATAGACCAGCAGTACCAGATCATCATCTCATTAGGCAGGAAAGTTAAGTATGTCAGCACATCATTTCTCAACCAATGATTGTTTAGAGTTAGCTAGACAGTGATAGCTTGGATTGCAAGCAATTCCTGTATATTAAATGTAGAAGCAGATCATTTGTGTAGTATGTAACATAATCAGATTTCATGAAATCAATGAGAGGTTTCCAGAACTTCTTTTGTTAGTTTTATTTTCTCTACAAAGATTACATTGATTAGAAGAGAATCAAGAACCCTTTTAGGACTGGTTCATGATAGCACATATTCCAAATGTTGATGTAAGTACACCTTTTAGCTCTTCTTTCGCTGTCTTAGCCTTAAACTTACTTGTCCTGACTCCTGATCCCATGACATTGTATTTGGTTCCATTGCAGATAAAATTAACCAACTAAACTCACATTAACCCAGTTGTTACTTCTTTGCAGTTTATTTGGACTTATGTTTATTGTTGGAAAAGATATTTTGGGCTTATAGTACAATCTCAAGAGTACATTTTTCTTGGCCTTCGAGGGATTAAATTAGTTTGTCCATCCATTGATCTATAATTCGGAGTTTCTTTTTCTATAAGTTTTTGAATTTTAGAATATTTGATAAATCGTACATTCTAATCCTTATCATTTTTACATTTTGAAGTTTAAACTTACTTGTTCTAATTTTGTCACCTTATGCAGATAAAATTATACGACTGAACCAGTTCGTTACACAGGCATTTCTGGGGTGTGGGCAGACTGTTGAAGATAATCATCATACTAGTCAAGATGGTACTTCCTTTTATTTATCAACTTATGTTTATCATATGACAAAATAGTTTGGGCTTATAGGACAAAGGTTCATTTTTCTGAGACTTTGCGGGATTAAATTTATTTGTCAATCCATCTTTTGGGCATTTCAGAGTTTCCCATGAAGTTTGTAAGTTTTAGAATATTCAATGAACTGTATATTCTTATTCTCATCATTCTATATGATTTGGATTGCTTTGTGTAGTAACATGAGAAGTTCTAGGAGAGTATGCTGGTATGCAATACTATGTCATTTGTAGTTACATGGGAGAGGACCAGTACAAGATAGCACATACTCCAATTATTTATGTAAGCACCCCTTTAAGCTGTTCTTTGGTTCCATTGAGTACCCTAATTCCATGACGTTATGTTTGGATCCATTGCAGATAGACTCAACTAGTTAGTTATGCAGCTTGAGGACGCTTCTGGGTGGCAGAAAGTTGAGGATTATCTTCATTCCTATCATGTTGGTATTTGTTGCTGTTATGGACTTATCTTAATGAAACAAAAGAGTATATTTACATTCACATATGTCTTGTTTATTGATCTGTTACACAGTATTAAATAATGAATTATAATGTACACTACAATCGGTTAATAGTTGCTCCTATGTAATCAAATCATTGTGTAGAATAGGCGCACTGATACTTCAATTGGACCCAAGTCACCCAATACCATGTTCCAATATGAATGGATAATTATTGTCAATTTCAAATTGGATATCTTCATTCCAATCATAACTTAACACATGGTTTTTTTATCTGACATTTTCTATTATAAAATAGAGATATATGTAATGACACATGTTTGGCCATCTCGGTATATAACAAGGACATCTCTAATTACATCAACTTGGGCAAACCAGTTGGTTCCAGTTTTATAATATCGATCCATGCTCGATTTCTTTGCTTAATGTTTTTTTTTCTGATTTCAAAAGGATACAGCATAAGAATGTTAACTGCAAAAAATTACATGTTGGATTCTTCTTTCTTGATATCTCCTTCGTGTAATGGAAAGGATCAAATATTTGACCTAATATTACTCTTTGTAGTTGATGTAGAAGGTTTTACATGGATAGATGTAAACTAGAAAGTTTCAATATATTCTTAGAACTTCATCAGAGGGGACATGCACATATGTTTATGATAAAAGAATTTAACTTGACACGATTGAGAAAAAGCAGCAATTACTGAAAAGTTTCTTCTGATTGTAAGCAAACATCTGTCACTTCAGAAGAATCATGCCCCCAAAAAATGCTCCAACATTAATGTACCTGTCACGGCCTTGCGTTATGTGGGACATTGCTATGAGTTGTATTGTATGGCAGTGATCACATTGAACAAAGATGGACTTATGAACAAAGATGACGGTCTTATGTACTAGATGTAATGAAATTGTTCGGATTACTAAAATTAACAATATCACTTTGAAAATATTACTGATAAACAATTTTTTGTATATGAAACCTATATTCAATATGAACTGTAATGATCACTATTGAGATTCTCTGTTAATGAGTGTGTTTGCATACGTTGGTGAATTGTGATAAATGTTGGTAGAAATAGAAGTCATATGAAAATTGCTCTTGAATTCTTCATTAGATGTGTGAACTATCAAACTATAACATTGTATTAATTTCAGAAAGAAACACAGGATCTGCTTTAAAAGCTGCAAATTAGTGATGGAGGCTGGTTATATTGCTCTTGATTATTCAGATATGAAGATGTCAAACAATGACGGGAAGGCAGGGACATGAGTAATGCCTTCTCTACTTCTTTTTCCGAACTTCTTCTGATTAAAGAGATTGCATACTCCATCAAACTTGCGTCACAAGGCAATGTAATAGGTCCACTGCTTGGCAATCTGTTAAAGAAGAAAGAAACAAATCAAGGATCTTAAGGTCTATAAAAGGAAGTTCCAAAACAGGAAGCTGCAGGCTATTAATGGGATGGATTCCTAAATGGCAAGAAATAATATTG
The DNA here is from genome assembly GCA_019925255.1 of Litchi chinensis. Lineage (NCBI taxonomy): Eukaryota > Viridiplantae > Streptophyta > Magnoliopsida > Sapindales > Sapindaceae > Litchi > Litchi chinensis. The sequence continues at coordinate 1,050,408 of CM034462.1, read as the reverse complement.
GCAGTGCTTTAAGGGAGAAGTTTTTAGGATCCTGGTATGATTTTGTTATTGTCTAAAGGGGGCCTGCTAGGTGTTTAGTTTATCTTTGGCTTTTAGGTTTTAGAAGAGGAGCTCTGCGAGAGAGAAACGCGGCGCGAGTCTCAACCCCTCAGTGTATTTGTTTTCAGTTTCAATAATAAAAGTCTCCATCATTCTGCTATACTTCTTCTTTTGTTCTAATACTTTCTTTGTTAGTGAGGTTCCTAACATAGTCCAAACTCATCTTCAGACATTTTAAACAGTCTCTAATGATATTGTGTTCAAGATACTTCAATGGAATCACAAACCGCATCTGAACAGCTGAGTTTGCAACAAAATGACCCTTCACAGCCATCGATGATGATGTGCTGCAACACTCTGCATCAACGGCCCCACTTTTTTCCTTGGAAATGATATTCTTTTACGATTCCTAGCAGCCAGTTTCTGCCACTTGTTTGCCATTCTAATGAGCTTCTTCAAACTGATCATGTTGCTTGAATATCTTTTTAGAAGAAGATCTTGAAACTCTGAAATAATGTGTTTTGTTTGATTGGTAGAAAGGCGTTTGAAGTGGGTTGGTTGTATAGTTAAAATGGCTAGGGACAGTCCCATCAATGTTGCCTCCTTTATTGATTGGACTCTTATCAACGTTTTCAGTTTTGTGAGGATCACACCGACTGTTCACATTTCTAACGTCTCCTACCAAATTAAATTAGAGGCAGTCCCATCAATGTTGTCTTCTACATCTATTGACAAGCACTTATTTTCTTTTCAATAGCCAAAACTCCAGATTGGTAGGTGTCATTTCATAGAATTTCAATTGCATAAATTGTCAGGAGGCATCTACGCATGGTGTGTTTATTGATCTGCGCTTCAGTATCTATGTTTATCAAAACATTGTAATAGACCTACTGACTTATAATTTAATTGGACCCCATTACTTCGTTAAATCAGCTAGCACATTAAAAGAATGTATATTTTTTTTGGCTATATCTTCATTTCTCATCAGAACCTAGCATGTCAAGCCTTAACGATCTTTCACAAAACACCAGATCATGGGTTTGTATCTAATCCTGTCTATCATATTTATGAAAGATAATTGTAAAGGGAGATGTTTAGCCATCTCTATATATGACTAGGACTTCCCTAAGTACTTTACAGTGGGCAAACCAGTGGATTCCAGTGTCGTAACATCAAGTTATTCTTACTTTGTTATGATGTATATATATATATATATATATATATATTTTTACTGCAGTGCTAGTCTTGTAGCTTCAAGGCACGTTACAAAGTCACTCATCTTAAGACACTATTTGCTTTCACCTTATTTTAAGACACTATTTACTTTCACCAATCGAGTGATGCAGTACCAAGTTAAACAGATATGCCTCCAAGATATAATGAAGCCAGATTAATCAAAGAAGACATGCACATATCCTGCAATAAAAGAATTTAACTTCACAAAATTGAGCAAAAAGAAAAATTGCTGGTAAGTTTCTGTTGACTGTAAGCAAAATCAATAAGGGAAATCTGACTGAGACATCTCAAGTGACATGTTGGAAAGGAGACACAAAATCTGCTGGCAATATTCTACTAGCCTAGTGCAGACTGCAGTCCCATTCGTTACAGCTTTTTGAATGAGTTGTTACTCTTTAGTCTCTGGATGGTGGACCTGTCAAGTTTGGCATGTGAGATATTGACATGAGTTGTTTTCAATGGCAGTGATTATATTGATCTTGTTGTACAATTGAGATATAAATAATGAAGTATGAAGAAGATAGAATGACATAGAGAATTATAACGGTTCGGTAGTGTACTTTTATCTAATCTCATACAACAAAAAAAAATTCACTAAACTTTCAATGAGATTATAATAGTTATTTATATCAAACATTAATTTCAAAGGTACTCTTACAAATTACAAATCATACCATACCACGGAAGCTTTACCCCCCCACCCCCAAGTTATCTGTATCTCTCCAATGAGCTAGTTGATTCTGCTTCGGGTTCGGGCCTATCAGCCCGATCCCTTCGCACCATCAACTAGTCCCATAAATTACATATACATATATATATATGAATCATATAATTAATAGATCTGTATTTCAATCGAGAAATTTTTTAACAAATATGACGTTCTTAGGCAATAAATTTACCAAAATTGTTCAAATTACTAAATTTAACAATATCAATTTGAGGTTCATTAATGTAACCTAGTCGACTATGAATGAACAAAAACATAAATTTACAGATTTAGACTAACTTTAATGAGGACTATTGAGATTCACAGAAAACGAGTATGAACTTTGTCAAATATTGGCATATAGAAAATTCATAGGAAAATTTTTCTTTGTGATTCTTCATTAAATATAAGAATTTATCAATCTACATACAACATTGTATTAGTTACAAAATGTACAAATGATCTTCTTCAATAACTGCAAATCAGTGATGATTGTGGCTTATTTTGCTCTTGATCATGGAGATATGAGGATAGTAAACAATGACTGGTAGCCAAGGACATAAGCAATGCCTTCTCTACTTCTTTTTCTGGACGTCTTCTACTCAACGAGATTGCATACTCCATGAAAACAGCATCGCAAGGCAATGTAATAGGTCCACTGCTTGGCAGTCCAAACTCATCTTCAGCCATTTTAAACAGCTCTCTAATGATGCTATTTTCAACATACTTCAACCGAATCACAAACCGCATTTGATCAGCTGAGTACACTACAAAATGACCCTTCTCAGTCGTTGATGTGGATGTTCTACAACTCTCTGCATCAAAATCCTCATTAGTACTTGGGAATGATATTCTTTTCCGATTTCCAGCAGCCAGTTTCTGCCACTTCCTTGCCATTCTGATTAGCTTCTTTAGACTGATCATCATGTTGCTTGATTCTGTTTTCAGCAAGAATGAATAGAAGAAGACGTTAAAACTCTGAAATGATGTGTTTGATTTGGTGGATTGAAGGCCATTTAAGTAAGTTGGTTATAGTCACAAGGGCTAGAGACAGTCCCACCAATGTTGCCTCCTTTGTGTAGGGACCTAAGGGAAGCAAAACCATGTGATAGGACAACAATTGGGTTCCATTTGAAATAAGATATAACATCATGGTGGAGCCTGTCTGGTGGTTCAGTGGCACACTGATCAAAAGCTTTAAAGCATTACTGACTAGACTCTTTCCAAAAGCAATCTGTTGAAGTTAGTAATAACCGAATTTTGGTCTGATGATAACATAACATGTATGCATACATGTATCAAGTATGTCTCCTTTTGGATTTAAATCATGTCATAGTGACACCCCATCTGTTTGATGTCAAGGGTTATCTTAATCTTATGGTGCTAGTTAAAAGAAAGTTTTGTTTGTTCTTTTATTCAATATATTTCAAATGATGTTCAGGCTTGTATTCGTATTAGAGTTTATTAAAATTTAAAAAAATTAAAAGTTTGAGTGTATTCAATTCTCCATAAGCATCAATTAAAATGAAACTTTTGAGTAATAGGTTCCATAATGAAATAGAATTCATCAAAATTCATCAGTCATGTAGACAACAAAATGACCCTTAATCTACCATTGGCGATGCATCGGCTCTTTGATTTGGCAATTTGGCAACTTTGATTAAATAGTTAAATGCAATTTGGCAAGAGAAGATGATTTGGCAAAATCAGGTATTTGCGAAAGCCCCCAACATGTTTTGGGTGAACTACCAACAAGATAAACTTTTGTGGTTCAAACAGCCCAAGCTTTTAAAGATTCTTAACATATGAACATAAAATCAAGGCTATCTGCAAACTGAAAATTACTTTGTAATCTGTCGATTTACGTTCACATGTCCTGTTTATTGATCTGTTCTTCAGTACTACATAATCAATGATATATTAGACACTAGGTGTTGAAATTTGCTTCTATGTTTATTGTAACATTGTAATAATAATACAGATAGTTTGAATGGAAATAGTACCTTGTTACATCACTGCTTCAAAAAAACAAAAGAAATGGATAGATTTTAGCTATTTCCAGTCAGTATATAACTTGGACAGGATGCTAAGTACCGAGAAGGTTATCAAAATGGCAACAAAATTGATAGCAATCTTTTTACTGAGGACTAACAGGAGTGATATGATTTAAACAGTCATGCAGGGGGCACTTTGTTGCCTACAAAACAGATAGCAAATGCTTCGTGTTTTTTCTTCCATACTTACTCAGAACGTACAAGGAATTTGGGTTGTCAAGTGACGGCCCTATTATATTGCCATTGATTCATCATTGTCCAAGTACACCATGTTACTTATCTTCAAAAAGGCAGCCAAGTATCAAGTAGAAAACATTACTTATGTTAGAAGTTACCTCTCACTGCACATTGGCATCCTTTTCACATCAAGAAATGAGATACTAATATGTACTAGTTTGTAAACAGAAAACATGCATAGATTCGGACCAAATTTCCATGAGAATTATTGAGATTATAATATGATAAGTGTGTGTGTGTGTGTGCTGTTGAATTTTAATTGATATTGGCAAGTCATGGACATTTACTCTAGGATTCTTCATTAATTGCGCGAAGTATCATACTTTAACATTGTATTGGCTACAAAATGTACATATGATCTGCTTTGAAAGCTGCAAATTAGTGAAGAATGTTGGTTATCTCGCTCTTGATCGTCGAGGTATAAAGATGGTAAACAACGACAGGTAGCCAATTACATGAGCAATGCCTTCTCTAAATCTTTTTCCCGAAAGTCTTCTAATCAATGAGATTGCATACTCCATGAAACTTGCATCACAAGGCAACGTAATAGGTCCATTGCTTGGCAATCCAAAATCATCTCGAGCCATCCTAAACAGCTTGCTAATGATGTTGCCAATGAGTACACAACACAATGACCCTTCTCAGCCATTGATGATGGTGATGATGTGCTGCAACTCTACATAAACAACCCCTTTGTTCCTTGGAAAGGATACTCTTTTGCGGTTTCTATCAGCAAGTATCTACCACTTTTTCGACATTCTGATTAGCATCTTTGGACTAGTCACGTTAGCTAGAGAAAATTTTTCACAAATAATGAATTGAAAAATATCTTAAATGTAACGGGCTAACCCACCCCCGATCGACCAACACCGGCCCAACCAGGCGGTAGCCCGGCCAGCCCACGCCCAATCTACTATTACCGGCCCAACCACGTGGATGGCAAATACTGTCCCTCTACCTTCTGAGGGATTTCCACGCCTCCCCCACCACTCGAACTCAAGACCAAAAACATATAGTCATTTGGGGAGCATGGTGAGTACCATTTGAGCTTTACCATTTGAGCTACTAGCTCAAATGGTACTCACCATGCTTTCCAAATGACTATATGCCTTTGGTCTTGGGTTCGAGTGGTGGGGGAGGCGTGGAAATCCCTCAGAAGACAGAGGAACAGTACCTGTCATCCACCTGGTTGGGCCGATGTTGGTCGATCGGACGTGGGATGGCCGAGCTACCACCTGGCTGAGCCGGTGTTGGTCGATCGGAGGTGGGTTAGCCCGTTACATTAAAACTCTGAAATAATGTGTTTAATGTAATGAAAATTTTTTATTTCAATCAATCAATTAATTAAATTTTGGCTCTAGAAGTAAAATTGGCAAGACATATATTTCCTAATCACTACAATTGGGGTTTGAACATATATATATATATATATATATATATATAAGGTTTTTAGAATTAAGTATACTTGATTTTAAAAAAATAAGGACTAGCTAGCCAATCAAATTCATTTATTGTATTATCTCTCCTAAAATAAATTCTCTCTCCCATTTAATTCAAATGCAATAGATGAATTTAATTAGTTGATCTTTATTTTTTAAAATCAAATATATCTAATTATAAAAACATTATATATATATATAGAGAGAGAGAGAGAGAGAGAGAAAGAGAGTAATTGTACCATTAGTGAGTTTATTTTAAGAAAAAGAATACAAATGATGAATTTGATTTATTCATCCTAACTTTTTAAAGTCAGGAAACACTGATGGCAGAATGATTATATACATACATACATATATGTATATTCTCTATTCACAATAGCCAACTCTCCCTCTGGAAAACATATATACATTATTTAAAATTTTCTTCTTCATTAACGAAGTTGAACCCTCAACTATAGCAATATCGGAGATCAAGGTTGATTTTGAAAGTGTTTGGAAATCAAATAGGTTTTCTTCCATTTCTTTCATTTTCCTTCTATTAGTATTTGTTAGTTTTCTTCAATTGTATGAATGCTCTTTAGTATGTCAGGTTAGAGGCTGAAAAATTTTGTTATCAAATGATAAGTATGCAATTAATTAGGAATTTTCATTAATTGACACCATAGGCCGATCATACCAAAAACTTCTTATATTAATAAAAAGAAAATGAAAGAAAGGGAAGAAAACCTATTTGATTCTCAAACACTTTCAAAATCAACCTTGATCTTCGTTGTTGCTATAGTTGAGGGTTCGACTCTATTAATGAGTAATGAGGAAGAAAATTTTGAATAATGTATATATGTTTTCTAGGCGAGAGTTGGCATATATATATATATATATGGCTTCAAACTCTAATCGTAACGATTATGAAATTAGATGTTTTGCCAAATTTACTTCCATCAATCACTCCTTTAATTGCAGCTCAAATTTAATTAATTGATTCATAGAAATTAAAAAAAAAAAAAAATTGTACATGGCTTCATACTCTAATTGTAGTGATTAGGAAATATATGTTTTGTCCAATTTACTTCCATCTATCACTCCCTTCATTGCAACCCAAATTTAAATAATTGATTGATAGATTTAAAAAAAAAAAAATCCATTACAACAGAATTCTATACATGTCTTTTCAAACACTAATTGTAATGATTAGGAAATATGTATTTTACTAAATTTATTTCCATCTATCACTCCCTTTATTGCAGCATAAATTTAATTAATAGATTGATGGAAATGTTTTTTAAAAAATTTCCATTACATTTAATTTGCTGGTTAGAAGGTTGCTAAAGTGAGTTTGTTATATAGTCACAAGGGCTATAGACAGTCCTATCAATGTTGCCTCCTATGCGCAGGGAATTGAGGGAGGCAGCACCGTGTGATAGGATAATAATGGCTATTAGGTAGCAGAAAAATTTGTGTTCCATTTGAAATTTGACATAACATCAAGGTACTGCAGCCTTGCATGGAACTACTTCAATTTCTTCCTGGATAGCAGTTCCATGTCACAGTGATCCAGTGCACCAAGTGGAATCACAATCACATACATTGAACAACACCAGTATAAAAGCATTAATATTGTTGTGGCTTTTAGTTGCATACTTGGACCTCATATAAGTTTATTCACTTACATGCATTCGTTAAAAGTTGTAGATTTTATTCTAAAGCATACGTTGCTAATAAGCTATAAAAATACATTTATTTAATTAAAAAAAAATCTAAAACACATCTACTTAGTAATGTTGAATGTAATAACGGAGAAAACAGAGAAGAATATTACCGGTTAATAATGTCACACTATCCAAAAATTTGTTCAAATTTATTATCCAAATAATGAGATAAACTTATATGTAATTACTACATCATCTCAAAATTAAAATGATAATTACAAATCAGTTTATCGAATTATTTCAGCAAAATTTATGGATAAATTTTTAAAAATATAATATTATTCATTATTGTAGCGGCCCAAAACCACCACACAGCACAACACAAACGAAAACACTACCGAAAAAGCAAACGCTTTGGAGTTAGGATTGCATGCAGCAGTTATAATTAAGAAGTAAATATGACGATGATGATGTCGATATTCAGCTCCTTTGATGCTCTCTGCGCCGAGTTCTGTGGACAGAAGCTTGACTTTAGAAGGGAAGCACAGACAGGATCAGCAGGTGGGTTCGGTGAAGAGGCCTGGCTTTGAATAAAACAACAAGACGAGTTCGAGTTCGCCGGCGAAGGAGAGGCGGAGAACGAGTGGTGGGAGGAGGCCGAGGTTTTCGTCGGAGTTTGATGGGGTCCACCGTTTTGACAATATTCTTCCTTGTTGAGTTATATGGACTGATTGATTGCTGTTTGTTCAGATTAATTCATTATTGAATTGTATTAAATTGTAGAGATTTTTATGAAGAGATTTTGTTAATGAAATTTTAATATTTTTATATAACTCTACTCATTTTTTTGGTCAATGTAATTATTCATTCTAATTTTGAAAGATTTTATTTTATATCTTTGTGATTCTTGATTCTTAAGAAGTTAAGTTGGTGCTATAAATAAATTAAGAAAAAAAAAAACAAACAAATGTAATAGAAAATTACCATCGGATTTGGTTTCCAACCTTCTATCGTAAATGCATCCAGAAAAATTAATTGATGTGACTTGTTTTTTTTTTTTTTTGTAGAAATAATCTCTAAAGAAATCCCAATTTTCTTAAGAATTCCTGCTCTTGAATTAGATAAGAACAATGTGTAAAGGAAAAAAATCAACAAAGAGAGTTACATTTATAATCACAAAAGTTGCGTTTACATAATAATATGATCGAAAAAATAAAAAATAAATAAAAAAAAATCATATGTAACAAAATTATGAATCCAAGTTGCACAAGTGTAAAAGATTCTTTGCATCATCATCATCATCATCAACATCATTATTTGGAGTTCTAGAATTGACACAGGAAACAATTGGAATCAAGCGAGATAGGACTCCTGTGGTGCAGCCTCGGGAGCAACTCCCATATAGGAGGGAGCTAGGGATCAACCCACACATAAGTGAGGGAACGGCCACACATTGTTGAGAGAAACCCACATTTATAAACAAGTTTTGAAAGGTTCGAAACGTTGATGTGTCATGACTTCTCAGAGCAGCTACTTTGGAAAAAGCTTCAACAAGAAGCCTTAGAATGTCGACCCTCTGACACATCCAACTGGCGCCACTCTAGGAGAAGTTGCAGTTCGAAACCACATAATGCACAGAATTTCGAGTTTCCAGTGCTCCTAATTGGTGTTTCTTTGGACTCTAAGTGGTGTTGCAAATTATGCATCGAAACGACGTGGTTTTTGAAGGGCGAAAAAGCCATATCTCAATTTAGAGTTTGATGCTTATAAATAACATATTATAAATGTGAAAGAGGGTTAGGAAGCCAGAAGGCAAAGAAGGGGACCCTAATTTCATAATACTTTGTTCTAAGAAGAACTCCATCAGTTTCAAGTGAAATTTTAGTATTGCATCTTAAGGATTGATCAATTAACAAGGGATTCACATGAAGATCAAGGGTTTATTCTCTCTTGTTATATTCGGACGTGGTAAATGTGGAACTTGTTATAAATCAATAGTAACTTAATTTCTTATTGGCTTTCTTGCTACATATCAATATAAATGTGGTATAAATTGGGTGTGAAGTCATGACAATTCAATTAATAGCTGATTAGTAATATCCGCCGATTAGTGACTAGGTGAAACCAGAATTGCTTGTGTATTTATTGTAGGTCAAACAAGATTGGTATTGAATGCCCTAATGCCTATAATATATCTTAGGTTTTCTGGTGAATAGAGTGTGTGTTATTTTGGTTCATTGAACTGATTTAGATTTAATTTGTCTATTGTTATCATTGTCATCAGTCTTTATTTTGTTTTGTTTTGTTTATTTTTAATTTTAATTGTTTGACATTTTAATCTACTCGTATCAATCGCAATTAAAAGTTTTAATATTAAAGTTTTTCACCTCTTGGTGGGACAATTTTGCATACCATTTTACTATAAAATGGAAATGCAAGTTCTATAAATTTTATTATTGATAATCATGCAAAAGATCCATATAAAAAAAAAAAAATGATATATGTAACTATCCAACTTCGCTTGTAGGCACTTACTCTTTTAGAACATGAAAAGTAATTTCTTTTATTCTTTTCAAGTAGGTAGCACTACTTGTAATCTTGTTCATCTAACACATACAATGGCATACATCGTGATGCGACCTTTTTCTGCAAAGTCCCCTTTTGCATTCTGGTTTGCAAAAGTTTGTGCATTTACCACCATCAGGTTTGTCATCTTGGCCGTGAACGCAAGACTTAGCTCTAAGGTTCCTACAACACTTTGACTGTGAACCTGTCGGGCTATCTCTTGTTCTTCAATATTACAATCTAAACAACAAAAGGAAAATACATTATGTCATGCAATTTAATATGCTATGGTCCATTTCACGGAGTGATAATTACTGGAATGCATCGTAAAAAATATAATAGTAGTATTTTATTCATTATAGTTTAATATGAAAACATTTTATACGCTTTAAGTGAATATATATATATTACGTATTAAAATAAGATGATTAAAAACAATTTAAAACATATCGATGGTTATGCACAGCATGAGGACCACAACAAGAACTAATGAAAACACTTTGATTTGAGCCATTATGTGCTTCTTGGCAATGTTTGCTTAATTTTGGTGTGAAATATTTGTCTAAATATCATGCAATTTAATATGCTATGGTCCATTTCGAGGAGTGATAATTACTGGAATGCATCGTAAAAAATATTTAATATGAAAACATTTTATACGCTTTAAGTGAATATATATATATATATATATATTACGTATTAAAACAAGATGATTAAAAACAATTTAAAACATATCGACAGTTATGCATAGCATGAGGACCACAACAAGAACTAATGAGAACACTTTGATTTGAGCCATTATGTGCTTCTTGGCAATTTTTGCTGAATTTTTGTGTGAAACTAACTCATATGTGTGGGTATTTATATAGTAAAATTCAATCTAAAATTTATTGAAATTTAAAATATTTTAAAATTGTGTGTATATTAATGTATTAATTCGATATAGATTCCAATAGATTTCATTGAAATCTAGTTATATTCAATCTAAATTTATATGAAATCCAATAACATCTAGGTTTATCTAATTTAAATTTGTATAAAATTAAATAAGATCTATATGTATCCAATTCAGATTTGTATAAAATCTAATAACATCTAGGTTTATTTAATGCAGATTTGTATGGTGTGAAATCCAATAACATCTAAATCTATTCAATCCAGATTTATATGGTGTGAAATCCAATAACATCTAAATCTATTCAATCTAGATTTATATGGAATTCAATAAAATCTAGATATATTAAAAAAATCATTGACTTGATAATTTTCATTTAAATGATGGATTTTAAAGTTATTTTTATAAAGAAAAGAGTTTATAACAAATTTTACTATTCTCTTCAAGATTTCATTGGATTTTTTAAATAAATTTAACAAGATCAATATGAATTTTATAGAATCTATGAATTCCACTAAAACCTATCATTAAAATAAAAATCCATCAAACTTCAATAAAATATAGGTTGAATATACCTCCATTAATTTCATTTACCAAAAGAGCAATGCTAGAGTTCTTAAATTTTTTACCCAAATTAAATATAAAATAAATTCTAAGAGTAAAATATATTTTTATAGTACATCAGCCTTAATTTTCACCAAAATTGGTAAATATTTATATGTGTGAGTATACACATAGCAGGATAGAAAGACACAAGTTTTAACACAATTTTTTAACTATTAGATTTAAAAACAATGGTGTAAATTAGTTGTTAATTTTGAATTTATATACTTCATCCTATTTTATCTCTACCTTTTATTCAAATAAAAAATATATATATCAATTCAATTTTCATTTAATCGTTTTTCTTCATTCAGTCAACCAAATTATATAAACAATATATAAATTTGAAACTTTCAATATGAACTTTCAAATAAGAAACATATTGTATATGTTTAAATAAACATATTAATCATAATAGCCTAAAATCAAAAATCAATATATAGTAATTTTACTATTAGTGTCTCCTAACTTTAAAAAATTAAAACGAACCAATCAAATTCATCAATTGTATTTGAATTGAACAAGCGAGAGAACTTGTTTAAGGAGAAATAATGTAATTGATGAATTTAATTGGTTCATCCCAACTTAAAATGATTATATATAATGTAATGCAATGAGTTAGAGTCATTTCCGGAGCAGGGCATGGAAGGCTTGAAATGTCTCAAGTCATAATACTAGTCAAGTTGGTACTTCGTTGCATTATGGACTTATGTTTATCATATGACAAAATAATTTGGGCTTGTAGTACAATCTCAAAGGTTCATTTTTCTTGGACATCGAGGGATCAAATTTATTTATCAATCCGTCTTTGGACATTTCAGAGTTTCTCATGAAGTTTTTGAGTTTTAGTACAGTATAGCACGTGCTTCAGTTATTTATGTAAGCACCCCTTCAAGCTATTCTTTGATTCCCTTGAGTTTCCTAATTCCATGACCTTATATTTGGATCCATTGCAGATAGACTCAACTAGTTAGTTATGCAGCTTGAGGACACTGCTGGGGGCAGACAGTTGAGGATTATCTTCATCCCTGTAAGTTGGTATTTGTTGTAGTTATGGACTTATCTTAATCAACAAAAGAATATATTTACATTCACATATGTCCTATTTATTGATCTGTTACACAGTATTAAATAATGAATTATAATGTACACTACGATCGGTTAATATTTGTTCCTATGTAATCAAATCATTGTGTATAATAGGTGCACTAATACTTCAATTGGACCCAATTCACCCAATACCATGTTCCAATATGAATGGAGAATTATTGCCAATTTCAAATTGGATATCTTCATTCCGATCAGAACTCAACACATGGATTTTTATCTTACATTTTCTATTATAAAATAGAGATACATGTAATGAGACATGTTTAGCCATCTCGGTATATAACTAGGACATCTCTAATTGCGTCAACTCAGGCGAACTAGTCGGTTCCAGTTTTATAATATCGATCCATGCTCGAATATTTCTTTGCTTGATATGTTTTTTCTGATTTCAAAAGGATGCAGCATAAGAATGTTAACTACAAACAATTACACGTTGGTTTCTCCTTTCTTGATGTCTCCTTGATGTAATAGAAAGAATCAAATATTTGACCAAATATTACTCTTTGTAGTTGATGTAGAAGGTTTCACAAGATAGGTGTAAACTAGAAAGTTTCAATATATTCTTAGAACTTCATCAAAGGGGACATGCACATATGTTTATGATAAAAGAATTTAACTTGACACGATTGAGAAAAAGCAGCAATTACTGAAAAGTTTCTTCTGATTATAAGCAAACATCTGTCACTTCAGAAGAATCATGCCCCCAAAAACTGCTCCAACATTAATGTACCTTTCACGGCCTTGCGTTATGTGAGATATTGGTATGAGTTGTATTGTATGGCAGTGATCATGTTGAACAAAGATGGACTTAGGAACAAAGATGATGGTCTTATGTACTAGATGTAATGAAATTGTTGGGATTAGTAAAATTAACAATATCACTTTGAAAATATTACTGATAAACAAGTTCTTTGTATATGAAACCTATATTCAATATGAACTGTAATGATGACTATTGAGATCTCTGTTAATGAGTGTGTTTGCATACGTCGGTGAATTTTGATTAATGTTGGTAGAAATAGAAGTCATATGAAAATTGCTCTTGAATTCTTCATTAGATGTATGAACTATCAAACTATAACATTGTATTAATTTCCGAAAGATACATATGATCCGCTTTAAAAGCTGCAAATTAGGGATGGAGGTTGGTTATATTGCTCTTGATTATTTACCCTTAGGGTGTGTTTACTTACAGGATTAGAAAATGGGAATGGGGAATGAGAATTAGGAATGATTTATGGCGTTTAATTGCTCTAAAATCATTCCATAATAGAAATGAAATTGTGGGTTCCACATAAATTGGGGTTGTGGAATGGAAATTACATTCCCTCCACCTTACTTAGGAATCTCATTCTTATTCTCATTTCCAAATTAAAAAGACTTTTATACCTCATATTAAATGAGGTTGTGGAACTTTTTTGGAAGCTATTATTTTATTCTTTTTTTTTTTCTTTTTTGTTCTATAAATTACATGATATGTATTGTTATTAAGTAAAATTGTTTATTTTTACAATATGGTTGGGTTATATGAGAGTTTAGAAATAATTACATAATCAATAATTATAGCAGCTATAATGATGGAGCCTAACATAAGTCTTACAAGGAAGGTTTATATATGTATATATATATATTTGAAAAACAAAAATGATCATTATATTTTTATTCGAAAAATAATATAATATTATGAAATTTTTGTTTAAAAATACTAATGAAAAGAATTGTAATGTGATTTTATAAATTATGGATAGTTTGGAATTCTTTAACATTAACAAAAATAAAAAGTAAACTATAGATACACAATATATTTACAATAATATTGTTAAGAAAGTTTATTTTTGTTATAAAGTATAAAATATTATTAATCAATGACATTTTTGTAACTTGTAATTAATCCATTCTAATTCCAAAATAAAATAAATAGCTCAATGAAAGTACTGTTGATTCCGATTCTGATTCCTGTAATTGAAATAAATAATTTATCTAATTTTGATACATCATTCCGATTTCAAACTATTTCGATTATAGATCATTTCAAATCTCATTCTAATTCTTGTAATTGAAGTAAACACAGCATAATTGTAGTGATTAGGAAATTATATGTTCTGCTAAATTTACTTCCATCAATCACTTCTTTAATTTCAGTCCAGATTTAATTATTTGATTAATTAAAAAAAAAAAGAAACTTTATATGGCTTCAAACTTTAATTTTAGTGATTAGAAAATATATATTTTGCCAAATTTACTTCTATCAATCACTCCCTTAATTGTAGCCCATATTTAATTAGTTGATTGATAATTTTTTTTAAGAAAAAAAGCCTGCCATTACAATAAAAATATACATATCTCTTCAAACCCTAGTGATTAGGAAATATACATATTTTACCAAATTTACTTTCATCAATCACTTCCTTAATTGCAGCACAAATTTAATTAATTGATTGATGGAATTTTTTTAAAAAATATTTCCATTACATTTAATTTGCTGGCTAGAAGGTTGCTAAAGTGAGTTTGTTGTATAGTCACAAGTGCTATATACAGTCCCATCACGGTTGCCTCCTATGAGCGGGGAATTGAGGGAGGCAGCACCATGTGATAGGATGATAATGGCTGTTAGGTAGCAGAAAAATTTGTGTTCCATTTGAAGTTTGACACAACATCAAGGTACTGCAGCCTTGCATGGAACTACTTCAATTTCTTCCTGGCTAGTGATTCCATGTCACAGTGGTCCAATGCACCAAGTGGCATCACAATCACATACATTGAACAACACCCGTCTGAAAGCATTATTGTTGTGCCTTTTTGTTGCATACTTGGGCCTCATATAACTAAAAATTGCTCGTTTGGGCTTCATATAAGTTTACTCACTTGTACACATTTGTCAAGTGTTCTAGATTTTATTCAAAAGCATATGTTTATGCAAAAGCATACATTGCTAATAAGCTATAAAAATACATTTATTTAATTAAAAAAAAAATCTAAAACACGTCTACTTAATAATATTGAATGTAATGACGGAGCAAACAGAGAAGAATATTATTAATTAGTAATATTATACTATCTAAAAATTTATCCAAATGATGAGATAATCTTATATGTAATTACTATATCATCAATACATTATCTTATAAGGCAATAGTTACAAATCAATTTTTCACATCATTTGAGCAAAATTTGTGAAAATTTTTTTGGAAATGGTAACATTATTCACTATTAAAATAGGAATAATGTAGCATATAAGTTGTTAAGATCTTATAAATCATGAGATGATGTGACAATTAATAGAATCTTGACAACTCATATGTCATATTATTTGAATATAAATTTGGATAAAATATTTGAAAAGCTTGACACTACTCTTAAAATACTTTCTTCCTATAGCTTATAAATTTTCCATGACTTGATACTATTGTCTTCAACTCTTTAATAGGGGTGTTATTTTAAAGTAATTTTGCCATGTTAGAAAGATATTACCCATAAATAAACATCTTTAAATTCTTTGTTATATATTAACATTTTGAGTTTGACAACATTATTAGTTGGATAAGTTTACCCGTCAATAACAATATTTAGATATTTTTCAATATTCACTTCAATAAGCACTCTTATAGTTAATTCAATGGTTGTTATTGATAAATAAGGTTATTTAACCAGTAAGGTGGTAAAACTCATATACATATATATAGATAAACATTTTAAAGTAATCACAGGCTTGTAATAAGTGTTCCCTAGTTTCAATTTTAATATTCTAGTGTTGGAAACTAGATTATGAAGTGTAAGTAAATAAATCTAGTTATAGTTAATCCAAATCGAATTATCGAAGAGCGAACACTCATTCTAGAATCACACAACAACAAACATTAGTAAGAGTAAAATAGTTTATCTACAACCAAGTGATAAATTATAAGTGATGATACGTTTGAATCCAAAAATAATAACTAGAGGAAGTATTATGTAAAATTAGTAGTTAATAATAAATTAAACTATAAGTGATAGCCAATTACTAATTAGATTAAGTTAAATATATTGATGATAGTCAAAACAAGTCAAGGGGCAAGTTTGACATTATATGAAATCTTAATGAGGTATATACACAACACATAAAGCAACAAATGAGAATGAAGAAGCAAGCTGCCAGGAATTGGAAAAAAAAAAAAAAAGAGAGTTGTTGCCGTGAGATGAGCTGAAATGGGGACATGAGAGTCATTTTTGATTTGTTAATGATATATATACAAGACTTGGAGTGAAATCTGCTAGAACACATACAAAGAACAGCAACTGGTCGTGAAAAGAAGAAGCATCCAGCAGCAACACAAGAGCCGAACAGATCTGGCGTGAAAAAAAACAGAACAGCAGAACTGTGACAGCAAGAAAAAGACAGGGAGAAGAAGGACCATCCAAACAACCATCCAAGCTTCAAACCCCCCTCTCTAAACTCTCTTCCAAGTCCATCTCACTTCTTTAAACAAGAATCAAGTAAGATAGCAACTCCCCTTCCTTTCCTTCTTGCTGAAATTGAAGTCTAAATGGAGGTTTGTGATAGTTTTGTTTGTTGAATGAGTTGTGTGGGATAGTTTGCCCTTAAAATTATGGTAGAACCCTAAGTGATTGTTGTAGAATATTAAATGACAAGTTGTTGTGTGTTAATGGTAGCTTAGGGTTGTAAAAAGGGGTTGTCATACACTTAATAACAGTGGAAACAAAATATGTTTTCATGCACTCCAAGTTATTGACAAAAATTGTGAGTGAGTTGTGAATGTTTAAATGATAAAGTAGTATTTGTGTGTGTGCTAAGGGTATGAAGACCAATAGAAAACCTCTGAGATTAGATGATTTTGAACTTAAATTTAAGCATGAAAAAAGTTAGAAAAATTTAAAGAATTGACAGAAGTTTACTAGAGATAGTTTTAGACAATTTTGGAATCCCGAGCTCAAACCATGGGATAGAGACAACTGGGCAAGTCTGACATATATGGGGTTGTTCTACACCTCAAATGATGCCTAGGAGTCATAGAAAACCATAGGTTTTAGAACGGATCGATTCCGAAAAAAATTGCTCAAGTTACGGCCAAAATAGTGTCGTTAGAGAGTTGATAAGTGAGATAGTTATGCAAATGCAATTTTTATTGCATGGAGTGAATTTACTTTATCATAATTAGGCAAAATAAGCTTAAATACGAAAGAAAAACCAACGTTGCTCGTCCGATGCGGAAAAGTGCACAAAAAAATGCCCGAAACAAGACGTTTTTCTTAGATTTGACATAGCAAACGATAGAATTTTTCGACGAAATTTGACGTGTGACCAAAGTGTGAGATAAGTGAACCGTAGGAAAAAGAACAAAGGAAAACGAAGCCCCAAGTAGGCTGCTGTGAACATTCTGTTATAGAGTGTTAAAAGATGCTTAATTTTGTGATTTTTCATTTCGAGCCTGTAAAAATTATACGGACTGCATGATGGTATCCCTAGGGGTCCAAAACTTAAACTTCTGCGAAGAAATCAGAATTAGGAAGCCTCGGTTAAGTTAGAAGTGAGTAGAGAAAGTTAGAGTAAAAAATCGCATGTATTGAATTTTAAAGTTTAAAAGTGTTGTGTGTGTAGTTTATGAAGCGTATTTTAAATACAAAAGTGATGTGTGAGTGAAGAGCAAGCTACCGTGGCACGTGAGACCCGTCGAGACGTTTGACGCCGATTGCACGACTTTGAGGTAAGTGTTTTGTCACTTATGGTTACTTCAAATTATCTTTCACTCTTTGACTATTATGTTAAATGGAAATAAAAATGGTTTTTAACTATCAAAGTTCAAGTTTTGAATATATGAGTTCTTATGGAATCCATAACGTGATTTAAATCAAGACTAAGTTGTTCTAAAAAGAGTTGAATCAAGAAAATTTTTATAAGTTCCAAAGATAGTTAGTTTTGTGCTTTTGCACTTAATAAATTTAGTTTTAAAACTCATGTATATACCTTAAGATATAATGAGATTTAGCGCTACGTGACGACGCAGAAAATTCCGTCCGTGGTCGCTCAGATTATAGAGAAGTTAGCACTACACGACAACGCAGAAAATTCCGTCCGTAGTTGCTCAGTTCTACTAGAAAATATAGCGCTACGTTGCGATGCAAACAATTTCGCACGTAGTTGATTATTTTACAGTTTGGCACTACGTGGCGATGCAGTATATTCCGCTCGTAGTTGCCTAGAGTTTTAGCACTACAATTGCGATGCAGAAAATTCCGCGTTGTAGTAGCTCAGTTATGAGAGATAGCACCCTACGTGTGATGCAGTAAATTTCATATCGTAGTGGTTGAGATACAGCAGTAGCTCCACGTTAGCGTTAGTTAAAATCGTTCATGATGGTTAGAGCACTTTAAGGGTATATATGGGGATTTTGGAAGAAAACCTTAAGATTTTGAAATTTTAAGAACTAAGTTTATAGATTATTTCATTAGTGCGTATTATATTATATTCTTTTGTTGTACTAACTCGTTTAATTGTTGTGTAGCTCATTTACCTTCCATTGCGTGCTACCGTTGGAAAGGACGACGATATTTTGTTGTACATATATATATATATATATATATATAGGTGGGAGAACCATGAAAAGTGCTTGTCTAAATTCTTGTATTTAGATTGACTGTATTGCATTTGGAAAAACACTTGCAATTCAAATTGTATATTTGTAAATATTCATGCATTTTATATATGATATATATATGTATACTTTAGCATGAGTTCATGCTTGGTTTTGTGGAAATTGTGATGAAAATTCATGTTTGTGGATAAAGAAGTTGAGAGGAATTGAGATCATAGTCGAAGTGTATTTTCTATGCAGGTAAAATTTTAGATTTATCAAAAATGTAGTCGTCATGCTGCCAAAATTTTTATAAAATCATTTTGAAATGAAATCGCGAAAAATTTTACCACTCCCAACTATTTTAAAGAAAACCAAATTCTTAAGTTTAAACGAGTAAACCGGCTAAGAAAGTTAGGGGTTCGCTTATCGGGTTTCTTCAATCCGACGAGTTGGGTTTAGGAAGTCCGTTGAAATGTCTGGCAGGACCCTCCAGACGAAAGCCTAGATAAGGTCTGGTATGGGTCCTGTCAGAAAATATGTGTTCCTATTTGTTTTAAAGATTATTAATCAAGTAACTAAATCAAACGTTGTATATTCCTCTTCACTAAAGTGGCTTTTACACGTCGAATGGTTGCTGGTGCCGTTGGCACCAGTCAACCTCCACACCATGTGTAGGCGTGGTTCGACACCCGCCCCCCCCCCACTTTCTCTATATATAATAATATAATATATAATCTTATATAATATATAATATATTAATAATTTCTGTCCCACCATCAGTGTGGGTTGTTCTCCCACCTCAGTGTGGGTCTCTCCCCCACCTTCGTGTGGGTGGCTCTCTCCCATTTGGGAGTCGTCCCCCCAGGCCGTGCCACAGTGTAATATCTCGGTTCAATGGTCCTGGTTGCTCTCTGGGCTTGTCCCAATTACAGTTATTGTATTCAAAAAAAAAAAAAAAATGGCTTTTACACCCCTTTTTTTTTTTTATGTGTTTCAAGTCTCGCAATATCCTTTTTACCAATCTTTATTAGGAGACTTAATAGAACTCTAACTTGCTAGATATTAAATTTAATTTAAAAGGACAAAACTAAAATGAAAATTAAACTATATATATATATTTTTGAAATAAAAAATTAAACTGTTTTAAATGTAAGGGTTTGCCCGAATAATTAGGTTCAAACAGTAATGCTAAAACTGCGCATTCCACATTTTTGTATCTTATGGCTTAAGGAATTAGGGCCTTCCCTAGGGCCCACCAGATATTAAGGGCCCAAAATCAATAAAATATATATTATATATAATTAATTAAAAATGTATTATAGAGTTAATTAATTTCTTAAAAATTTGATTTCCATATTAAAAATTTTCTTATCTCTACATTAATTCTATAAATAAAATTCCACTAAAATAAATATCTTTTAGTTCCCAATGGAATATAAACTCAAATTCAATTTAAACTTATTTTTACAACAATTGGAGTTGTCTACAACATATTCATATTAAAATATAATAATATTATACTTTCTATTCCATCGACCTCCTTTAAGCTTTCTGTGTACTAAAATAATTCTATACATAAAATTCCACTCAAATAAATATATTTTAGTTCCCAATAGAATATAAACTCAAATTTAATTTAAACTTATTTTTACAACAATGGGAGTTGTCTACAATATATTCATATTAAAATATAATAATATTATACTTTCTATTCCATCGACCTCCTTTAAGCTTTCTGTGTACTAAAATAAACAAATAAAAAAATAAGAAATTGGCGACATTTTAGTTTCTATTAAACTATATTATGTTAGCTATTGTCGACGTTGATTTTTGATCGACCAGAGATTCTAGACCTAATACCTACAATTAATGAGAAACAAGACAGAAAACAAAGAGGAGTGCAAAAGGAAGAATAGAGAGGACACAAGAACAACAATAAAAAATAGATGCAATAAAAACAATTAAAAGTAGTTACAAGCAAATAACAGTAGATAAAAACAACCAAAAATGAAAAGGAAGAGAGAAGAGGAAGAACAAAGTAAAGAAGACAGTCTTTTTTACGTGGTTTGGCAATGGTGCTTGTGTTGACGGGCCACTCTTGATGTATTTTGGCAGAGTGATCATATCACTAAAGAGCTCACATAAGTCATCAATACAAGAGATTTCACCCCTATTTATAGAAGGATATTACAATTGAGTGTATTACACGTTAAAGAAATAATAATTACATTAACTATTCTGACATTACCATAATTACATTAACTGCTACAGCATGGTCATCACTGTATTAACTGCTCTTATGGATCAGAGACTATAGAGATCTCATCGGCACAAAATCGGGAAGCCTGACTTTTTCTAAGACTTGATTGTGACAAGCTTCTAGAAGATTGTGTGGCACAACCTTAGCAAGCTGACACATTAATCTCGTGAGCTAAAAATGGATCCAAGTTTATCAGTGATCTGAGAATTGCAAGCTGCGAGCTGAGAGCTCATTCCTGCGAGTTAGATGGCTAGCGAGTTGAGAGTTGAAAACTGAGAGCTGTGAGCTGTGAGCTCATTCCTGCAAGTTAGATGATTAGCGAGCTGAGAGTGGGAGTTGGGAGCTGGGAGCTGGGAGCTGGATCCTAGACTTTGTCTATTGGATCAACTCTCTAGGTCAGTTTATTGGGTTTTTACTAGCCTATTTATGCAGCCTAAAATATACCTGCAATGGCTATATATATATATATATATATATATTTGTATTTCTACTTTTTTAGTTTTTCTAGCTATATAGCCGGAAACAAAATTCTTTGTTTTTCTTTATTAGTTTTATTAGCTTTGACACATCTGACGATGAAAAATATGAATTAGGATAAAAACTAAATTTAAAAATAGAAAATCAGAAATATTGGTTCTATCACAAAATGAAAAACATAAACCAACTTGAATGAAAATTTATAAATCGATTCCAAAGCATTTTTTTTGTGTTACATGGCACATTGAAAGCCTCATTTCGAATTTCTGTCTAAGGCCCTATGGCAGGGCTCCTTGTATCTTCAAGTCGACCTGCTTGTAGCAAGTAATAGATGGATACACATTAATTAATAACAATAGATTTCACTTACAAAACACATTAATTAATTACTAGTTGATAAACTATAATTTTAGTTACAAAATGCATTCATTTACATCTTTTGTTGATGGGTTGAATTTAATTTATACGTCATAGCATAGACTTGATTGATTGGGGTTTGGCAATAAGATCAATCATTCAATCAATCATATACTTATAATATATATTCACTTGGAATAAAATTAAATTAATTCAAATAAACTCATAATTCACTTGCTTAATTCACCGTTCCTTCGCATCTATCATTAGAGGCTTTGTTAATCTATTCGTTTAGGTGGAGTTACCCAATAAGAATTTTTAAAAACAATTCTTGAATCAGTGGTAAGATTCTTCTATAATCACTCATCATACGATCAATCTAACTGTAGTTATTAAAAAAACTAGTTTGAATAATTTATCTAAACTAGTAAGTTAATAAAACCTTTATTATTAGCAATAGTGTATCATCATATATATTTATTACCATGTGTGGAGCGTTTTCTTCTATTATTATGTGAGTAGATTTTTAAAATGTACATGGTATTTACTTTCGGTTAATATCATCTCACCATACATATTTATCGGCATTATATGGAACAGAAGCCGCATGTGTAATAGATTTTTTTATTACATTGTTATTATATTTGAAAAAATGTTAGATTAATTGAAAATTTAAAGTATCAACTTCACTTTACTTTTGAACCACAAATGCAATTACTTAAACCAATATATATATATGTATATATATATATGTAGTGTCCATCAAATCTGAACTCTTCAAATTGTGGACAAAAATAAACTGTAAATAATTTCAAACAGTGACAGGTGCAGCTGGTAGGACGCACCGCTAAATTCTTTAAAAAGCTTGTTCACTTTTGACAATGGTGCCACTACATTACATTTTTCAATCTTTTAGTTTCTTTCTGGGAGAAATATTTATCAAAATAATTTGTCTGTATCCTACTTTATGTTATCTTACATTTTACTATTGTATATTCAATTTAGTAATTGCAAAATGACTGCGTCAACTAATTGGTTAGTTCAAGACTTTAAATTTTAAAACATGTAAAGATATGGACTACAGTATGTACAAAATAAAAGTAGTAAAAATAAAGCTAGTGTAGCATTTTACATGTCTGTTTGGTGGTCAATAGTCACTTTTTACATTAATAAGAATTGGTCAATCTTTACCTTAATTGACGCATTAAAGAAAGATTCTATCTGACAAAAGTTAGATGAAAAAAGAAACTGGATTTTATATAATAAGAATATCATATAAATTATCTTTTGGCCCTTTTAGGCCTTTTCATTCTTTCTTTTCCTTTTTTTTTTTTTTTCAGAGTACAAATATATTATAACTACCGAAATCATATTGTTAGGGCCTTAAGGTATGGTCTAGATGAAAAAATTGTCCTCCACCTAAAGGAACTAATGCATAATTTACCCATACACTTAAGTGGTAAGTGTTCATATTTTTTATGGATGGATATTCAAACTTACACTTCTAATGAGCTGAACAAGGTGTGTTTCACCAATTCGGCAAGCCACTTAAGAGTGCCCTTTTGGGTTTCCAATAGATAAAGCTGGCACTGATAAATATATTTTGAGTAAAAAACTTGACTCAAATATCTTTCACTTACAGTTTAAAACGAATTTCCTTACAGGAAACCAACGCTTATCTACAAGTCTTATACTTCTCATAGCTAATGATGTGAAATATGATAATATCAATGGTAATTATATTCATTAGTTTTATTACATGCCAACCAAAGAGTTCCCTTCATAATGTCCGACAATTCTTTTTTTAAATAATTTTTATTAGATATCATTTAATATATATACATTAAAATCGGTAGGGTGTGTGCTTAAAACAAAATCTGTTCTAACATATCTAAAATACAGATATATGAACCCCATTAATTTTTAAAATTTCCATTAAACTTCTAAAATTGATGAATGATTCTTTGTTAAGTTTTTATTTTTACTAAACTTTTTATCAGAAAAATTTAAGTTTGAGTAATACATTAGTCATTCTTTTATTTTTTATACTAATGTATTACTAGATAACAAAAATACTTATCAAAAAACATAAAGAATGACGAAGAATCCTTGCTATCTAAAATTACAATAAATCTCTCAAAAACAAAATATACAAAATCTCAATTAACATAAGTCTAATAAAACTTATGAGATCTTTGTTTGTTTGCAATACAGTTGTGGAAAATCTACCAATAATTAGACCAAGCATGACGAAATTAACCCAAATTAAGTATCTATATATATGAAGATTCAAATCTTTGGTTGAATGAAATAGTTTTTAATATGGAATCATTGTATTTTAATCTTTTATACAGACAGAAGTATATGTTATTTCCTTGAATATGCCTTTCCAACTCAGTATATCCTTCCATTCCATCTCTTGCAATATATACTAAAGTTTCAACTCGAAATCGTGGAGGAAAAACAAAGCAAAAGAAAAGCAAAGAAAAGTGGCTCATCAAACACGTTAAAAAGCAAGAGAAAAGATTGAATCAAGCAACTTAATTAGTGGTAAATAGGGACCCTCTCAGATAGGACTATATAAAAGGGACCAAGACTATGGACTTCCAATATTATTATTATCATCTTATAATTATTAAAGGTAATATAAAGCTAGGATTGACATAAAAGCCCTGATGATTCCTTGGCCAAGAGAAAGCAAGTCCATTTCCTGCCTTTTCATTGCTTATTTTTTTCTGGTTTGATATCTCATCACAATTTATTTACATATTTATTCTAGAAAAACTTTAAATATAATGAAATATATATATGCATGATCTTTCATTGTGATCATTTGATATGATAAATTACCACGTTGCATAACCCCAATGCACACTTTGTAGACCTTCTCCAATCTACCAATCTAATAGAGCTAAACCAAGGCAAAGCCATTCACAAAAGCTACAAAAATGAAACAATCCTTTTCTCATCCTTCCACTTATAAAACTTCCCCACCACAAAAGGAAACTCTAAAAATCACCCCCTTTCCACTCCCCATCCATGTCATTTAAAGTGGAACTTGTTACATGCCACACAGTTAGCACTGATCATAATCAATCATATTGCTAATTCCTTAATTAATTTGTGCTGGTTTACAAGATTTAAGTTTTCTAAAGACAACCATATATAAATGCAAAATCGTGCGTGAATGTGAAGAATCTTGTATAAAGTTAAATCAGGCTAGATAAGTACAAAACACATGTCAAAATCACCCCAAAAAATAAATAAATAAATAACTCTAACAAATGGCAAGATAGTTAACATCATGAACAAGATGCAATTAAAACAAACTTTAATCTTCATTATTATCACTTACAATTTCTCAATATTTTCAGTCTTTACAAATGACAAACACTTGAAATAACATATATAAAGCAGCAAAAACATGTAATAATTAAACAGCACTACATCAATCTGATAACAACATGAAAGATTAACAAACATGCAGGAACAGAAAAACCTATATGTTCTGTATTTATATATAGTCTTATATATTGAACTGCTGTTGCTTATCATATATATATATATATATATATTTATATTTATAGATGTTAGTGAAGATTGGGTATTCAAACACTAGTAGAACACTCTGTCCCTTGCTTTGAACTGAGAGGACCTGTTGGAAGAGTTGGTCCAAAATCCATGACAGCAACACAGTTTACATTAAATCTGTACTTGCCAGACACCCAAGAGCCAACTTTCCATCTCAGCTTCCCATTCATCTTCAGGTTCAAAACCAGCTTCCCTGCTGTCCTGTCACGCCCCACTTCATATCCAAAAGAGGCAGCCACAGGCAGGCCTGTGCCCACCAGAGAAGCAGTCAAGAGGTTGGTGTCCTCGTGGCCCTGGTAGAAAGGTGGAAGATAGGAGTCAACAGTGATTTGCTGGCCTTTGTAAGCAGCATAGGCTTGTAACTCGTCGTAGTAGATGCCAACTTTTTGGTTGGGGTTCTTGGAGAGCAATGTGAACTGGATAGAGGAGTTGAGGAGGTGGGAGGAGGAGAGGTTGAGTTGGTAGATGTCAGCTTCTTTGAGAGAGAACTGGGGCTTTGAAGGGTGGAGGATGAGGTAGATTAGGAGGATGAGTGAGAGGACTGAAGTGAAGAAAGTTGAGAGGACACAGAAGAGCTTCTTGTAATGCTTGTTAATGTGCAGCTTTTGCTTCTCCCCACAGTGCTTTGGAGACTTGGAGAGGACTTGAGACATTTGCAGTAGAGAAAAGAGCAGAGAAAAACAGGGAGACAGAGAGTGAGAGAGAGAGAGAGAGCGAGAGAGAAGAGAGGGAAGTTTACAAGGCTAAGGAAGGTGAGTGATGTTTATAAAGGGAAGAGATGGGAAACGTACAGAGAAGAGAAGCAATTATTTTGTGCTTAGGTCTCACATGCATGCTTTTGACTGGCAGCTACAGCTGCTGTTGTTGCTGTTCGGGTTGGTGGGAGATTTTTACCTCTGTATCAATATTCATCTTCTGTGTACCTACTAACATATTAAATTCCATAAACATATATGCTGTTAAAAACAACGTCTATAGGTGGTTCGTTGTACCCTAGATTGATCCAAATCACAAAAAAGGAAAAAGAAAATATTATTGAATTGGTCTTACTCTATTAACATATCTAATTAGACATATCACTATTTATTTATTTTAATGGTGAGAGTAAAGCTTACAATCTTTAGATGAATAAATATCTCCTAATTGTGAGTTTAGGTATCCAAATTGTGTAATTTATGAATGGTTTTGACAAATTTGAGAAAATCTCTTATTTATTTGATGTTAGCTTTTAAAATAAAATTATTATTGGGTCAATTTTAAATAGGTCATATTTTTTATTTAACTGTTTTTTATATTAGGGTAAAAGTGTAAAACCCTTCTCCATTGATTATCTTTATTTCTTATTTATTGCATATGCTATATGGTATAGGATTTTTAGTGTATATTTTGCGTCAGATGTTTATAATATATATATATATATATATTTATATCGACCTTTTTGCTATAACATATACCATCGACTGCTTAATGAAAAAATATATATATATTATTAGTGGGTTGTTTTCTAACATACTTTTAAAATCGTTTTAAAAAAGTACTTTTAAAATCAAGTGTTTTTAATTTGATTGATATGTTTAGAAGATTTAACAGCAACCATTGGATCAGTTGACCATGCTTTCCAATGGGTAATGAACAGCACAACAACAATGACCAAAGTAGGAGTTGGAATGAACTCATAACCATCTTTTTATTTTTTCAATTGCTTTTTGAAAAGTTAATTAAATGCTTGAATTTTTACCCTAAATGACATTTAATCATTGCATGTCTGTTGTTAAAATATTATTTAGTTGCTTCTACACTTTGCTCAACTTTTTAAATACTATATTATAGCACAACACTCATGTAACACACAAATTCAACAACATGACAGTAAGAATAATTATTATAGCACAAACATGTTTGGTTTGGTGCTTGCCTAATTTTAATATTCAATTGTTCTAAAGTATACAGTTGTACTAGCAGAATTTCATAAAGATTTCTAAGGACCTTGAATTTCGTATATTTTAGATTCCAAGTTTTCTTTTTCCATCTTTTCTGTTAAGACTTCAAACCAAGCAATTTATTAGTCATCTGTTCACAGAGAAACAAGTTGATTGCTTTTCGAATATTTCTCTGTCCAGCATTTGAGCAATTAAAAGACCTAAAAAGCATTATTTTGACTTCTTTTTTTTTTTAATTTAGGTTTGATCATTATTAAAGTTGTAAAAGTTGAATATTCTTTTCAAGTGAGTTATTTAACATGATTTTGAATTAGTTTATTAAAAAAAAAATCCATCTTTGAATCTCGCACGTAAATACTTTATTAAATATCTGTACTTAAATATGTATCAAAGTTTGATCAAATGAGCCCGGCTTGATTATTATTAGATTTATGATTTGGCAAGTGATGACAAAACATAGTAAAAACTAATTTATTAAGAATTTATTTATTTTTTAATTAAATTGATATCAAATAAATGAGAGGAATGTTGAAACATACTGACATTAAATACTAGTTATATATATGATCTGAATATCTATTTTCAAATGGGATAACTATTTTCATAGTAAATAAGGAAGCTCAAACAGAATTGAATCCCACACTTTAGTAAATAGGTAAATGTCCAACAACTTGCATTAAAAAAATGATGTGTATGAATTACTAATCGATGGATAAAATTACTCATCAATAATAATATTTAAATTAATTGTAACTGTGATTATTGAAAGATATTTAAGATTTATAGTTATTGATGAGCAACCTTACTTAACCAATAAGATAATCACACTCATAAAATTATTGGATCTACGTATGAATCCGTACCTGTGTTTGGATTGACCAATGCGGCATGCCGATTGCTGTGGTGATTACCAGCTGTAACAACAAGAGTAGTACAAATGGCATTCATGTAGGGAAATCCAACAACAAAACTGGGTCCCGAAAGAGCCCACATAGATGCCATTCCAGCATCTTGAAATATGCATGCCCTTTCTCATTGTCTCGTGGAGCCATGCAACAGGCTTTAGGATACTTTAATTTTATATATATTAAGAAAGCAAAAAATAGCAATTGCTTTTACAGAAGATATGTTTGATATCAACCATGATGATTGATAGGGTAGGATACGGGTATATCTTTCTCACCCAGAATCAGAGACGGAAAAGCACTGTCAGAATTATTGAATCACTTTCTTTTTGCTTGCTTGTTGATTAAATTGTGTGCAAAGAGTGGCCTAGTGGCTAGTGGCTTGTGCTTTCATCTTCATATCTTTGTTAATGCACGCAACTTGGCTTGAGTTAAAGCAAAATATATATATATATATATATTATGATTATGTTGAAAACGATACATACACATATACACATACAGAGAGAGAGAGAGAGAGAGAGAGAGTTTTTGAGCTTGTGGTTGTCTATTATTTTTATGTAAAAGCGCTTTGTAAAGCAAAGAAGACATGAAGAATCTCAACGAAACCAGCTTTTTGGAAACCTCCAGGAATCATCCTTGATGATTTCTAGGGCTTAATTTGTCTTATCTAGCCGATACTTTTAGGTTAAGAAAAGGGTATTTGTGGTAGAAATATAAATATGTTTTGATTTCATCAATAGATTTTCCAAAATTTGATGGGGTCTTCACATAATGAGTGCCATTTGCATCGATTACATGATGTTGATGATCAGCCATTGTGTTTTTGATAAAGTAATTGGAGTTATTCTTTGTAGAAAAGATACTTGGAAGAGACAATTTCATTATATAATTGTCATTTAAAAGATGATTTAGAATAAAAATTATTACATGATATGTTGAATACCTATAACACCCTTAGTGTTGTCGTTTAAGTTGTGGTCCTGTGATGAGTGCCATTTAATGAATGTTAGTGATGATAAGTCTTGCATCTTTGATAAAGTTATCCGGCCATATAACTTGGAAGAAAATTTAAATAGAATGATTTCATCATGAGACTATTACCCCAAAGACGATATGGTACACGGTACTGTCTAATATGTTGAATATATAAAGCAAACCCATGTGTAATCTTTTGAATTATAGTCATATAATGAGACAGTGAAACCTAAATTTTTTTATAAGATCTTCAAAAGAATATTATACTAGGGGAATTTAGAGAGATTTGAGAATAGGTAAAGAGTTTTAATTTGGTTTCTTTTGAAACCCTTTTTTAGTTGTGGAGGTCTTGAATCAAGACAAAACTAAGTGACCCCATGAACATGGACTTAGTGATTTCTAATTTCTCTTTTTTATAACTTGCTATAATTGTTATTGCTTTTGGGCCACACATTAAGTCTGTTACATCTTTAATAACAACAGGGAAGAAAAGAATTCATAATTTGTGAAGAAAGTAATTCATGATTGGGTTTATGACAATGACTTAATTGGCTTCACACTTGATAATATATAACCAAAAGTGCTCCTGTTTGAGCTTCATTTGAGTATTTTTTTACAAATAACTCAAATTTTGTCTATTCAGTTAAAGGAGACTAGGACTTAAATAAGTTACAAATGCTCTTCTTTAAGACCTTGTGTCCTCACAAGGGCCAAGTAAAACCATAAATCTACAACACAACCAGTAACGTAGTCAAATCCTTCATGCTGATACCATACTAAGTAATTGTTAAACCGAAATTAAGTATTTGATTCCCCCCTCTAATTGACATTTTGATGAGTGAGAGCAAGCATACAAAATGAATTTGTAGTTGGACCACAACAATGTACTCATTTATGGAAGAGTGTGTAGATATTCTGTTGGATAGATGTAAGGCTATGAGTGGCAGTTTCCAATGAATTATATTGTTTTCAAGCCATTGGATTTTTCTCCAAGCTGCATCTGTGACAATACAGCACACAATCTATTAAAATTCTTTGTAGGATATCACATCCTTTAATAGTATTGCCATGGCCTCTTTCCCAAAAAAAGTGAAAGTGCCCTCAACTGGCCTGTTACACACTGTTCTCAATAAACTTTAGTGTCCCTTGTTTGGCTGGAAAGAAAATTCTTATATCAACAGTCAATTTCAACACTTTTGAGGGAGACATGATGATAAGGACTGTCAAGATGACTGCCCAAATTATGGAAACAACAGTAGGGTTGATTCTGATATGCCAAGACAATATTCCTAACAGACAATTCTGACTAAAAGATGCCAAATAGAGCTCTGAAACCGAGTCCTCATGGCTTGGTACCAAATGGTACGATTCGAGCCTAAGGCCTACAATCAGGCCACTAACTAGGCTCAAACAACCAGGTTTATCTAAAACACTCACTGGGCGTGAAAATTTGACACAGTAACTTTTATACACGTTTCCAAAAATTAAAAGAAAAAAAATTGTACAGAGAGCAAATTTACGTTGGGATTTACAAATTTTGATCTCGAAAACTTAAACCGGACATTTTAGACATTCCCTATTGTTTAAGATGTGCAGTGATTCCAAATTCCACATAAAAGTAGAGAAAATTCAAACTCCAGATCTCTAAACTCTAACATTATATTAGTAACCACTTAACTTAAAAGCTTAAATTGATGAAGGAAAAAACAAAAAAAAAAGGCTCAATAACAATGTTGATTATTGAGGTCAGCAGAATTCATGATACGTCATTTTTAGCACTCTTTTCGTATAGATACAAAATGTTACATTTCAACAGAACAATAGATATATATATATATATATATATAAATAGCCATACCAAGTTGGTAAAATATATGGAGAATTGGAGTAAAACATTATTTCCAAGCTCAAGAGATACAACTGTCATATGAAAACTGAGATAAAGGTCTAACTAGCTACGCGCTATTCTGGAAGATGATGATGAAAATAAGTTTACAGTCACATTCAGTTTGTACTGTGTATTAGCTGACAGAGTTCTTGAAAGAACATTTCTACTTATTAACAACTAAAGCAAAACTGTTACACTAAAAGCCTCGCAGCAGAAAGTATAAAAGAATGCTTGACATACAGATATATTACAATACTAATTTTACAATAACTACAAGCTAACCTCCATCAATCTCCACGCATATCGCAAATATGTATGTGACATCTTGATCGAGCCCTATAAAGATCTACTGAAGATGTAATCTAAGTCATAATAGATCCAGCTAACCATCAAGTGAATAACAGCTGTGATTCTCAGACTCTGGAGGTGCAGGATCAGCGTGCACTTGACGAACAAATTGTCCTTTCACTCTGGGGCGCTGTTCTGCAAGTTTTTTCCTACTCTCATAGCGAACCTGAGAATAACAAATTTTTCATTGATTGTAAAACATCCCGCACGTAAAGTGTCTCGATTGGTGAAAATGAAATGTTCAGACAATTTTTATTTAGTAGTTTACATACCTTCTTCTCATAGCATCTATCTTTCCGCTTCAAACGGAATTTAGTGAGGGCTGCTTCTCTTTGGATTGATCGATGCGAGTTACAGCTCGAAGGTATTAAGCCTTCCTCATTTCTACTCTCAGCAGCAGTCCTGCCAACTGCACCCTGATCAACATTGCTGTTGCTTCCGCAAGTGCTTCCATAACCCATGCTGTTAAGATGACTTATTGCGCCATTGCAGAAACTGCTACTTGCACTCTGATCAGTGGTGGGAGAAATATGTCCACGATCCTCCAGAGAATCCAACCTGTGCATGGTTTGGTTGGTGGAATTGATTGCATTTTCACCAAGTCGATCATATAATTGTCCGCAATTACCATTTTCAACATTGGAGCGATACATAGGATTCACTTGAAAGGTAGGTTCCTGCCGACTGGCCGAACTTGGACTTGGTGTTGGTGATAGACCTGATTGTGCACGAAATATATGAGGGAGTACAGAACCATAGCCATTGCATCCATTATTGAGCCTTACACCTTCAACTGGAACTTGGATAGAGCACACTCTTTGTCGAGGACATGAAGTTTCAAGTTCAGATTGTTTAGATTGGCAGGTAGCCGAGGAATTGATACTTCTTTGAGTACTTAGCATGGCAACAGGAGTATCTGAGTTACTAGTGGCAACAATGTTGGACAAATTCTTCTCTGACTCAAACTCCTTCTGCTGATTGCACGTTCTTGTCAAAGCTGAATGTAGAGACTGAACTGGCTTGTTGGTATACCTGAATGAAGAATCATTAATGTTCAACCACTGAGCCACTGTATTTAATTTCAAAAAATTTTAATAGCCGGTGCAGGTGTTACCTATCAGAACAAAGAAGTATAAAAGCATACAGAAACTCACCGTGTAAAGGCTGAGGCATTAGAATGGTTGAGGGTAAATTTGTTTTCACCAACTTGGTTCTCAAAGCCACTGGGATGAGATCTTCTCAATGAGAGGTCCAATTGTGAAGAATTATCAAACTTGCTAGTGCAACTGTTTGAAAAAGTCCTAAGATTGTTCAAGGCTCCCATGAAGTCAATTACTTCTCTGGGAAAATTGACATGGACATTACTGGCCTCACTGGGGCGAATAAGGTTCTTCCTTTGATTCTCTGGATCAACATCCTTGCCCAAATACACTTTTTCTCTATTACCAGGCTCACCGGCAACCACTCCTGATCCTAATTTAATCAACACGATGCCAAAATGTTAGGTGCTTTCTTAAGGAACTAAGCAGAAAATAGGAAGCCTAATTGGAACTGCGTAAATGTTTTACCTCCAGCTTCACTCTCATGCACAAGTGATTTCTGGATGTTGTTAACACATGATTTGTGCTTCTGCATCCTTACGTCATCAGGTAAGCATTTACCCCCTAACTGCATCGACAAATCCTGCGCATCCTCCATGTGTGTACTCTCAGCTTCCAAGTCCGGTTTAGTACAAGAGCTCTGCACAAGAGACAGCAAACATGCAGTCTCTATGAAACGTCATGTAGCCAACCTAAGGTGGAAGCAAATTCTTGTAACCATGAGAGGCCTTATAAATAAAAGTATAAACAAGACCTCGATACTACATACATTAAGCATGCCCAGAAGTGTCATTGATTTACCCTCACTTTGGGGATGCAAGATGCACGTGTGAATGAATTCATCAATAAAAAATATTTATAAAGTGTGTAAAATATGTCTATTTAATTAAAAAAATTAAAATTAAAAATTAAAAAATTAAAATTAAGTCCATTATTCAACTAATGGAATGGTCTACCACGAAATGATTGAAAATGATTTGACTTCCACCGAATAAAAACCAAGACAACAAAGATTGAAGTCTTGTATCCAAGGAGTCTCATTGAATTACAAGGCTTGTCATGTCTATTGAAATATCATACTAGTCTAGATATTAACTAATCCATTTGCTACCTGAAGTAAAAAATGAGAAACACTAACCTGAGTGTCACTCCCTTTCTCATTGCACTCTTCATCTCTCTGGACACAGGCCGCATAACCAATGGAATGATTACTTGCAGCATCATTTTCAGAAGAGGCGTCAATCTTTTTCTGTCCAACGCTCTCATCTTGGGCAACGTTTCCACCAGTGGTCGTCTATTGGAAAATTAGAAACAAATCAAGACTCGATTAGAAAATTGGTCATACGTAATTAGCAAATGCTAAAAGGAAAGAGAGTGAGACATAAGAAGCAGGCATACAGCTTGTCTCCTCCATACATGCTGCCATAGATTTCTCAACTCATTTCTCCTTACAGGCTTAACAAGATAGTCAGCAGCACCTCTCATCATGCATTTATACACTGTGCTAACTGAATCCTGCGAGGACATCACTGCATAATCACAAAAATTAAAATTAAGATTTTATTTCATACTAAATCTTTCATCATATTAGAAAAACAATCAGTGATTTTATCATAAGTTATATTCTCCGTATCATACTTATAACAGGGATGTTTTTGCAAATCTCATGCTCCATAATCAGCGTAAGAAGAGCGAATCCAGATATTGAAGGTAAATCCACTTCTGTCAATACGATATCTATGTTTTCTGGTCCTCCCTTCAGCATCTCCCAAGCCTTCAAGCCATCAGGAACGGCATTAACTGCTCAAAACACAAAACAAACCCTTGTCAGCTCCCACTCCCACCATACCACGTCTACAAATCTTATATTCAAAGCAAAATTCAATATGATATCTACACACCAGCTACTCCTCACTAATCAAACTCCCCAATAGACAATTCAATACTCATAAACATAAGATCAACATCTTAAACTACACAGGATCCATATTAGCACAACAATACAAGGCAAGTTTTTAAATTCTTGTACTTATGTAGAGTTCTGGTGACATTAGCTCCAGTTGTGATCAACAACAAACAATGATTTAACCAATTACAGAACATACAACACACATCATATCACCAAAAAGGCGCGAAATCTCATAAGTTATTTAGCAACCAATTACAAAGCAATATGATATATTTTTCTTTATATGTTCCATTCTTTTTCCAAATCATTTTGTCTTGTTAGTGTAATTCTCCCTTTTCTAGCCAAGTAAATAAATAAAAATAAGCCCTTAATTGTAAAACAGATAAAATCGACCGATCCAAAAAAAATTGATTTTTTTTTTTTAATTTTGTTTGATGCAATTAAAACAAGCCTACAATAGTAAAAGGGAAAAAACCAACTAAGGGAAAAACACAAAAACTATCAACTTCACAAACTCAAGCTTGAACATCAATATGACATAACCAAAACCTGAACTTGATAATCAAAACTTGCTCTCACTCAAACAACAAAACAACCCTTTAAAGCAATACACAAACACACACACATACACACACAAACAAAACACAATTCAATCAATGAACCAACCAAATTCCCATCAAAGCTACAATCTTTACAAGAACCAATAAAGTAAACATCAATTCAAAAACAAAAACAACAGAACCATCCATCAATACCTCTATAACTGGATTTCCTCAAAAGGGCAGATATAATTTGTCTAGTAGAATCATCAGCCTCAACAAGCAAAACCCTCAAAGCCATCCTTGGCAAGAACCTCTCCCACTTCACCAACCCATCTTTCTTCTCTTCTGCTGCTGCTCCTGCTCCTGCTCCTCCTGCTGTTGCCTCCATTTCTTCACTGCTCAACACCACTTCTCCCATTCTCCTCTCGCTGTGGTCTGCTTTGAGCACTTTTTGCATATCACCTAGTAATATCTAGAAACCAATACATATAAGCAAAAATATCTGAAATGTAATGTGAGAGAGAAGAGTTTTGAAAAACATAAAAAATATCTAGAAAGAAGAGGGCACAGTTGTGGTTTGTTTGTGTGGCCTACACTTGCCAAGTCAGCAGATTTTCTGACAGATCAAAAGGCAAAGTCTCATTGGGAGGCTCTCTCTGCTTCTCCCTCTCTTTGTGTGGCTCTCTCTCTCGCTTCTCGTTCCTTTCAATATGCATTATTACTAACAACTCCCTATATTTTAACTTTATTTTATTCTTAAGTATTTTATATCCATTTTATCTGCCATAATACATAACATTGACCAATCTCTATATAATTTTAAAAAGTATTAATATGTTATTGGAGTATTATATAGACTCTTATGTATGGAGAGAATAAAAATTTTATTTTTATTTGGATTTAAAATATTATATATAATTTATAAAAAAGTAAAATATATTTTTGTAGTATGAGACATTTTTTTAATAATCATCAAATTGCTTTAATTTTTTCAAAATGATCAAATTAGTTTTCTTCATAATTATTATATTATTTATTTAGACTTCAGCAGAAACCTTGAAAAGTTAAACCTTTAATAAGTTTAACTATTATAAAATATCTATATAATTAGTAAAACATTATGTTATAAATGATTTTTTTAGATTTCAAATTTTTTAAATTTCAAACCTTTAATTTCATGAATCTTTAAATTGTAATACGATGACAATAACTACTTCTATCACCATACAAATTTGTAAAGGAATATGATTTACTTTATCATAATTTTATAAGTAATTATAAAATGCAATCTCATTCTGTAAACTTTTAAGATTTATACGTAAATTAATTATATTTATTTAATAATTATCAAAATAAAATATTTATAAAAATAAAAAAATTGTTCCTAATTTCTTACAACCAACAAGATGTATAACTTCGCACCCTAATAAGAATTAAGAGTGGGTAACATGTACAATTGAAGGTGCTAATTTGGTTATTATGAAAAATATAGGGATTAATTCAGTTAAAAGTAGAAATGGTACAAAATTATTTAAAATACAGGGCACTTATTCGGTAATTCTCCATTATCAAAAGAGTCAACCAAATTTTTTGTGATATTTTTGTGGGTGGGCAGGAGAGGGACCCACAAAGTTTTTGGAGAGATTTTAATATTAGTTTCCTGGTTAGATATTTTGAGATACTTTTAATCTCATGGACAGGATTTCGCCACGTGGATTCCTATCAGGGGAGGCTTCATTTGTGGTTTTGAAGTTGTCAAACGTCAAATAACGCTATCATTTAACGTTCGCTGTGGCAGTCGCGGGCGATTCTAGAACTCTCTCTACTCGCTCTTTGATTGGGTGAAATCCAAGCGCTGCCGAGCTCTGATTGGATGGGGTCAAAAATTGGGTCCCTGTCAATTACTAAAGTAACCTTGGCGGTTCGCGATAAGAGGATGAGATGGCATCACGACGACGTGCACTCTTTTCCAATGGTTTCCTTTTGCCCCGTCAAATTTGGGGATGGATGGCTGCCAAAGATCCACCGCTTTGTCGTTTTTAACTTCGCCACGTATATTATATTTGTACGAATACACCGATTTTATTAATTTAAATTTTAAATATTCTTTAATAATTATTTTTATAATTAATTTAAAAATTATTATTAATAAATAATCTTATCCAATCTATAAAATAATAATCGAATATATATAAATCTAACAAGTTAAATCATTATGAATATAAAAACATGTTTGAAATCGTTTTTAAAATAATATTTTTAAAAATGAAAAATATACTTTAAAAATGCAATATATTTGATAGGATTTTTCAAAATTTAATTTCAAAAACAGAAAATTATATAAATATATGTGATATTCATTTTAAAAATGAGTAAAATATCTGTTTGAAGAGAAAACTAATGATTTATTTGGAAAATATGTTTTGAAAATACTGAAAAACATAAAAATATATATTTTTCATTTTTTAGTTATTATTTTAAAAATGTGTTTTCTATATTAAAAAATACGTTTTATAAAATAACTAATCAAATATTTTATAACTTCTAGGATATATATATATATATAGACGTAGTGGGTCAAATGTCTCCATGCTTTGGGATTTAATTAGTGAATGCGATATTCGAACACCTACAAATAATATAAAAGAGGAAGTATTCGACTGATATTTTGCTTAAAGTGTGCATCGTGCAACGTGAGTAACGATGATATCATTTATTTCAAAGAAGAAGAAAAACATTGATATCGTTTTTGATATTTTGGCATTTACATTAATATTGCTTGGTTTGGCGCACGTGCTTTGCATGTGTTTGTATGTTCATACATGCTTATACATTTTTTTTTTAGGCAGAAACAAGCCCAAGGATTAATCTAAACCATACTAGATTTAACTTTAAGCATGACTTGGAGAGCAACTCTTATATAAAAAGGAGCACTCTACACAGAGAATGACCTACACAAGATAGGGTGAGGACCCAACAAGGTGGGTTGAAGACCCACATATTAAATGGTGGAAAATATATTATTTGAATGTAAAATTGTGCACCACTTGCATGGAGGGTATGTTTACATTCTTTTGCAGATATAAAAAGTTTGAATCCTCATGTTTAATTAGAAATTTGCAATGGTATATCAAATAATTTTACAGTTGCAAATAGAATGAAGTTGTCTTAATAATACTCCATTTATACGTGTATACATATGTTCATATAATTATGAATCCAAATTTCTCTTCAATCTCTAAAATTGCAATAATTTGAAAAATTTTATATACAAAAATGAAAAGCTTGCATACAATTATAGAAAAATCGTAAGTTGTAATCGCATTCACTTATATAGCAAAACGAATATATATACGAAAGTATGGTAATAGTATGGGCAAAGATTTTTTATATATAATCTTTGCCCATACTATTACCATACTTTTGGACTTTTGGTTGTCCCATGAAGTATGAAAACGAAGTTAAGTTGTCGTTGAATATATTTTACATCTAAAATTTATGTAATTTTTAAAATTGTAAGGGGTATTATCGTTTAACAATATATATATTCTACGAGGAATTGAAAAAAGATGGGGTAAATATATTTAAAAGCACAAATGTGATATCTATCTATCCTGGCTTAGTAATTTAAATTTCAAATAATTTTGAAATATTAAATGATACAAGTGTCATTTAACTTTCACACAAATTGGAGAAAGCCACGATTCATGGGATTATTCATTTGTTTACAAGCCATTACTTTGGATAGACTATAATATAATAAATTATTAAGTTAGGCCTTTTATTTATCAATTGAATTCGGTATTTACCTTCTGATGCCTAAGAAAATACCATATATATAAACTAGTGAGACCATTTACAAGTATGATAATACTATTTGTATTATTACACAAATTTGTTTTGAGTCAGAAGGATATAATTTTAACATATAATTGTATGTGAACGTGAGGGGTTTTATATTGAATCACTTTGTTGTTCTGAGTTAGAATGATACAATTTTAACATATAATTCTATGTGAATGTGAGGGAGTTTACATTGAATCACTTTGTTTGCTTTATAGGGTTCAAAATTTCTCCCCTAGGACTTGTTATGGACAATTGCAGCCTATCGGTACTTATGAGAGTATAAGCCATTTTAACTTATCTATAGCATGTACAAACATTGAGTTTTATGTCATCACATTATATGAAAATAAACTTACACCATTACTATTAGCTAAAGCTATCGAAGAGAAGGTAAGGCACAAGTCTTATGTGGAAGATCATTATGTCTTGAATCCTCGTCACTAAAGGTTAAAGATGTCAAATAAAGCCTCTATAAAAGTGAATCACGTCCAAGTCTAGGTCCCTTCATAGGTTGTTAAGAATTTTTTATTTGATCCAAACCGGTGTGGCTCTAATCCGTTTAGGACGAGTTTGAGATATTGAAACGGGTTTCAAATCGGGTGTGGGTAAAAAAATGTTTGATCCAATAAATGGATGTCAAATAAGATCTCTATGAGAATAAGTTGAGTATGAGAGCTTCGGCTTGGGGATGTTAAGTAAAATCTCTAAGAGAGTAAGTCATGTCGGAGTGTAGGTGCTTAATACTAAACACTGAAACTCCTATTATAATTTTTGAAGTAAATATATATAAGTATATAATGACAAGTTTCAAATAATGGTATCCTATACTATTAAACTAACATTGTTCTCAAATTCAAATGTCTTTCTTTTTTTTAACACAAAGAAAGAAACAATGAAAATAATAAATCAACAGTTGCACTATTTCAGAATAGGAGTTCTTTTTTTGTGTCTACAGTAATGGCCCTTTCTATAAAGTGCTTAGATAAAAGGGTTTCACTCTAAAAAAAACAAAAATCAAAAGAAAAACAAAAACAAAAACAAAAAAGTCTCCTTTTGCGCAAGTTCTGCACCAATTTACAAATCATTAGATATAATTACCTTTTTTTTTTTTTTTTTAATTAGGAACACAAAGTATGAATAAGCCCCTCCCATTATGTGAGGTATGAGTTCAACACCCATCCTATAACATCAAAATAATAATAATAATAATAATAATAGTTATCTCACAATTTGTATGAGTTGATCTTTCACCCTCGTGTTGGTCTCCTCCCCATCTTTGTGTGGGTAGATCCTTTCTAACTGGGAGTAGTCTCTCGAGTCGTGCTACTAGTGATCTATTTCAGTTGGTTCCAACAATCTTATACATCATTCCCAATTACAGTTTTTGTACTAAAAAAAAAAAGTATCAAACGATGACTCCTACTAGTGTTTTCTCATTTTTGTTAATTATACATATGATATAATAACCAATTTCAATGATTGAAATTGTATTTATTTGGAGTAATATGAAACATAAAAATAATTAATAAATGACCATTAAATTTTAATGTTCAAGTCTACAAAATTATTCCTTTGGTTTTTTATATAAAAAAAAGACCATAATAAAATGGATTCACTTCATAGCTACCTACTAACTATATGAATTAGTTAGCGCATCCTGAGCGACTTCCTTACCTTATGTCCTTACCTCATTCAATATAACTATTTGATCTTATTAGATTTTAATAAATCCTTAATTATGTAGAATTGTTATGTAGTGTTTAATCTAATTAACCTTTTGATAAATTCATGATCTCATTGTATTTTAACTCATTTAACTGTGCTTACAGTGTTTGCGATCGTTAAGCTTTAATGAACTCTTGATTTTATTAAATTTCGATCAACTTTTGATCCCGTTTAAAATCAACCCACAAAGAAACACAAAAAATAATAGAAAAACGGTATGGATAAGCAAAATTGCCTAAAATCATATACAAAAATGTTAAATAAAAGATACACAATCATCGGAGGCAATTTGGGCAATCCAATTCCTGAATCCACCACCTGCCTGTACAAATACAACCCTAATAAAACCACGTACATTAAAAATCAACATCCAAATTCAAAGAAGTGGGTCCCACTCCACCAAAGTTATCCACAACGCCACCTAAACAAATCCGTGCATGACACGCTGACAACACAACACAACACAACCCATTACAATGAGTCTGTGTGCGGTCCCTAACTACATGGTCAAAATCCAAATGTCCATGAAAAAAATACTTTTAGTGCCTTGTTTAAAAGTTTGGCTATCTACTTATGGATGGATTGGATAAAATTATTCATTAATATCGATTATTAAATTAATTATAAAATAATTTTAAAAAAATATTTAAATATTATTATTAATTAATAATTTTATTTAATTAATAAGATAATCAAATCTCTTATTTAATTGTAATACTCTTTCCTTCCATTTGGAGAAAATCTAGTCTAACAATAGTCCCAATTGTATTTTATCTGATGCTTAATATAAGTTTTTTTCCTTCAAAAAAAAAAAAAAAAAAGTAAAGGGAGAAGTGG
The DNA here is from genome assembly GCA_019925255.1 of Litchi chinensis. Taxonomy (NCBI): domain Eukaryota; kingdom Viridiplantae; phylum Streptophyta; class Magnoliopsida; order Sapindales; family Sapindaceae; genus Litchi; species Litchi chinensis. The sequence goes on along the minus strand of CM034462.1, from coordinate 1,008,603 downwards.
TCTTAGATATAGCTTTGTGGTAACCACACTTCTTCATAAAGTGGAGATTTCCAATTCAAATTCATTCTCCATCAAAATTAAAAAATAAAAATAAAAAATAATAGGAGAGAGAAAGAATAAAAAGTAAAAATTTTCTATCCATTTATTTGTGAAATTTACCCCATATTAACATATTTTCAAAATATTAATAAAAATCATATCAGTACCCAATCAAAATATAATAAAATATTTCAATTATAGTAATAGGTATTTAAATTAACAAGAAAATCTTCAATACTATTATATATTTTTGAATTTCTATTACTAACACATTAACATATTTTTTTTAATGTGAATCCATTTCGACAAAAAAAAAGTTGCATATTTTCATCCTAATACAATTATGAAAAGCAAAATATGCATCCAGTTTTGATAAATTATTATTAAAAATATATCTCACTTTCTTTTTTATTTATATTTTACAATTTTTAGAAGAAAAAGATAAATCTTCTTACTTTTAAGTGCTTGAAAATTTTGAGAAATCTTGGTAAACATTTCTAAAAGAGTTTTTCAATTCTTTAAAATTTTGTTTGTTGTGTTGGGTTAGATAATTGTCTTGAAGACCATTTTTTAATCACATTATCAATTTATACTATGTGATAAGAAATTCAATTTAAATAAATAATTATTCAAGTTTTTAATAATTATTATTTCGATGGAGTTTTGTTAATTTATTGATTTAGATAAAATTTTTTAAATCAGTTTCTTTAATAATAATTATTGAATTGATTATAAAAATAATTATTAAATAATTATATAATCAATTTAATTATGATTATCGAAAATTCGTATTGAGTAACTAAACTTGCAAGGGAGCTATATCACACAGTCGAGATGTCCAAACAGCCAACTAGATTCAGCATTGGTCCACAAAAGATTTTCTTATTATTATTATTGTTTTGAAATAAAAGATTTTTTTTTTTTTTTAAATAAAAGATTTTTTTAATTTTAAGATATCCAAAGTCTGGTCAGGTCTGGTCGGATCACGTGTCCTTATCCAAATCCTCTAAACAAATAAAATAAAATAAAAAAGTTAAAAATTAAAAATCTCTCCTTTCCCACACTTTCTGTTCATTTTCTGCCAGTTTCCAATCATCCAAACACGGTTCTGCAGCATCCTATGGCGACTCTTTTCACTTCACTCAAACTTCCTATCTCACCCTCACCTTCTCCATCACCATCATCGTCTTCATCTTCTTCTTCATCGTCTGTGTTTCTTGCCACCATTTCAAGAAAATCAGACTTGTCTCTGATGTCAAGTTTCCTGAGACCATTCACTGACAAGAGCAGGAGAGTCATGGAAATGGCACCCAAAAAGAGACACTTGAAGCCACTGCTGGTTAGAATGTCATGGGATGGTTCTCTCTCTGCTGTCAAGTTGATCATCCAAGGCAAAAATCTTGAGGTCTCTGATTGGTTAAGTGTTGTTTTCTATAAAGTTGCTGTTTTTATCTGTATTGTATTCTTTTTTCTTGTTGAGCTTTATTGAAACTTGTTAGTTATTAGTTGTCAGTATTAGATTTTGAATGATGAAAAAATGTGATGTGTAAAGTTTGGATTTTTACTCTTTTTTTTTTTTTTTAATTATGCATATTCTTAAAGCAGTATCTTGCATTGTTTTCAATGAGATTGAAGGTGTTACTTGTTAAGAAGTCGAGATTGGCTTACTATTAGATTTTGAATGATGAAAAAATGTGAATTGTAATGTTTGGATTTTTATTTTTTTTATATGCATATTCTAAAAGTAGTATCTTGCATTGCTTTCAATGAGATTGAAGTTGTTACTTGTTAAGAAGTTAGAGATTGGTTTAGTGGTATCTCTCACACACTTACATCAATCAATCAGATTATCGGGTTTCGTGATGCCCCAATATGAAAATCACTATAATTGGTTTAAAAGAAAAAGTTAAGAGTGAACTTGTCTCACACTCACATCAATGAGATTCTAGCTTTTTGTAGTGTCCCGTTTGTGCAATTCTATGAAAATTACTAAAATTTGTGTTTAAGGCTCAGTTGGTTGGTTTAAAGATGGAGAATTTTAACATTGTATGTTTTAGCACAAGCAGAAGTGGATATGATTTGCTGATACTTGGTGGGAATTTTGATATTTTAGGAACAACCCCATTAATTATGTGGAGCTTATATTATGTGTATGTATTGTTTTCTATTAGTTTTTCTACAGTGAAGTATTTTGAAAGGGGTTCTTTTTGTTTGGATATAGTTGACAGATACGGTTAAAAAGCATGTTGAAGATAAGGTTGGCAAGGCGGTTCAGAAGCATAGCCATCTGGTGAGGGAAGTTGATGTTAGACTGTCTGTTCGGGGTGGGGAGCTTGGCAGAGGCCCTCGAATTCGGAGATGTGAGGTGCTTTTTTTCTGATCCTGGTTCTTTTAGTTTGATTGCTGTTTTCATATAACTTTGTTAGGATTGTGTTGAGTACTATTGGCTGTTGTTTAGGTGACTTTGTTTACGAAGAAGCATGGAGTGATTCGTGCAGAAGAAGATGGTGAGACGGTGTATGGGAGTATAGATTTGGTGTCATCAATCATTCAAAGGAAGTTGAGGAAGATTAAGGAAAAAGAGTCAGACCATGGTCGGCACATGAAGGGGTTCAACAGACTCAAAGTTAGGGAGCCTGTTGCACAAGCAGTTCAGGATGATACTGATGGAGAATTCGAAGAAGAGGATGTAGATGTAGTTGATGAGGTAGTTATCTACATTTTCCATTTATCTACCATTATTTGTTTTTATCTTTCTAGATATTATCTCATTACATAACTAATCTACATTAATATCAAATTTTGATACAATTTCTAGTTTGTTAGTGCTGTTGTTAGAGCGTATATTTGCATATAAAATCCTAATATGCTAATATTGGTATTGGCGGAGTGGATCAATTTCTCTTTGCCTCGAGAAGTAGGCTGCATCTTTAGTCTCAGAAGTAAATGTTGTTAATCATTTTGAAGATGCATACCATTGAATTGTGATTAATTGGAACTCATAAGGTTCATATGTTTTGTTGCTTGGAATACCGTATCTTTCTCTTTTTTTTTTTTCGCTTTTTCTGGTATCATAGTTCAGCTGATCTCCTCAAATTCACTGCAAATAATATGTTGCTTCTTGGTCTGGAAACATTTTTTTATACATTTTCAAGGATCTGTTTAACTTCCACGAAATTACTGACTATTCTATCAACAGTTTGATGACATTAGTTCTTCGTCAAATATAAAGTTGGAGAATGACCGAAAATTATGTCCATGGAATGTTTTATGATTATGGTGCATATACTTTGCAGTTATATTTGACTTTTTAACTTGTGAACAGCTTGCCAATTTTTTATAAATTATCATACATTCAACATGTAATAGAGTATTCCATGGTGGAATTGTTATCACCATTATTTACGCTTATATTCCTTCTGGTCTTTCTTAAATGATTATTGGCACTCAACATGCAATCCTTACCCTCTGAGCATTGATGTCGCTACACCCGTAGGCACAAAGTAGAAGTCCCCCTATTGCTTTTTACCTAACCTAGACATGCCATTTCTTTATGAAGCATACTAATCTTGAACCTGTTACAGATTGTTCGCACGAAATACTTTGAAATGCCTCCTTTGACAGTCTCTGAAGCCATTGAGCAGCTGGAAAATGTTGATCACGACTTCTATGGATTCCGCAATGAAGAAACTGGTACAAACTCACCATTTCTCTGTTCATTGCCTTGGCATATAAATTGTTAACATTGACTGAAACACATTATCCTATGCTTGGCTCCAGGTGAGATCAATATTGTGTACAAAAGAAAAGCTGGAGGGTACGGTCTTATTATACCTAAAGGAAACGGTGAAGCAGAGAAACTCGAGCCTGTGGTGGTAGAACCTGCCAGAGAACCCTCCTTGGCTGATTTGAATTAACCAAGGCTAGAAGATCCTTCTGTTCAACAGGTTCATCGTAACGTTTTACTAATCACCTGTAGCTTTTTAATGGCAATGATGTACATGCAGACCAAGGCAGGATAGATAGACCATACATAACTCTTAAACATTTGCACATGTTTTGGATGATTAGTTTTTGTAACATGACAAGGATCAAGTGGCACCCAACATATAGATGAGAAAAAGTTTTTGCAATTTCTATGCAATGTATGGATGTTGACTAATTAATTCTGTTTGCTAACCTCTTTTGCTCCACTTGTATCCACTAACAACCAATGTTTGTAAACTATCTACAGGAAGGGTGTTTAGGGACCACTGAGTTCTAGGAAACCTACGAATGGAAGGACCAAGATCCACCAATTTTGTGCCACTATAGCTGACACTAGCATAGTGGAGATTCTTCTTTTAATGATCTTTATTTAGTGCTGCGTTTACTTAGCTTTGTTGTCTCTTTCAATGGGTTCCATCGTTTTTGTCGAAGATAAGATTTTGTCAACTTGTAACTAGGTTCATTGTCTCTTCATAAATTCTTGTCCATCCACAGTTGCCTCATTGATGTGATTGTTTTCAATTAATTATTAATGTCACATCTTAACTAGTATTAATCTCATTGGTAGAAACTGAGAATACCTTCTACCTAAGTGCAAGCAAAGTCAAGAAGCACCTCCAACAACAGATTTTGCATTAGGCTCTATAAGGATTCCATAATGCAACCCATAAGGTGATAACACGACACTTGAAGAGAGATGATCTAAAACTATGAAGCTATTCTTGCATCGAAGCTTAAGTTTTTAAATGTAGAAGTGATTTTAGATGCTATTGATGATCAGTTTTAACTGAAACTAGTTGAGGCTAGAAGCCAAGTCTGAGACACGACAAGTGGTACTGACATGACATGCTCAACAAGATTTTGATGTCAGATCAGATGGTAATGAAACTCAAAAACTCATAACGAAGATTAGTTAATAATTGTACCTTAGCTTACCACATTAGTGTACAAGTATAATCAAAGTTCCAAAATAAATCTGATAGAAGACAATGCATTTATCTAAATCATTCTTCACAAGGGCAGAGAAGAGAAAATTCAAGGAAAGATGGCTCTATTAGCCTCTTGGCAACTCATCACAAATCAACACTTAAAAACATTTCAAAGAGATTGGGATAACTCTAGCTCAACAAAGTGAAAACGTGACTATCTTCTCTGATATAGTTTAACTTGTTATAAATTATTTACAGTCAGCTCCGTGAAGCTTGTCCTCAAGCTGTTTCCCATCTCAGAAGCATCAATATTTTCTGAAATGGATATGGAGAGCACCTGTTGTCCAAATCCATTTGCAGTGCCTTATTTGCCAAGCTAAGATTTTGCATCATCTTGTGCATTTGCCAAACTAATCAAGATACATTCCGAAATGGAGTAATCATGGTCGTGAACATGCTTATCCATTCAGGCAACATTCATTCCTCAATTCGTGTTGTCAACTAGGAAGAGGATTTTTCCTTTTCCTGGCGGAGAATCTCTCTGTTGACACACTTAATAGCTTGTTAATCGACAATCCATCCCCTAAAATCTTTCTCCTCTCTTCAAATCTAAATTTAATTCGATCATCAAGCTTATAACCTAGAAATGCAGGAAAAGCCAATAGCTCTCCAACTTCTCGACCCATCTTCTCTATCAAATACTCCAACTTCTGCTCTAAAGAGCTATAGCTGTACTGCAGTATCTGAGGGTGCTTCTTGCTCATGACATGAATGTCCGTTAGAGACAACCCGTAGCTCAGGAATAATTCAATAACCTTCTGCATATTTTCGCAGCTTGTTCTGGTCACAGCACCCAAGGCGATTGCTAATTCCTTTTGCCTATATCTATACCCAATCTTGACCAAAAAAGCAAGCTTAACCTCAATGTTCTCGAATGACAAGGCTAGAAACAATGGTGCTTTTGTCAAGAACTTGGCAATATCCTCAGAATCCAAACCACATTGCTTCAGAAAATCTATCCTAGGATGTAACTTCCTCTCCCTACTAGTACTAATCAAACCTGGAAAGATTAAAAAAATTTTGAAAATTTCCTCATCGCTTAGACCAGCAAAAGACCTCAGGACCTCAATATGATCCTTCACATGTTTCACACTGTAATTCAATATCATCGGGAATTTCATCAACACAGTGCCCGTGCCATCCAAATCATTCCCACTCAGTTCTTTAATAACCCCAATTCTTGGAATCAGCTGAGCTTCCAAATCGTAATTGAGAATCACCGGACGCCTTACAATCAAATCAATACCACCAAAGGGCTTCAAGAACTCAATCATCTTTTCTATCTCTTCAACAGACTTATTACACAAAGCCTTACTTAAATTAACATGATTGAGAACATGAACAAGCTTTTCTTCAGATAATCCATGTTGAATCAGCAACCTAACTTTTCGATCAAACCCCACCAAGAATCTAGTCTCCGTTGAACTAAAAAGCCGTTCAAGCTGCAAAGGTTCAATCTTTCCTCCTAAATTACACCGAATAAAACAAATCAACGGCTCAATTTCCTTCACTACCAATACATTTGGGTTCTTCATAATCAAGTTATAAAGCGCAATGCCTTTGATCCCAATAGACTCCAAACACAAAACACGGTCATGTAATTTATCAAAAGGAGTCACTCTCAGAACCGGGTTCTTCTCCAAAAGTGATTCGATTTCTTCTCTGTTGTTTACATGTTCTGCACTGTAACTCAATATCATTGGGAATTTCGTCAACACAGTGTCTGTGCCATCCAAATCATTCCCACTCAGTTCTTTAATAACCCCAATTCTCGGAATCAGCTGAGCTTCCAAATTGTAATCGAGGATCACTGGATGCCATACAATCAAATCAATGCCACCAAAGGGCTTCAAGAATTCAATCATCTTCTCTATCTCTTCAACAGACTTATTACACAAAGCCTTACTTAAATTGACATGATTGAGAACATGAACAAGCTTTTCTTCAGATACTCCATGTTGAATCAGCAACCTAACTTTTCGATCAAACCCCACCAAGAATCTAGTCTCCGTTGAACTAAAAAGCTGTTCAAGCTGCAAAGGTTCAATCTTTCCTCCTAAATCATACCGAATAAAACAAATCAATGGCTCAATTTCCTCCGCTACCAATACATTCGGGTTCTTGATAATCAAGTTATAAAGCGCAATGCCTTTGATCCCAATAGACTGCAGACACAAAACACGGTCACGTAATTTATCAAGAGGAGTCAGTCTCAAAACCCCGTTCTTCTCCAAAAGTGATTTGATTTCTTCTCTGTTGAGTCCCATTCCTTGCAAGAATTTCACTGAAACAAAAACAGTACTTATCAACTTAAATAAAGCTTGAACACCATGTACGTAAACTGTTCCATAAAATGCCTCTGAGAGAGAAACTACCTGTTTCAGTCTCCGTAGTTTGTAGATTGATTGGTGAGTCCAGATAACTGCATTTGATGACAAAACGGTTGATGGGTCGAGAACCCAGTGAGGCCAAACGTTGTCTGATCTCGATTCTTGAAGTCTCGGTGAGGTTTACGAGCGAAAACCATTCGTTGGCGCGGAGAGCTGCAAATGAAGAAACCGAAGAGGACCCATATTTTGTTGTGTTAAATGTGACCTGAGAGAGGGAGGAGATAGTAGGAGAGATAGCAGCAGCCACCATTTTTGTGCTGGAAACGGTGTTGTTTGCTGGATAAGCTCTCAGTGACAAGTGAGTCTCGCACGGTTGAGTCTTGAAAACTTGGTCTCGCGCGTAATTCAAATGCATCGAGTGTCTTGGGTTTGGGCATTTGGTTGGGCCTGAACTATGAGTATTTTAAACGACCTGTTTTATGACTAGTTGCCCCTCTTCTGGCTCTTTTATCTAAGGGTGGGCAACATAACCGCAACCAAATCGACCAGAAAAAATTGGTTTTCCGCTTGGCTTTGGTTTGGTTCGGTTTTCATTTATAAAAACCGAATTTTTTCGGTTTTGGTTTGGTTTTGGGTTGAAAAAATTGGCCTAAACCAAAAATTGAATTTCATTAAAAAAATAATAAAAAAAAATCCTAAAATACAAAAGCATCATATTCACAAATTAGTAATTCGGTTCGGTTTGATTCTGTTTATATCACTAATTCAAACCAGACCGAATCAAACAGACCTAGATCATTTCAATTTATATCACTAATTCAGTTCGGTTCAATTTTTTATATCAAAAATTTATTTGTATACAAAAAACTCATCGGTTTTTATCTTTTTTGTTTTCGTGAAATGAATAACTACATTACATTATATGTATTAGATAAATGAAAAATATTCACTGAAACAGTTTACCATAGAGCCTTACCTTGTTTGGGAGGATGGAAACTTGTGTTTCTAGGCCTTGAGTTGAGATTAATTGCCCATCTTCTGGCCTTTTCATAGTTCTCTTTTGTTGGTTACAAAAAGCTACAGAAAGATGGTAGTCTTTTCTGAAACGAATGAATATACTACATACGTCATCTATATTAGGGAAACTAAACCAACTTGCATGACGTTTTGCAGGAAAGGAAGTGCCCCTATTAATGCTGAGGATGGTTCCTGACCCAAAAACCCTACCTTGGCTCCAAAAGTATAAATTAATACATGCATTTTTGACATTTTGTTTTTATATTTTTTTGCTTTTACGCTTAAGTTCTGACTCTAATACAATGTGTTGTCTCTCATCTTATGGTAATGGATTATGAGAGACTTATGAATTGTAGATCATTTACGAGTTGTATTAAAAAAGATTAGTTTTTTTGTAAGATTATTTTTAAAATAATGTTACACTTGGAAGAAATTTATCTAAATTTTTTATACAAATCATTCACTATGCTGTTTTTTAACAACCACATCAATTATGTAATGATATATTAATGATCTAATGACTACAAATCAACAACATCATTTATATAATGAACTTGGGTAAACTTTTAAATAAGATAGGTGTATAGCATTACTTTTACATTTTGTTATCCATTAATGTACCATTAATTATACAAGCAAAAGTCCCTTTTGAGCTTCGGTTCAAATGGAGACTAGGTACCTCGACACAAGGCTTCTCTACCCTTTTTTACACCAACAAGTGCTTGAAGGGGGTATATGGGCAGTGGTGGTTTACCAAGGCAAGTTGTAAGAACTACCCGTTATCTCAATACAACCTGTTGTCATCCTTATTTCGTGCATCTATTTAATTAAATAATTAAAACTTACCACTGAAAATGCATGATAAATAATATTAGGGTAGACGTCCATCCTAGGGAGACTATATACAAAAAGAAATGTTGATTAGAACCCCCTCGGATGATTTTCTCCAGTTTTGTTTTTGGTATACCGACGAATTTTTAGTTTGCTGATATGATGAACCAGTGATAGTGTATAAATAGCACAAAACATTCTAATTTGAAGTCAGCATCAGCAATTTCCAGCCACCAAGTTTTTAGTGAACATCACATAGAAAAAGAGAGGATATAAAGAATATTATATCAATTCTTTATAAACAGAAAAATTCAATGTTACTACAAAAAGGATGGATTTGTAAATGACACAAATACAGCATCCCCCTTGTGTTGATTTCTCAGGACAATTTAGAATCATGCGGTGGAGCTTGAGGTCTTCAGTGTGAATTCATCTTCCGTTCCCTGATTCTTTTCCCTTCATTAAAGTAGCTAGAAGAGGTTTGTTGCAGACACTTTCAGGTTGTTCGAATTCAGGATGTGAACTGCGACTCTTGTGACTTTTAGTTTTATTGCTTGTTGGATTGCCTTTTATTAGGACAACTGATGAGCTTCCCGTTTTAGTTTTCTTGCGTAATCTGGAAAGTGAAGCCCTGAAAATGAAAAATCCAATAAGATAACAATAATGTCTGATATGCATTCCAGCAGCAAGCATCGGAGAAAAATAAGTGAGAAATTGCAGGTATACTTGCCTCTTTTTGGGAACTAGGCTAACATCATCTGATGGCCCTGTACCAACTTCTCCACTTTTCTCGTCCTGGGGACTCTGTACCTGCACAAGGAAGCAGATACAAATATGGTAATCAGCACCTTTCATTTGTAACCAGTCGCATTCCATAGAAACATCTCAAGATGGAAAAGCGCAAGCTTTGAAATTTGAGATCCACTACAAGTTCCAGCTTACAACTCGAGTTTGACAAAGGTCTAAATCAATGTGATCATTATGCTATCTGAAGCAGCACCACAGTGCTTCAAGGTAAAATTTTTTACCAGTTAAAAAAGTTCAAAAAGCACAACTGATGGTGCTAACAAAGGAAATGATATTTGTTAGACCTTGGCCCCTTAAGCAGTAAAAGTATACCACATAGATATTGGCATACGATTCGAAACCACATAATCATTGCAACAAAAGCACATAACTCATGCTCTACGCTGGTATAAAAGGATCATGGTATTTTAAAGAGACTTTAATCCAAAGTATGAAAAGAGATTCTAGATGTCTTACTTTAACCAGGAAACTCTTTGGAGTTTCCAATAGCCTAAAATGATAATATAAATATACATAATGCAATATTTTATGGGAAGGAAACTTCAGACAACAAGATTAGGTGTCATAGAAGGCAAGCAGAATGCAAGTCAATAAGAATTATGTAATATGAACGAGAAGTGGATCAAAATCCATTAAAAGCAAACAATGATATTGGTGTCGACATGTACACAACATTAACTAGCTTTTAACCTCAGAAATGCTACATAAAATATTACCGATTTTTCACTAGCTCTCTCCAAAACTATAACTATAAACATAAAATTTGGTCATACTTAAGCATTTCACAGAAAACTAAACAGACAAAGCCATAATACGTTCTTTTAATGTTTCTAGAGAACTAATATTTAAACAAATGTAGAAATCCTGCTAACAATTTCATGAAAATCGTACTTCAAGAAGTACCAGATCTTCCTTATACCGATGGTTGTTCATCACTTCCTATCAAGCAAGATGTTAAGAGAAAGTTGTAAGTGTTTCCCACCAAGCGTATAGATACCTTCAGGTTTCAGCAAAAGGAAACATACACTATGGAAAACATTCAATATCATAGATAACAGTAGGTACTTTCAAGTTAAATATAAACTGCCTACCTTTCAAAGACAGAAGATCCAACAGATACACAATCAAAGAACATTAAAATAATGAACCTTGTGCCAAAAGTGTTTTACCAAAAATCTAGAAAACTAAAAGCAATGTTAGAACAAAAAAGGTCTCTAGCCATAGATCTAAGACCTGCTATAAATTTAGTAGTGATATAAAAGCCTAGCATATGGAGACTATATTGAACATTGCTGAATAATAGCATAAAATACAAGATATAACCCAAAATATACTTTCATTTCTTGAACAGAGTTAACATTACATGTTAACTGGAAACTACAACGTATTTCTTAAAGCTTAAGCAGCTCAAAATGAGATTTATGCTGGCATCATCACCATAGAAGGAGCACTACGAAATGCCTAAGATATTGAAGACTAGTTTTGCAGAATTGTTAGCATAAAATACAAGATAACCAACAACAATTCTAAGCTTAAATTTCTTGAACAGAGTTGAAATTAAATGTGATCACAAACTAAAAAGCAAGCTTGTAACATCTTGAGCAGCTTAGTAACACGAGCTACACCATTGTAGTTACACTCTCCCAATTAAATTTCATCAACATTCTTTGCGAAAATTCCACATAACCATTATCAACCGATCAACGCAAACAATCAAATCTAATTCTATCACAAACCACCTTTGACCAAAACCAACCAAGCAAATCAAACCCATAAAACATATAAAACCACAAAGCACCACATTTCAAGACTCAATCACAATCCAATCAATGACAACATTCAAGCAATGAATTTAACTCATACGATAACATCTTCCATCACATATCACAACAAAACGTATCACATTTCAAGATTCAATCACACTCCAAATAAAAATAACATGCAAGCAAATAATTTAACACATACAATATCAAATATCTATCAAAAACATAAGCTTCAATCCATCAAATGTCAAAAACATAAGCTTCAATCCATCAAACATATATCATAACCTTGAACTACAAAACACCATATCAAACATATATCATAACCTTGAACCCCATTTCAAGATTCAATCACAACCTAAACAACAACAATATTCAAGCAAACAATCCACCTCATGCAATATCAAATTTTCATGACGTATCACAACGAATCATATCTATCAAAATCATAACCATCAAAATCATAACCTTCAATCCATCAAACATACATCACAAACTTAAACTACAAAGCACCCCACTTCAAAATCCAATCATAATCCAAACAACAACAATATCCAACCAACGAATCCAACTCATATGATATCACTTTTTCACAACACAACCATAACCTTCAATCCATCAAACATTTCAAAATTCAATCACATTCCAAACAACAACATTCAAGCAACAAATCCAACTCATACGATATCAATTTTTTGCAACATATTATCACGAAACATATCTCTCATAACCACAAGAAGAAGCAATCTCACATTTTTCAAAGGCGAAACACACCCCCCTCCTCCTCCTCCTACATTTTCATTGGAAACCTTCATCTTCTTCTTGGCATCCTCACACCCACCAACTCCTTTCCTCCTCTTCCGACCGACGAATTTCGACTTGCCCTTCTTCTCCCTCACTTTCCACACATTCCTCTTCCTATACACCAACTTCTCAAACTTCCACTCCATGCAACTCGTATCGATCACCGTCACCTCGTTCCTCGAAAACCCTAATAGCTCCCTCTCTCCACCACCACCACTCTCCTCCTCCGCTTCTTCTTCTTCTTCACAAGCTACTGCATTGGTGTTCTCCGCGAGGGCATTTTCGTCTTTTCGCTCACACACTCCCGAACTTCTCTCTTCCTCTTCCTCCTCCTCTTCCACCTCCACCGCCGCCGTCGTCGGGAGAAGGCAAATTCTAGGGTTTCGTTGCTTCCTTAAACTCTTCTTCCTTCTCCTCCGGTCCACTTCGCCGCCATTCATGTTGAAGAGGTCGGAGAGGACATTGCTCATTATCCCGAACCACTCCGACTCGCCGCCGCCGCCGCCGCCGTCTGTGGCGGCTACTACATTTCGGCCAGCAGAAATCTGCTTCCGATTATCGGCGACGGCTCGTTTATCGTCGGACTGAGTCGACTCGGGCGAGTTTGGGTTCGGGTTCGGGTCGGAGTCCGGGTTGGAATTCTGGTTAGAGAGGAGGAAGTGGCCGAGGTCGAGGCCGTCGGCGGGAGGGAAGCCTTTGGTTGACCGGAGCCGGTCGAGCCAGGTCGAACCGGACTTGACGGTCGGGATCGAACAGATCATTAGATGATGACGTGGACCAATGGGGTTGCGAGGATTGATCGGCGATTTGAGGCCGTGTTATTATTATTATTTTTTTTCAGGTTGGTTTGGTGGGTTGGACTTGGAGGTCTGATTGAGTGCGACTCCGAGAGTGTTTTTGCAGGTAGTTGTTACTAAAGTGCGCTCGGGTGCGTGATACGCATGTTCCATCATTTCCACGTGGACCACATTTTCACTTTTTTCTTTTTTAAATTTCTTTTTATCGAAGCTATTCACCATTTAAGTTCAAAAATTTACATTCGCAATTGGTAGCTATTTCTGTTTGGAATTAATCATCATTTATACCATTTAAAAATCTATAAATGAAAAATATAACTATATAATTTATATTTATAATTAATGATTTATTTTTATATATAAAGAAAATTTATCAAAATTAAATACTATATATATATAATTTGAATTTTTAATATAATAATGTTGATGAGAAATCCATTTACATATGTTGTTAGGTGAATGTGGAGGATTTTCTTTTTCTTTTGGGAGAACTTCATCTGGGTTTTTATGTTTTTGAAAAATTTTTCATTTTTAAATACGAATCCGTTTATAACTTTTATGGTCCCTTACTTTTCAAAAATTCATCAAATTAATCATTTTGTCATCATTTTTAATAGAAATATAGAGATCAAAATGAAGTTTTCTTCTATTAAACATAAGGACCAAAATGATGACAGAGAGACTAATTTGATGAGTTTTTAAAAAGTAAGGGATCATAAATACTATAAATAGATTTGTATTTAAAAACGAGAAATTTTTTAAAAATATAGGGACCCAAATAAAGTTTTTCCTTTTTTTATATTGATTATTGTGGGGCAACTTGAACTTGAGTAATTATCTTTATATGCATGAAAATAAAGGCTTAAGGTGAATTGTCGTTCATACTTAGAGATATCAATGTGGTTAGGTGACTCAAGCTAAAGTTACAAATTGAGGATTAATTCCTTATCCAAGCCCTTGAGTTGTGAGGAACAAGCTTGACTTTTAAGGCTTATGAACTCAAAGAACTCCAGTTGAATGTAAGGTTGAACATAAAAGGTTTTTTTGTTTGAAAAAAAAAGGGTAATAATTTTACATGGAAAAAATGTTGAGGCCCCTACAAACTTGGATAGGCAATCATGCTCTAAATAAGGTTATGGATAAGGTTGCACCTCAAAATTGTCTCAGACCCAACCTTACATTTTCTACCAATTCTTCCAGGCCTCAAAATTCTTTAAGATTTGTACATAATTCAACATCGTTTGTTTTTTTTATCTAAAAACTTACTAATATTAAAACTTACTGAAAATTGAATGGTGATTGAAATACGAAATCTGAAAAATATGGTTTTTTTTTTAAAAATTTTTTTTTTCTTTTTTTTTTTTTTAAACCTATTTATTTTTAAAAAATAAATAAAATTGTATAAAAACAAGTAATTTGATATTTATATCATTTTTACTATAATTGTTATGAAACTTTATTTAACATGATACAAACAATTAAAAACAAATAATTTAACAAATTCTAAAACGCTTTTATGAAAGTATTATTTATAATAAGTAATTGCACAACACCCCCCCGAGATTTGTCAAAAAAGAAGCGGAAACAGATTTACCCTTTTATTACACTAAACCCCCATCCCGTTAGTCAATTTCCTTCCATTTTAACAGTTGACTAAATTTTTAGATTAAAAGACCATTTTACCCTCAATTGAACAAAATCCTTAAAATCATCACCGCCCCCTCCGCACGCCGACCACCAGCCTCCACCAGAGACCAGACCTCTTCTTCTCTTCTTCTTCTTCTTCTTCTCTTCTTCCTTTTCTTCTTCTTCTTCTCTCTTCCTCCACCTCTACCAGAGACATTTGAACCCAGACGTGGGTTCGATTCGAACCCACGTCTGGGTTCGACGAACCTAGATCTGGATTCGAAACGAATCCAGACGTCTGGGTTCGATCTGGGTTCGAATCGAACCCAGACTTGGGTTTGACGAACCCAGACGTCTGGGTTCGAAACGAACCCACTTCCGGGTTCAACGAACCCAGATCTGGGTTCATCGAACCCAGACTTCTGGGTTCGTTTCGAACCCAGACGTGGGTTCAAATGTCTCTGGTGAAGGTGGAGGAAGAGAGAAGAAGAAGAAGAAGAGGAAGAAGAGAAGAAGAGGTTTGGTCTCTTGTGGTCGGCGTGCGAAGGGGGCGGTGATGATTTTAGAGATTTTGTTCAATTGAGGGTAAAATGGTCTTTTAATCTAAAAATTTAGTCAACTGTTAAAATGGATGGAAATTGACTAACGAGATGGAGGTTTGGTATAATAAAAGGGTAAATCTGTTTCCGCTTGTTTTTTGACAAATCTCGGAGGGGTGTTGTGCAATTACTTTTATTCATAATTACAATATGATTAAAAACATGTTATTCATAATATGGCTAATGGTACTTATCAAAATTATTCACCATTTGCCGTTTAAATATTTACATTTATAATTGGAAGCTATATTTTTTTGGAATTAATCATTTTTTGTGCGACCTGAAAATCTATAAGCAAAGAATATAATTTATATTTATAATATAACATTTTAATTTTATATACAAAATAAATTTGTCAAAATCAAATACTATATGCATAATTTGAATTTTTGATACAATAATATAGGTGATAAATCTATTTACACATGTTGCAAAGAAAATATGGTGGATTTTTTTTTTTTTTTTTGATTGCTATACGGCAACTCGAACCTTAGTAATTGTCTTTCCATGTATGAAAATGAAGGTTTAAGGTGCATTGACGTTGATAATATAGGTGTCAATTCGGTTGATTAGGAGATTAGTATCTGAATTTATTAGGAGAGAAAATGCAATTAATAAATTTGATATATATATATATATATATGCATATATATATATATATGTGAGTAATTCTATTATTATTATCTTTTAAAGTTAAAACCAAATAATTTCAACCGTAAATTGACAGAAAAAGAGAAAATAAAAATGAAAATAAATCATTATATTCCTAATTTATTACTCTAATATAATGATCCACTGAAGTGAGTTTATAGAATTTTATTACTCTAATATAATGTAATGATTTATTTTCATTTTTGTTTTCTTTTTTTCTGTCAATTAGATCTAATCTACAATTGAGATTATTTAAATCTAAATTTTTTAAAGTTAGGAGGTAGTGATAATAGAATTAATATATATATATATATAGAGCTTTTATAATTAAGCATACTTTATTTTAAAAGGTAAAGACCAATCAATCAAATTCATCAATTATATTATTTCTTCTAAAATAAATTCTATCTCGTATTTAATTCAAATATAATAGATGAAGTCGATTAGTTAGTTTTTACTTTTTAAAATCAGATATACCTGATTTTAAAAGCATTATATATATATATATATAGCTGGTGGTTGATTATTCCTAATTTCCTATTAACAAAAAATAAGAAAGTGTCATCAAATTTGATATGTACAATGATATTGATAACTTCTCATTAAACTAGATGTATTCATATATTAGTCTTAATACTTCTAAATCGTTTTCATATGAATGTAATTGATATGTTTCCTATTTCTTATCTTATTATTGTACTAAAGAGTTGTTATAAACGATCATCATAGTTATCACTTCATCAGACAAGAACACTCTTGTGGTGATTGTTAATTAATCAACTACAATATTTTCATTATAGTTTTTCAGATTTTGAACTTTAGACAGCGACCACCTGATGGGCTCTCTTACGTACACACAGAATTAGGCCTAGATGATAGGGATCAATGTCAATCTACCTTTCAAAAAACAATGGCCCTAAAGCTGTCCAAATCGTTGAACATTTCTTTGTGATGGAAAGTAGGAGATGTAACTCAACTTCCACTTCAAAAATTTAGGTAGAAATTAAAAGAACATCACACTTTAGATTTAATTTTTGGGAATCACTTAAATTAGTAAGTGGGGGGTTTCCTATTTGTACATCGAGTTTAATTCAAACTAAAGTTGTTAGCTTGGTCAGTTTTGTATATATACAAAAGTTTTCTCCTCGATCGCACTAAATTTAATTCAGTGTGAGGATCATTGGTCATTCATTAGATAAAAACAGAGGAACTTGCAGTCGACTTCATGTCCCCGAAAATGAAAACAGAGAGGTAGGGAACAAGTTTTCGACTAAATTTCTCGTAATTGAAAAACAACCTTGAGTACTAGGTCCCTTCCAAGGGCAACAAAAGATCACAAAAAATGAAAAACAGAAACCTTCTAATTGACAATTAAGGGGGGAAACTAAATCAGTTCACACCTATCAAACTTAACCAAAAGGTTTACTATCTAGCAGCCAGCCTTGCTTCAGCAGCTGTGCTCCGCGACATGAGAACTTCAATTTCGGAACTGACCTTATCTTCTTTAGCTTTCTGCTTTGTTAAGACTTGATCATATTTTCCTTTCCAGTCTGAGGTTTGATCTAAAAGCCTCTTGGCAAGGTCAAATATGGGACCTTCCAAACTGGGGAGTTGTTCAAATACAGAAAAGTTAAGACACAAATGCATAGAAAAACTTTCAATGAAAAAATGCGAGAAAAAACCAACAAACCTTTGTTGTAAGAACATAGCAAGTTTCTGCCATTTTTCTGGGCAATGACACGAAGCTTCATATTCAAATAAAGAGTACCAAGAACCTGCAGGAGATATTCTTGATCAATCTGAAGAATGTAAACCAATCAATAGTTATGAGTGAAGCACAAGCATTTCACCCATCCAAACAACGGTTAAAGCTATTACCATTAGAAGAAAAGACGGCATATCAAGTCAATACATAACCCCAAATTGAGGACCACTTAAGAAATCACACAAACCCCTAGAAGTTACCTGCCAATTTACTGACATGACTACAATGTCAGTTGAAACTAAATGCAACCTCAGCTTATGCATTCTCACCATGTACACCAAAGAAATATCTGTATGCATATTGTAGAGAGAATAGAGGTCTAAAACCTGAAGATCAATACCATATTTGGATCAATAACATTGACAAGACATTCTTGACTTGATAGTAGAGCTTAAATCCTTAATATGATTTTACTGAATAAATTTTAATAACAGTGTCTTTGAAAGGGAATGACAATAAAAATAACTACACAATGAATGCTTACTTTTGCAACATTATCTATACTTGCATCCGAAGAATAGCAAGCTGCTCTCAGCCTCTTCTCCATGCTTTCTACAGCATTTGAACACCCAGGCTCTGCTTCCATAATTATATTCCTCTTGTAACCCTGCATCAACGGCCAAGGAGAATCAATACCACCAAATACACAAGACATGCCTAGTAGATGTAGATGCATATTAAACAAAAAGTACCTGATAAGTTAAAGTAAAGTGTTCAAAATTTATCAAAAGTTGCATAATTTGATATATCTGTAGCATATGATGGTTTGAAACTTTATGGTGCAAACGAGTACTTAGGAAAACAATCATGAAGAAATTTATCTTCCTTCAGACTTCAGCGTGAGAAACTCCATAAACAGAATAGATTTTAATACAAACTAACCTGCCATGCTGATGATATTGTAGGTACTGCACCATTATTCAGGGCATCTAGATAAGATTCCGTGATACCAATATGAACTGGACCAGTCATTACTGCAGCCCAACTTGCTTGGGCCTTGTCCTCTCAAAAACAAATTTTGTTAATGCATCCAGCCCAGCTCTAAATTCTGGTCTTAATTTGTCCAACTGCATACAAAACCTAAGTGTTTCAGAGTGCAAATAATACCAGGCTAAAGGAAAACAGAATGAAGTTTATGACCATAAGCTAGATAGGGGGTGGGGAAGAGCAGAGCGACAGAGAGAGTGTAAACCATAAGGTACTAACCGAAATCTGATCAAGTCGACAGAGTTCATTTTCATTGTTCAAGGTTTCACAAGGGTATAGCATTCTCTATTTGGAAACAGAGGTCGAATAGAATCGCGGAGCTCAAATCAATAATGACATGTTATTAACATTTCCAAAACAAAAAGAGGAAAAAAGGAAAATATGATTGAAAAATTCATTGCTTAATATGTCCTACACACTTCCCATGAAGCCCAGATGTATACACATATAAAAAAAGTGTGAACTTAAGCCAAGATGGAATTTCATGAAATTTAATAGATTTTATTAGTGAGTAGTTCTGTTTGCATAATATAAGAATGAACTATCATCGTGAATATATATATATTTTTTGAAATTTGGAAAATAATTTTGAGCAAGGAAACTTCTCATGGTGTGTTTACATGAGGGATTAGGGAACGATAATGATTGTTGATATTTACTTGCTTTAAAATCAATCTGTAATAAGAATGAAATTGTATGTCTTACACTAATTTGAGGTAATGTAGTGAAAATTTCATTTCCCTCACCCTAAGAATCTCATTCTCATTATCTTTTATAAGTTAAAAAGCCATTTACGTTCCTTATTAAAAAAAAAAACAAACTTATTTTATTCCCCCACCCCACTTAACAAATTTAGGAAACATTTTATACAAAAAAATGCTTACCAAAATATATATATATATATATATATAGATATCTATATAGTTAACATTTTACATCAAACATCTCAATGTTTACATTATTTGTTGTTGTTGTTATTATTATTATTATTATTATTTCACTCTCCTCATTCCCACCCCTCCCTCCCCCCCAAAAAAAGAAGAAAAAAAAAAAAATGAAGTACATAATTTTAATTAAGGATATTTTTGTAACTTGTGATTAATTTACTCTGTTGTCAAAACAAAGTAATGATTTCAATTGAAATACTGTTGATTCTGATTCCTGCAATTGAAATAATCAATTTATTCTGATTTCAATACATCATTTCGATTCCAAATCATTTCAATTCTAATTTATTTTGATTTCAAGTCATTTCAATTATGTACAAGTAAATGCACCATCAATTTTCTTATATTTACCCATTTTTTAAATTTTTTTATTTTCAAATGGTTGCAAAAAAGTAATTCTCATACTCTAAAATTTTGTAATTATTTTAAGGTATAGTTTACTATTTTTATTATCATGAAAAATATTTAAAAAATATTAATTTATATTAAAAGTGTCAATGTGTGCATTATTAAAAGTCTTTGTTGGAAATTTTTTGATGTTAAGTTTTATATTTCATGATTCATTCCAATAATTAATGATGCTCATTGTCATTTGATATCTATGAAGATTGTGATGGAATGAGAATATGTTGAGGCTGATCTAACTCAAAGTATGTTAAGTAAAAGTGGTGACTTGAATAAAATCCCAAAAGAAGAACAAAATGACAACGATATGGACGTGAACACGCTTAGCATCGGAGCCATTTGCTGGGCAATCATTTTCAAGTGAAGAGTAGGCTTTTATATTCTACAATAATTATGCACGTCATTATGGATATTCGATTCCTAAAGATCATTTCATCACCAATAATAGCGAAACGATTAGACGTTAACGTTATTTCTTTTGTCATCATAAAAGAAATAGTCTTTTGAAAATTACCGATCCATATAAGAATCATTTAGATAGAGCATCGCTATATGATGTGGGTGTAAAGCTCACTCACAGTTCATTTTACCTAAGTCATTTGATGGTCTACCTCCGAAGTGGCAAATGATGGGAAAAATCGATTTTGGATTTAATGCGGAAACGTGGATTTTAAAAAATTTTCCCAAACAAAAACATATCCGATTGATGCTAATAATAGCAATTTAATAATTAAATTAATAAGATCGAATCTTATATTGCATGAATATTGAATTGATCCTTTTGATTTGTAAATTTTTCACCACTCGATTTTCCTTGCTATGACTCTTCACAAAAGAAACTGTGTGTGGGCACAATCTCGAAGAATCAAATCACGAAATCTTTTGTTATGTGGAAATCAAAAACAATTTTCTTGTTTTCTATCGAGATGGGGTAATTTAGTGTTTTTAATTAATTGAAGTTTTTGGTTCTAGTAGCCAAAAATTCTCTCTCTAATTACCAATATAAAACACCATTTTATAATGGTAAGTTAGAGTTTTCCAATTTAACAAGAAATACAATTTTCTATTTAAATTGGAAAACATAGTTCATATTCAATATGAAATCAAATTCTTTATTGGTCTAGAACTTTTTACCTTTTAATTTAATATGGAATCTAATTCCTATTAAAACTTTTTTAACTTAATTTAATATGGAATCTAATTCCAATTAAATTAAATTACTATTTCCATTAATGAAAAGATTTTTCATTAAATTAAATGATTCTAAATCATAAATAATTTAATGACATCATTTAAAATTGAACTTATAATCTCTATAGATAATTAAATAATTAACACTTAATTAAATAATTACATATATTTAAATAATTTGGTTATTTAAATAATTTGTAAATATGTCCATATGACATTAATAATTGGACAATCCAATTATATTCTTTTATTTATTTCTTTATGTGGTTGTGAGCTAGTAAGGGGATCAAATGGACCTACAATTTGAGCTCCAATAATATCGAAATTATTAATTAAACTCTTTAATTAAATAATTCACTATTATTAACTTCAGAGTTACTCCACTAAAAACCTAAGGTTGCACTCTCAAGATTGTAGATGTTTTACACAATCTGAATTTTCAGTGTCCATCAATTTAATCATTTCATATGATTCGATCATCCACAAGTAGTTCATAATTAGAGCTAGGTCATTAAAGTTCGTTATACCTCTCTAATTATATCTTATTCTAATAAATACCATTGATTTTCTAATGAACAATATATCCATAACAACTTATGAATTTATCTTTCCGTTTAGTCATAAACAGAAAGTTGAGCGCTCTTATTATTCAAGACCCGAATCAACACTTTAAGGGAACTACTTATCTACTTCTCGCAAGAAGAAGTGGATTCCACTATTGTGTAAAATGTTCCCTACCATTTATTAAATCATATATCTAAAATACGAAGCTTATTGACCGTAAATATATAACAGTTTCACCCATGTAAATCAAAAGACATGACTCAATAAATAGGAGTCCATAAAACACTCAGGATTAAGATCAATCCATATATGATCATCTATTTGATAAATATGAATTTCTTTATTTAACAGATATTAATAAGAAATTCATTTTATCGTGGTCCAGTCCTATATAATCTCTATTATATAAGATGTCTTCCTTTTTATGTCGCCACATGAACAATCCCAAATAAGATCATTGTATCGAATACAAAATGGACAGTAGCTGTAGATTTACCACAAACAAAGTACCCAGCTTTGTTTGCTTTCCACGGACTCTTTAGATTACTGATCTCAAACTAAATCCTCTTGTATATAACACTTATATACTTAGTTTGAGATTACATAAGTAATCATGGATGTTACATAATATTTGTATGAAGCAAACATTTCATAAATGCATATGAAAATAAATATATTTTATTTATTATTTAATTTAAACATTTACAAATTACAAGCTCTTAGGGCATATAACCCTAGCAGCAAATACCTAAGTTTGTCATTAAATATAATCACGATATTTAATTGATTGATCATAGTATAAATACATCTAATTAAATGAAAAGGAAAAAAAAAAAAAACATATCATAATATCTTTGATCTAAATTTTGTACTCTAGATAGTTGTCACTCTTATTATGTGCCATACTTTACATATTGGATTCATTACAAGGGGTACACGTGAATTATTAATATAGTCATATTAAAAGCTTTGTTTAACTTAAAAAAAAAAAAAGTTTCCAAAAAAAAAGAAAAAAAACTTGAAAAAATGTGTAAAAGTTTAGCTCTCTTTATACTGTGTTAACCATCAATTTACATGGAAATATTTATCTATTATTTTATCTTCAAGTTGTATGTTTATTGCTTGTTTTGTTCTTAAATTTAGCAATTTTTATATATTAAAATTTATAAGTTGATGAAATTTATAGTATATTAATTGGTTTTGTGTAGTGGCAGATTCTTTATAAATATTTGTTTGTACAAATCTATAAAAAAATTTGTACACATTTTTAAGTTTTAAATTAACCAAGTTTTAAGGGGCTAGATTAAAATATGTATAACTTTTTTTTATTTCTTCTTAATCTCCGTTTATAATCACTTCTCTTCCCTTAAAAAAAAAATCATTTTATCGACGTTCGGAATCGATCAACATGGATATCTAAAGGCTCAAACTGCGATTTATGTAATAAATGGTAGTAAATATTATTTAAGGTTGGTGTATTGTAATGAAAGCAATTGAATGTTGGTTAAGGTAGACAAACAATAATAAAGAAGCAATTAATAATAAAAGAAGAGGGGGAGAAGAATGCAAAGACAGAAATTTTTACGTGGTTTGGCGAGTGTGTTTACGTCCACGGGTCACTATGAATTGATTTCGGTAGAGTGACGTTAATACTAGTATTCAACTTATTTTTACAATGAAAATCTCTCCTAATGATAGAGGATGAGAGATATAATAGAGTGATTTACACATTACAAGCCATGATTGTTCCCAACTAATCTGACATATGTCATACTACATTTATTGCTACAATAATGATTATTTTTCACATGCCCATGTCTTCTCTTCATTAAATGAATAGCCGCTGCATTAAATGCTCATCGGAAGTTGTTGAGGTGGTACCGGCGTAAAATCAGGGAGTTAGGTTGATCTGGTATTGGCTTCTCGAGACACTGTCCTGTGCGAGCTCATCAACCTGTTTTGCTTAGGCGAGCTGAAGGGACGCTGGGGCAAACTCTAGCATTGACGTGAGTTGGAAATGTGCTGAGACAGACTTGGTATGGCGCGAGCTCGGGAGTCCGGCGAGCTCGCCGTAGCGACCTGAAGGTTGGGCTCCTTGGGCCTCTTGGTACTGTACTCATCTCTTTAGCTTTTAGTGACTCTTTTATTTATGTCGAGAAAACAAGTATAACACATCTCAATCCATTTTTTTACACTTACCTTTTCTAATTTCTTTTTCAACTCTTATATATATATATATATATATATTTAAGATTGAAACTGTTTCAAGGGACTATCAGGACCTATCAGAATAGGAACACTGATAGCACTATCGGAATGTTGTTTCTATATGGGAGGAATTCATCCACACAGAGATGGAGTAAAAACCCACACAAAGGTAGGGGGCCAATCCACACATAAAGGTAAGAGAACATATTATTTTTTTGGCTTTGCAGGCTATCGACTCAAGCTAAAGGCATTGAGGAAGCTGGTGCTTAAACCAACGACACTGGTTGCCATTGCCTTTTTTTTTTTCCAAGGAAAACTCTTTTGTATTTTCCCACTATGGTTTTTTGTACTTTTTTGGTCTCTCACATGTTTGTGTGGTACATATGATTTATCCATAAACATAAGAGGAAGATGTGCTCCCTTGGAGTAATTCGAGAAATCACAAACAAAATACAACAAAATAAAAATCAACAGTGATACAAAACCAAGTTTGACTTTTCGAATTGTATCATTCTTGTTTTTCTTTATTATAAGGTCTCATTTAGTACGTGGGATAAAATTAAATAATTTAAGTGGGATTAGATTGATTGGATGAGATTGGATTGAATGTTACCTTATATTTGCTGAAAGTGGGATGGGCTTAAAAATAGTTGATACAAACTTGGATTTTAAAGTAATTTTTTAGTGGTTTTCACAAATTTTATATATTAAGACCGGTCAAACCTCTACAACCACCATGACCTCCTTCATTACCACCTTTTTTCATTAGCAATTACAACACTGAAAAAGAGATTGACAATGCCAAAGAAATCGTAAAAACCACTTGGAGAAGAAGACAAAGATGGGTGCAAAAACCATGACAATCAAAGACGAAAATGAAGAAAGAGATTAGCGAGTGCAGAAACCACTTACAGATGTGAAGATGGAGAAGAAGATTGGAGAGCGAAGACAAAACCATGATGGAGATGAAACAGAAAGAGAGAGGGGTGAGCGAGAAAGAGCAGTATTGGCGTGCAAACGGAAAGGGTGGCAAGGGAAGAGGAGAAGTGATGGCGACGAAGGCGATGACAAGGCGTCGAAGAAGGACAAACAATGAGATAATTTTAACTCATGTGATTGAACGAGTTAGTTTTATCTCAAATTAATGAAATAAATTAGTGATGGGTTAAATTTGTGAAGAGTGAGTGAGAGCACTAAACATGGGTTTAGACAAAAAAATAGTCCAAACCTAGTCCCATTCTAGATAATAAACAAGGCCTAAGGGTTTATCTCCTATTGTAGATAATTTATAAACATAAATGTATGTGAAGATGTATTTATTTATTTATATTTATAGTAGAAATTGATGTGTCTCCTTCATTTGATCAATCTTAAATGGTCTCGAGAATACATATTGTTTATATGTAATTTCAAAAATTGAGCTGTATCAACGATAAATCTCTTACTTCTATATGTTGATATTATAGGATCAAATTGTATGTCTTCCCCCTCACAAGCTTTCATATTTGAAGAAACTTTTTGTGCATTGGGTGCAGTAAGATAGAATCATCAGAAATTCGACCAATTATTTTGATGTGATTACATTTGTATATGTTTTATTTTATAATTATTAGGTCAACTAGATGAGATGAAATTGGTTTAGTGATATGTTTCTCACACTTATGTCATAAGATCATAAATTCATGTTCTCTCCATCTCCCTCAAATATTGAATTATATGTAATTTTTTTTTAAAAGTCAACTGGTATTATTATATTGATCAAAACAGTCAATTACCGTTATTGAATAGAATCCAAAAATATACTTTCCATATAAGCTATAATTATGGTGTGTATACACAGCCTTCTTCATCAATGAAAACCATG
Source organism: Litchi chinensis (assembly GCA_019925255.1). NCBI lineage: Eukaryota > Viridiplantae > Streptophyta > Magnoliopsida > Sapindales > Sapindaceae > Litchi > Litchi chinensis. Next base: position 982,432 of record CM034462.1, on the reverse strand, counting down.
GCTACATTACACCAAATTGAAATCTATCACAATACACTCCACGACTATAAATCATATATTTGCTCACTACCACCAAGTGACAAACCCTAATTCTTTTAGAATTCCTTAATATTTCGGGACATTACCATTTCGTTTGGTCAATAAAATTATAGCATATACCGAAAAATAAAAATCTAATTCCATCAATTGATCACCCCACATGACAAAAAACGTGTCAAGTAAAATCCATTATAAACTCATTGAAAAATTTCTCCTTTATTTAATACAACATTCAAAGTCCAATTAACGCTCACTGATTTGATTTTTAGCCAAAACGTGAAAATCAAGCCTCCAAAGTCCAACCCCAAAAACGTTTTTGTTTTGTACGGCATAAAAAAAAAGGAAAAGATATTTTTATCCTTTACATATATATAATATTACGATGGATGGAAAGTAAGATTAAATTTATAAAAAATTATATATGTATTGTATTTTAAAACAACGATGAAATTTAAATTTTAATTTTTTAAGATTAAAAAAAGTATTTATTACTTTTATTAAGATTATTTTTCGATTTGTGCGTATCGGTCACATTAATCTTCTCTGAGTCGTTTTAATTTTATTAGCTGCGTAGGAAGAGGCAAAAAAAAAAATATATATATATATATTTTTTTTTTAACCTGTTGCTAAATCTAGGGATTAGAGAAAAAAAAAACACACAAAAGAAAAAATAAATAAATAAAAAACATCTTATCTACTTTCAATCTCAACCAATCATTCACTCTTTTTCTCTTTTAAGGATTCCCCAGCACCACACTTCAAAACCGCCTCCACCACCAAATATCCTGCACACCTATACAACAACAAAAAACGACGGCGTTCAGACGCATGACATGAATGGAACCGAACACTAGCCACTTGTTTCTTGTTTGTCCTTTCAAGCTTCTTGTCATGTCCTGTTCTTCTATCTTCTCCCTCTAGTTTACCGCCAAATTCTTCTTGATATTCTCTGATACCAATCTCTTTATATCTCTTTGTACATAAACCATTCAAATTTTATTTATTTATTTTTCTGTTTTGTTCTTGTTTTTGGCCTCTTTTCTTTTGTGGAGTGTGGCTGGTTAGTTATGGCTTTTTATGGGGTGTTAGAAAAACCTTGTTTAGGAGATGTGTTTGTAGAGATGGTGGTGCAACTGAGTCCTGTTTGGTTGGCGTTTTTGGTGGGGTTGATGGTGGGGTGGATGTGGAGGCCTAAATGGGTTTGTTATGTGAAGGACAAAGAAAAGCTTTTGTGTTCTGCTTTTTCTGATGTGTCCAAGTCCTGTGATTTGTCTCCTTTAAAAGGGTTTGCTTCTGATAATGGTGTGCATAGAAAACAACTACAGCAACGACAACAACAAGAAGAGCCCTCTGAGTCTGTTTCGTCTTCTAAATATGATGATGGTTGCAGGTAGTACATTTGTTGTTCTAATGTTCTTTGATTGTATTGGATTGGAGTAGATATGAAAGTTTGTTGCCTTTTGTTTTTGTCTGCTTGTATATGTGATGGTAGACATATGTTTTTTTTTTTCTTTTTATTTTGGGATTGTGTTGTGGAATTTAACTTTGGTGTGGCTTTTTGATGGATTATTGAGACTTATGTACTGCATTTTGTAACTTGTATTATGGACGTAGGGTTGGTAGATATTGTTGTCCTGACAAGTTGTTGGTGATACTTGATGAGTTTGGCAACTGTTCTATTAGAAATATTTTATCTGTTTGCTTGAAAATTGATTGTGGTGGTGATGACTTTGTTTGTTTAGTGAGTCAATCTAGATGGTGCTTTGTTATCTGCTTGATTTGATTGTGCAGAATTGGTAACTATGTAGTAGTGTGTTGTTTCAACTATGTTATGTTTAAATAAAGCATGTGGTATTTAGCATGATTAAGTAGAATAGATAAGATGATTAGGGCAAATTACTCACCGATTGATTGTACCTGTCTAGTACGTCACGGTCGAGTGAAGAACGGACTAATATTGTGACTGAGGAGGATTTGGAACATTTATGGAAGCTTGTTGAGGTGAAAGATGGAGGTCCTCCTTGGATACAAATGATGGATCGTTCCATGCAAACTATGAGCTATCAAGCATGGCGAAGAGATCCCAAGGTAAGGTTATACTAAATACAACACTTGACGGATTTCTTGTTGTAGAATTAATAAACTCAGTATAAAACGATAATTCTTATTGATTATATGACAAACCAGTTTGTGCTAAATAAAGGAAGAAGTAACTTTTTTTTTTTTGTAGACTTATTCTCATTTGCTCAATTGGGTCATTGTTTGATTGGTTTTTGTTTTAATTTGCTAGACTGGCCCCCCACAATATCGTAGTAGAACTCTATTTGAGGATGCCACGCCTGAGATTGTCAGGGACTTTTTCTGGGATGATGTGTTCCGATCAAAGTGGGATGACATGCTTGCATTTGCCACTACAATAGAAGAGTGTCCCACAACAGGAACTATGTTAGTACAATGGATACGTAAGGTGAGACTTACCACTTTCGCTTTGAACATATTTTCATTCTTGCATGTGCTGATATTTTCAAACCCCTTTTTGTTGCAGTTTCCCTTTTTTTGTAGTGATAGAGAGTACATAATAGGACGTCGGATATGGGAATCGGGAAGATCTTATTATTGTGTGACAAAGGTATGAGTATATGACATGAAAGATTTATTTTTATCATTTATTGAATAAGCTAACATTCTCAATGGTAGCGACACCACACTTGATAATACAGCTTTAATTTAGGGAAACTTTTGTGAACGGCTCCATTTTGGTATATCAGTTCTGCTAAACATGATAAGCTTAGAAACGTCAATGCTATGGAACTGGATTGAAGTGGATAAGTAGAGAATCACATATGTGACGCTATGTAACCAAGACCTTAATTTTTTATTGGATGGAGAATCCATAACGTGATTGACATGAGATAAAACTGTTGTGTAACCAAGAATAATTGTGTTCTTGTGACAGGATAGACTTTGTGAATGCTTATAATATGAGTGCTGACTAGTAGGTATGGTCTATCGTTGTTTACAAAGATTTAGAATTATATCCCCATTCAAAACAAGATTTTTACATTTATTTGTTGTAATAAAAATAACTATATTATATGAGCTCCCCAAAACAGCTAATGGTATAATCAAACCCATTTGTCGGATATGTAATAACAAATGGTTTGTTATTGGGAAATGATAACGATAGCACTCTGTTAACAAAAGATGATTGTTTAAAAATTAAAGAACTTGAGTTGATAGAAGAAAAGATTAACAATAAAGATGTGTGGCACAATGCTGTTTCATTTCTTTCAGTTTCATTGTGTTGGCTATCTTTTATTGTTGTAATAACTTAGTTTCTAATCTGAAGTACTTAGTTTCTGATCTGAAATTTGTCATCATTCAGGGAGTGCCCTCTGATTTGGTCCCTCGGAGATACAAACCTAAACGCGTTGACCTGTACTACTCAAGCTGGTGCATTAGAGCAGGTAGATATTGTAACTCGTTTTTCTTTAGCTGTGACTAGAACATAGCAATAGAAATATTTGGTTCCTATCTCTAGAAGGGATGTATTTGTAGAGTACAACTCATAGCAGGAAATTTTGGGAAAATTGTTGTAAAGTGTTCATAGTATTACTCAGTTTTCTATTATGTTCTAGATACTCTATAGTGACTAATAACCACACTCACTTATTTTTAACTAGCTGAATCAAGAAGGGATAATGGCCAGCTGACTTCCTGCGAAGTGCTACTCTTCCATCATGAAGATATGGGAATCCCATATGAGATTGCAAAGCTTGGTGTAAGGCAGGGGATGTGGGGAGCCGTCAAGAAGATTGAGCCTGGATTACGTGCCTACCAAAAAGAAAGAGCGTCTGGAGCATCACTCTCTCGGCCTGCTTTTATGGCCCAAATCAACACCAAGATCAATCCAGACTACTTGAGAGCCCTGGAAGGTGCAGGAGATTCACTGGATAATGAAGTGGCAAATACATCTGACAAACCACAGGATAATAACATACCAAAGCTCCTGGTTCTTGGCGGGGCTATTATACTCGCTTGTAGTCTTGACTGGGGCCTCTTGCCTAAGGCATTCATATTTGGCGTAGCTAGAAGGTTTGCGAATATGGGGAAGAAATTGTGATCAAGCGCGCTGGTATTGTTCGAAACTCATCGATTGATGGATCACATTATTGCATGAGTGAGCCAGATCTATTATTTTTTCAGCCCCTTTTATACAATGCAAATGTAGGATTATAACCATTTGTCACCGACTACTTTTTAGAAGAGTAAGAGATTATATATCATATTTAGTTGATAAATATATTTAGGAATTTGGCTGCTAAGTTCTGTCTATATGTTTGTTCCTTCGGATCTGTCATAAATTTGCATGTTCATGTAGCTTTTCCCTGGCATGAGTTCTTTTGTGAGCATCAGATTAAACATGTACCATGAATGATCCAACTTCTGGATTTATGATACAAATAGAATTACCATCAGGTTAATGCATTTTGAAAGATTGATAATGCATTTTAAATGTTAGAGATTGTATTAGGCAAAATTTTTTTTAATATGCATCAATCATGTGTGACAATTGCAATCTCAATCACTTGAAGATTTTTAATCTAAAATTTTAAAAATTGTGCTATAATTTGTATGGGTCAGAAAACAAAAAACCAAAAAGAAGAGGTTTCATTCATTATGTTGTTTGGAGTTGTAGATACTTTCGAATTACAAAAGTGCTTTCATGTTTGCCCTTAGAATCTTACCCTGTGAAAATTTTACCATGTGGTAAGAATAAGATCCTGAGAAGAAAGCATGCACATCGAATTTCAGTAGTTTCTTTTTCTATAACTTTCTTCTTTTTGTCCCTATAAAGTAGCACCGTTCTTGTGTCACCAAATGATTTATGATGCGTTATTTTAAAATAAACAAATCCTCCACTTTCCTTTAAAAAAAAAAAAAATCCTTTACTGACTCAAATTTTTGCAAACCTAAGTATATAATGAGAAATCAACATTGTTCATATAAATGGTTATAAATTTCTGTTCTCATTTTTGTTTTTTGTCAACTATCAATCACAAACATTAAATGTATTTAGATTAAAAATCATGTACAAAAGTTGAGGATTCAAGTTCATAGACAAACGAATATACACACACACACATACACAATAACTTAGTTCTCATTCAACTAAAATATAAGGACTCAAACTATATTGACATTTCATGATATAAAAAATTATGATCAATACCTCATAAAACACACAAATATATATATTTTGCTAATAATTTAACACATATACAGTAAATTCATTTTCATTCAACTAAAGCATCCAAGGGCTCAAACTATATTGACATTTCATGACTATAAGAACTTACTAATATCTCATAAAATCTATTTATTTCAGAAAAAAAAAAAAAAACTCACAAAATCTGTTAAGACTTCTCGAAACTTACTGTCATCATTAAAACAATATTAAGATTGTCCAAATAAGGACTTGAATGCATTTAAAATACAATTAATACACACACCATTAGACAACAAAAGCAGGACGAAATCAATGGCCAACTAAGGTCTCAAAACAATTCAAATCATCCAACTGTGGAGCCAACTTTGGCAGCTGAGTGTTCTCCACATCTGTCTTTGCTTTTCCTAGTAGACCTCCCATAGATGCTGGAAAGACCTCTGAATTGCTGCACAAAAAGTGGAACATGATTATACATAGCTTCATATTATTATTCAACAAATAAAAAGACTCGACCATTGGTGTTTGATCAATTAATTCTTGCCTCAACTTTGGGATGATGATGGTTTCTATCAAAGAGGAGAAAAGCAGACATTGTCACACATATAGTACTCAAAATATCCATTAGAACTTCAAAAAATAAACTGTAGCAAAGCTTGTAGATTTTGAGAATGGATCAGGAATGATAATTCAGGGATAAATATCAAGACAAAGAAAGAGAAATGAATCTGAAATTACTTGGGGTTGAAGGGAAGTGAACAATTATGTGTACAAAAACAAATGGAAATGGTGTAAAAAGAAAGACAAACAGAAGACCACCAAAATTATTTATAGAGATACTTTGGCAAAGAAAGGTAAAATCTTGGAATAGAAGTAACTTTGCAAGTTGGAATTTTAGTTATTTATAGGGAAGTTTCTTTTTTTTTTTTTTTTTATTTAATTTAATTTTAATTTTTTTAATATCTCATGTGATATAACAACTTGATCTTGGAATATACTATGTCAAGTTACATTGGACTGTGATAATTATTATAATTTGAATTGTTGGGTTCTAAACATTGCTTGTAAGTTCCAACCAATTTTGCACTAATATGTAGTTCTACAATAATTATTACATTCTTACTATGATAAAAGTCAATCTAATTAACCTGACACTTTGGTAAGTGAAAAAACTCAATATTATACTTGTATATATTTATTTTGTAAATATCAAATGTTTAACTACTTTAAGTGATAATAATATGGATGGATGAAACGATGAGACTTTTGAAGAACGATAAGGATAATCCTATCTTTCAATATTGGAGTAGCCTTTTAATTAATTGAATATAAAGTAGGCAACATCATATGGACTATGCCAATTACACTGCCGACGATCACAAACACTCAAACCATCTATCTAACCTCTTTTATCTATCTATCTCAAAGGTTCTTCAAGGGTGACCAGATATTTTGTGACTTTATCCACATCATTTGATATTTCACTATTTCGTTTTTTATGCACAAGTTGCATGTTAATATGTAGTATTAGCTTCCTCCAAATATATCGATATATATATATATACACACATAGTATTAGCATACATGGTATGGTTTATTTGACTCTTGTATAGTATTTATAACATATTATATTACACTTGCCATATTACCAAACGATAGAGATGTTTTGTTTGTTGATTATCTTAAGAAAACATAGTATTATATATAGTATTAGCATACATGGTTTAATTGACTCTTGTGTAGATCAAATATTTAAGAATCAACTACCAAGTATTTATTACATATTATATTACATTTTCCATATTACCAATTGATAGAGATGTTTTGTTTGCTGATTATCTTAAGAAAGCATAGTATCATATGAAGTGAAGTCATATACCCAAACTTATACATAGTTATGTGCTACAACAAATTTGTTATAAATAAATTATTGCCTGTTTTGTTACATTTAATGATTTTTTTCTTGCTTTTTATCATGTAAGATTGTGGTCCTTAAGTTGTAAATCTAACTTTATGTATGAATTTTATTATATTACATTAATGTTTTTTTTTATCTGTTTATAAGAGTTATAATTCATATAATATGATCAATATGTTGCAATCATTGATAATGAATTTTTTTATCATATGATATTATTGTTATCATTCATGTACTTCTTTTATATCCCTTAATATAGTCATTTCATATATTTCGATATTTTTACTTTTTTTTTCCCCTTAAAAAGGCCTATTATTTAATCTTTAAAATAATAAATTATTATTTCTATCTATGGAAATTCATGTCAATTTTCTTATACATCTTAATGGTACACGTTAACATAGTCATGTTATGGTACTAATATTTCAAATTCATGTAAATTATTTTCATCATATTCATGTTAATATGTCACATACAAACAAATTCCCTAATAAACAAGAGATCTATTTAGAACTTTTTTTTTTCTTTGTACGCTTGATTTCATTAAATTCATAAAGTTTTCTTTAATTTATTTTATTATCATCCAAAAACAATAAGTTAAATATAATAATAATTCAAGTTTGAAAATATCTAACTTCTGCATTATAACTCTATCAGTGTCTTATTTTCATGCAAATTATAATAAAACTTGTTTAAAGAAAACAATTTTTATTTTTTATTTTTTGGGGATTCTATATGTTGAGAGTCGAAGTATATAATGAAATACATAGGTAATAGATAATGTATATAAAAATATAAAAAGAAAAAGAACATACGTTATATTAATTTGAAGATTGCCTTTAATTGTCCGCTCATCCGAACCGCTACCCTCCTAGTGTATATATCTGCAGTGGATGCAAATATGATTGATGTCATGACAAATATGTTTAAACTTAAGGCAATGGAAGAAGAGGTAAAGGGGGTGTACTTACATAAAATTTGGAATATGTGCTATCTTGTACCAGTCCTCCCCTGTTTCCTTCTCACATCGCTTCTTCAGTTTAGGACATCCCCAAATTTCCAATTTCTGTAGGTTTGTAAGGTCTCCAATGCAGTCGGGTAATGATGCTAGCTCAGAGTTGAACATTATAGACAAAGCTTGCAGAGTAGGGACATACCGCACGACATCATGCAAGACTTCCAATTTAAAGCGTCCGTATAATTCTAAGTGATGGAGGGAAGTAAGGTGCTTAATACCATCCGGCAAAGCCATCAACTCTGGGCAGCCAAGAACTAATTTCTCAAGGGATGAGAGGTGTTGTATCCCCTCTGTCAAAGACGTTAACCTTTGACATTCAATTAAACACAAATGTTTAAGACTTTTGAGGCCTTCCATTCCCTGCTCAAGAAAAGACTCTAACTCATAGCACTCAAAGATCGTTAAACTTTCAAGAGCACTGAGGCCAACGAGTTCTGTGGACAAACACTTCAGCCTCCCGAAACGCACGATAGAAAGTTCTTTCAAAGAGGAGAGGTTTATCAGCATCCCATGTGGAAGGTACTCCAATTCATCGTTACCCCAAATTTCTAGGGATATAAGGCTTTTGAGATTCGAGATTGATCCTAGTATGCCCTCTGTGCAATTCATAACGCGTAACTCTTTCACCGAAGGAAGATGTGGCAAAGTCAATTTAGGGCATTCGTAAATATGCAGGGAGGTAAGACATGGGAGCAGCTCCCTTCTATCCATTCTTGAGAACCTCTGCAAACTTGGCAAATTATTAATTTCAAGACGCTTTAAAGATGGGAATCCTGTTGTCGTTACATCAGTTTGATCATTATCGTCAATATATACAACTTGACTCATATCGCATAAAAAGAGAGTATGAAGAGAAGATAGTAGTGCTAAAGAAAGAAGAGAACAGTTTTGACAGTTTACGAGCTCCATACGAACAACATTATTAAGAATGTTGCCCCTCATCCATAACGGAAATTCAGCACCTTTGTATCCTGAAATGAAAAATTCTTTAAGATTTGCATGAGGTTGAAGTGCTTCAAGTACCTTTTCAACATCTTCCGGTGATTGGTTATTAATATCATCTTCCCAGGACATGTGCAATTGATGGAGATTTTTTTTTCCAACTAAATTGGCTTCTTTGGCATCCAATGGATTCTTCACTCTCTGAAGGTGTTTGATATGTAACGACCCTCCAAGATTTAAGTTTTTCAATTCATCCAAGTGACATCCTCTGTTCTCACCCACAATAAAGTGAGTTAAAGTCTTCAAGCAAGTGATTTGTCCAATTTGTGGTGGCATCTGAGATAATTTTGAACAATCACCTAGATATAAGTGTCGAAGATTCTTTAAGAGTCTCATATGCTTTGGTAGCTTTCGAAGATGGCGACAATATTCCAATCTCAAAGTTTGCAAATTATACAAGGTAATAATTGATTCAGGAAGCTTTTTGATGTTGGTGCAAGAAAGGTCTAGATACCTTAGATGTCGTAAACGACCAATTGAAGATGATAACTTTGACAATTGAGCATACCTTACACTGAGTACTCTCAAAGAATTTAACTTAGAAAAATCACAAAAAACCTCATAGTGAGAGCCATATGTAGTATGCACTAGGAACGTCCTTAAGGTTTCAACTTGCGATAGAGACTTAAGAAAGGAACATGAAGACATCTCCGTATTCTCCACTGCGAAATGAGTTCTTTTTGATATATTAGTTGAGCTTGCAACCATTTTATTAAGGCATTCATGCTCCATGATAGATTGTGCAAGATCATGAATAAGGTCATGCATTTTGAATCCTTTAATAATATGGCCAGAGTCATCTTTCTCAGTTTCTTGTAAGAAAGACCACCAACATAATTCATTGCAAATGTCATTACCATCAACTTCAGGATCTGACTTTCCAGTAGAAGGAATGAATCCATTAGCCATCCAAAGTTGAATTAACAATTCTCTTCCAATAAAAAAATCCTTTGGAAATATAGCGCAAAAAGCAAAACATTGCTTCAATTGTGATGGTAAATTTGAGTAACTCAATCGTAAGGCCGGCATGATTGAAAGTTTATCATGAGATAAATTCCAAAGTTCACTTTCCACAACAGCACGCCACTGGTTTTCCTCCCTTTTGTTGCTCATCATGCCTCCTAAAGACTTTATAGCTAAAGGCACACCTCCACACTTCTTCACTATCTCCTTCCCCAATGCTATGAGGTTTGGGTGTTCTTCTATATCTCTAAATGCACGTTCTTTGAATAATGACCAGCAATCATCATCGGTTAAACCGAACAATTCATGCGGAAGCATTGTTTCCATAATTGACGCAACTGTTTTGATACGAGTAGTGACAATTATGGAAGAACCTCTTGATCCACAATTCAAAACAGACTTTAACCTCTCCCACTTTTCTTGATCTTCATTCCACACATCATCTAGAACAAGCAAATACCTTTTCTCACGTAGTTTTTCTTGAAGGCATCTTTGCAGAGGATCTAAATTTAAGTCTTGACAAGTGGTTCCAGTCATAGATTCAATTATAGCTTTTATTATTCCTCTCTCATTGAAATCCTCAGAAACACAAACCCAAATTCTTAACTCAAAATGACTCATAATTCTCTCATCATTGAAGATCATTTGAGCAAGTGTTGTCTTTCCAAGCCCCCCTAAACCAACAATAGGATACACCGAAGTGCCATCGAAACTGGCAACTTTCTCCACCAAACACTCAATAACTCTTTCTTTATCTTCATCTCTTCCGTATACTTTAGATTGAGTAAGGATGGAACCGGTTTGACGGTTTTCTATGACATCATTACGTCTCTCAGAGCCTCCCTCTATCAAATGAAAACTTGAACGCTCTTTAGCAATCTCATCTAACTTCTTTCTTATGTCTCTTATCCTACAACCAATCTTGTGACGAAAAGACATGTTGTGCGGATGCAAACAAGTACTCAAGAAAGAACTGTGTACCTTGTTGATCAAGCTTGAATCTTGACCATAAGACTCTAACAGAGCAGCTTCTGTAGCACACTCATCCAAGATGTCATCGACCTTGTAAGCTGCAGCTTTGAGCTTCCGCAACCAGTTCTGAAGTGCCTTGCTTTTTAGTTGTTTCTCCTCTGCATCTTCAAGCACAGCCTGAATAGTTGAGAGCAAGCTTGAAAGTCTCTCCATCTCTTCGTCAACACCCCAGATCAAGCCAACCTCCTTTTGGATGAGCATATCCAGTTTCTCCACCATAAATTGAAAAAAAGCATCAGCCATTTTTCACTTTCAAAATTGGAAAATCCAAAGCTTTTTCGAGAGATGGGTGATTGCAAATAGACAATGTTTGGGCTGAGAGAAGATACAATAGCAAAGACTTGTGTGTACTAGTTTCTGCAGGTCAATACGCGTTATCTTGAAACAGCTGTCTATGTCCCACGCTCTCATGACATCATAGATGACTTGGAAATTTCAAGGAAGAAGGTAAAAGCAAAAGTATCCACTAATGAAAAATCACATTTTTAAAAAATAATTAACTTGATACATATATATATATATTCCAATTTCATTTACTTTGTTCTAATTTATAACAAATAGGAAGCTCGTGACTAATTATACAGGGTTGATATGACTAACTAACACCCCTAGCAGAGCTAATTGCACACACACATCTTGAATTTATCCATTTAAGTAAAATATCGGTTAATTTAAAAAAAATCAACACAAATATATGTACATTATTTTTACATTTTATTTCAACTTTTGGAATTGATTTATTGGTGGAGCTTGTATTAATGTTCGGTTGTTACTAAATAATATATGTGTTTTGGAAATTGGAATTAAAAGGGATCTTGTTTGGGCTGAGAAGATACTATAGCAATGACTTATGCATAGTGTTTTCTGGCAAGTCAACATGAATGATTGGCTATGCGAATGAAGAAGAAAAATTATCTTAAAACAGCTGTTTATGTCCCACATCGTACTAACAACGCAGATGACTAAAAATTTCAAGGAGGAAAGTAAAAGCAAAAGTGTCCACTAGAGTGAAAAACAGGGGCCCACAAAAATAATTAAGTATGATCTTGTCTTTTCGATTGACGATACATGGTGGTGGTTGTGATAGTTCATAATATTTGAATGATATGGCCGTGCAAATTTGTCTTTTAATAGAATTGATCGATGAATGGTTATGTTAATGGTTCGATTTTAATGATAGGATAACCTTTGTGTTAAATTTTTAAAATTCATTGTTATTTTGTTGATGAATAATATTAAGTTTTCTAAAATTTTTATCTAAATCTATGTCCCAACAATACGATATATGAGTTATTAATATTATATTAACTATCATATTATCTAATGATATATAAGATGTTGACAATTCATAAATAATATCATTTAAATATAAATTTAGATAAAAAAATTTAAAAACTTTAGCATTACTCTTCGTTAAAAGGGTAAATTTAAGTTATGTTAGTGCAACTAACCTATTTAATAAGGCTTGATTGATCCTATAACTCTCAAAACTTTTAAGCAATTTTTAAGCTAGTGTATTGTGATACATACATTTCATCCCCTGTTATTATAAGCATGGGTAGCAACAGAGAAGTCCAATAATATCACACAAAAAAGAATTTTAACTAAACATCTCAGCTTTTGAATTGTAGTAACATAATACAAATAATAGTGCTTTAAGCCAAGCAACAGTCTTTTGCTTTCTCATTAGTTTTTGCCAGTGAATCCAACACAATTAAAACTAAAAGAATCATTCAAGTTGAACCAACATTGCTTAGGGTTCATTATATCCTATTTTCAAATAAACTAAGATCCTCTACAGTTACATATTTTCACTAAATTTATAAATATCATAAATCAGAATTATTACTCGTGAATGATTAGAATTTCATTCCTTTTGTTTTATTTATTGTTAATTACCAAACTTAAACATTACATATGCTCAAATAAATGACCATTCAATTCAAAAGATACAAGTCCAAAATATAACATTGGTAAATGGTAACTACTTAACAAATACATAGTATTGCATTTAGCTAAAATATCTCTATATGTATCGATTAGTAGTCAGACCTTGATTGGTTTAAGGCCCAAATAAGTGTTACTTGTGAGCCCCAACGTGGCCCAATCCATAAGAAAAAATGATAACAGTAGACAGGAGGGCTACTGGGAGCAGTTTGAAGAGCTGATAGACAGCGACTTCTCACAGCCGTTGTCCGTCAGATTTTTATGAAGAAAGAGCCAAGAAATTATGACTTGGCAAAGCAAGGATTATATTTCAAGGGTGGATCATTTTTATTTATAATTTAATAGTTAACTGTTTAGAATTATATATATATATATATCAGTTTTAGTTATCTACAAATTGATGAAAATAAGGATGCGTTTTATTGCTATTTCCAAAAATAGAAACATGCTTTGATAAAGGCATTAAGTAAAATGATAAATGTATTTCGTAGCATTTTTGAAAATACACTTTGAAAATAAAAAATAATAAAAGCGGTTTGGTACCATTCTTAAAATTAGGTAAAAAAATGAAAATGCATTTGAATGAAAACTATTTTAAAAATAGTTGAAAGAAACAAACATTAACATTTACATGAATATATACAGCTGTCCTAATAATATAAATGGATTGAAGTAATTGTAACTAAATTTAATTACTAATAAAGTATTGCATATCATAATTTTTTATCTATTTATTTTTTTATTAATAGGTCATAAGACGACCTTTTTTTTTTTTAAAAAAAAAGTCATATTACATTTTTAATTTATAATATGTAAATATTTCCTAAGGTAGATTATATATATAAATATTATATCTTAGTGTTATTGTAAAAGTAATAAAATAGTAAAAAAAAAAACATAGCTTATTTCGTATAATTAAATTAAATTAAATTAAATTGATTATTAAAAAATCGAACATGTTTAACATAATTAAATTAAATTAACATAATTATACATAATCATGTGTGTGTTTTTTTAAAGTGGTTTAGTGTGAGATTACTGGAAAGAAAAATTCACCATGAAAACCTACCTAGGAACCCCGATTAGGGGATTTTCAGATCGGTTGGTGGCCGCCTCACGGTCAGACGCACTTAAGGTTGACTCAATCGATTCTTACAACACTGATTAAAAACTTCATTTAATCCCTCAACTAACATCAAAAGACACCTAGTTATGCTGACCGATATTGTGTGAAAATTGATATATATATTTTTAATTCAATCTCTTGGGACCCTATTATAATTTATTAGGAGACATAAGAGTGTATACAGAATGAATGACTCCGGCAAAGCATTTTTAAGTATGCAGATACTTTATTCATTGATTTTAAGTTTGTATGTTAAAAATCGATGAAAGCTTGGTTTGTTCAAACCACAACAGTTTGTCTTGTTTGATAAATAACTCAAAATATGTTGGGATTCCAACATGCTATCCATGTCTTGCTCCCTACACATGCCTGAGTTTGCTATATCATTTTCCTTTGGCAAATTGAGCAACCATTGTTTCAAAGGTGTTAATGAAGAGGTTATAGACATACAAGATGACGTAAGCTATGTTCGTTGCAAATTTAGTGGACATTCAGCTGCAACCGATGTCATGAAGATCCTGTAAGATTGTAGGAATAAAAATTTGAGTTTGTTTTTTTTTTTAAATAATACTAATGAGGATTTGCTACAATTTTTTTCTACTTTGTTTGTTATTTCTGCTGTATAAATCAGTGTTTGCTTCAATAAAAAAGTGATGAAAAATTTCAGCCTAACTTTTGTGTCTTTATATTCGCTATAATTCCTACCTACAAATTGGTATCAGAGCCACTTTTTTTCTTAGAGGACCTGTCAAGTGCGAGTGAATCTAGTGAGGTACCAAAAAACAAAACCTTCATCCAAAAACTCTCAATATGTCAAGAAGCAATTTCATGTCTTCACCTCTAGTTTTCATAGGAGAAAATTATCAAGTATGGGCTGTAAAAATGGAATCCTAGCTAGAAGCAAATGGCCTATGTGATTTGGTGCAAACAAATGTGGTGAATGAACTTCCTGAGAATCCAACAATAGCTCAAATAAGGGATCATAGAGATGAGAGGAGGAGGAAATACAAGGCCAAGACCTGTATTCATTCTGCAGTATCAGAAGCAATTTTTACAAAGATCATGAACTGTGAAACAGCAAAATAGGCATGAGATTTCTTGAAGGAAGAATATCAGGGAAATGTCAAGACAAAGCAAATATAAGTCTTGAACTTGAGAAAAGAGTTTGAAATGCAAAAGATGAAGGAGACAGAAACAGTAAAGGACTACACAGATAGATTATTAACAGTAGTCAATAAGATTAGGTTGCTTGGAGAAGAACTTTCAGACAGGTGGGTTGTAGAAAAAATTTTGGTGACCTTGCCTGAGAGGTTTGAGTAAAAAATTTCTTCACTTGAAGAATCAAGAGATCTGTCAATAATAACCTTAGCAGAACTTCTCAATGCACTACAAGCTCAGGAGCAAAGGAAAGCTTACAAAAAGGAGAAAGTAGTTGAGGGAGCATTTCAAGTGAAAGAAGTTGATAAAAAAGACAAGAAACCAAAAAATAATAGAAACAATAAGAAGGAGGAGAGTAGTAACAATAGAGACAGAAAACGCAAATATGCTTCATGTCCTTATTTTAAGAAGAAATCGCATGCTCAAATTAATTGTTGGTGGTGACCTGATATACAATGCAGGGCATGCAAACAAATGGGGCATATTGAGAAAGTGTGCAAGAACAAACAACAAGAGAAAGCTCAAGTAGTGGATGAACAACAGAAGGAGTAACTTTTTGTTGCAACTTGCTTCTCTAGTAGTAGTTCAAGCAATGCTTGGTTGATAGACAGTGGATGCACTAGCCATATGACCTTTGATGAGTCACTTTTCAAAGAATTGGACAAATCAGAGGTGTCAAGAGTCAGAATTGGCAATGGTCAGTTCATTGAAGTAAAAGGCAAGGGAACTGTTGCAATTGAAGGACCAGCAGGTATTAAATTAATCTCTGATGTATTACTTGTTCCTGAGATTGATCAAAATCTGCTAAGTGTGGGACAACTTCTTAAGAAAGGTTATTATGTTATGTTTAAGGATAAAATGTGTGTGATTGCTGACTCAAAAGGTGTTGTACTGTTTTCTATGGGAATGAAAGGCAAAAGATTTTGCTTGGATTGGATAGAGGCTGAATCTAATGCATATACTTGTATTTTGGACCAAGCTGAGTTATGACACAAGAGGATGAGACATTTTCATTATTTTGTTTTGGATTATATGCAGAAAAACGAACTTGTGCAAGGAATGACATCTAGTGGTATTAAATGAGCAGTTTGTGGCATATGTCAACTAGGAAAGCAATCAAGGCTGCCATTTCCAATAACAACAACATGGAGAGCAATTGAGAAGCTTCAACTCATTCACACTGATGTTTGTGGAGCCATGAGAACTACATCTCTAAATGGTAGCAGGTACTTCATAATTTTTATTGATGACTATAGTAAAATGTGTTGGATTTATTTTCTTAAACAAAAGTCTGAAGTTGCTAATGTTTTTTGGAAGTTTAAAAACTGGATTGAAAATCGAAGTGGCTGCAAAATTAAGAGGAAAAACTTCCTTTGAAGCTTGGTATGGTTTCAAACCTTCTGTTAGTAACTTGAAAATATTTGTTTGTTTGTGTTTTACCCATGTTCCAGATATGAAGAGGGGGAAGTTAGATCAAAAGGTAGAATATGGAGTCTTTGTTGGTTATAGCAATGTCACCAAAGGCTACAGAATTTTTCAACCATTGACAGGAAAGATTATTGTTAGCAGAGATGTCAAATTTGATGAGATTGCAAGATGGAACTAGGACAAAGCAGAACCTGAACAAGTTTCAGAAGGGCAAAAGAATGATATGATTGATGATATGCCTGTGAGAGGTACTAGATCACTAACAGATATTTATCAGTGGTGTAATGTGGCTGTATTTGAACTTGCAGGATATGTTGAGGCTGCTAAAGATCCAAAATGGATTGCAGCAATGGAGGAGGAGATCAAGATGATCCAAAAAAATGAAACTTGGGAGCTGGTAAATAGGCCACAACATAAGAAGACTATTAGTGTGAAATGAGTTTATAGAACTAAACTTAATGCAGATGGTTCTGTAAACAAATATAAAGCGAGGCTAGTTGTAAAGGGCTATACTCAGTTGTTTGGTGTAGATTTTTCAGAGACATTTGCACCAGTGGCAAGGCTGGATGCCATTAGACTACTTCTATCACTTGCAGCATATAAGAGATGGAGAATCTATCAGCTTGATGTGAAATCAACATTTCTGAATGGCTACTTAGAAGAAGAAATTTTTATTGAGCAGCTTGAGGGATTTGTTACAGATCCAAACAAAGTTTATTTGCTAAAAAAGGTATTATATGGCTTAAAGCAGGCTCCAAGAGCCTGGTACAGTAGAATTGATGAGCATCTGCATAATATAGGCTTCAAAAAAAGCATGAGTGAATCAACTTTGTATATCAAAGTTATTGATGCTGACTTGATTGTTGTTTCACTATATGTTGATGATTTGCTTGTAACAGGAAGCAATGCAGATTTGATAAAGAAGTTCAAAGCTCAAATGATGGAAGTTTTTGAAATGACTGATCTAGGAGATATGACATTTTTTTTAGGAATGGAGATTCAACAAACACAACAAGGAATCTTCATTGGACAACAAAAATATGCCAATGAGGTGCTGAAGAAGTTCAATATGGAGGACTGCAAGTCAATGAGCACTCCTCTAGCTCAAAACGACAAATTCAACAAAAAAGATGGAGCTGAAAAGGTTGACGAAGGATTATACAGAAGTGTCATAGGCTGTTTAATGTACTTGACAGCAACCAGGCTTGATATAATGTACTCTGTAAGTTTATTATCTCAATACATGCATTGTGCAAGTGAAGTACATTATAAGGTTGCAAAGAGGGTGCTCAGGTACATCAAGGATACTCTACAACTTGGAATAAAGTTCGAAAAGAAAGACAAGCTGTTTTTGCATGGTTTTGCAAATAGTGACTGGGCAAGATTATGTGAAGATATGAAGAGCACAACTGGCTATTTATTTAGCCTATGATCAGGTTGTTTTAGTTGGAGTTCAAAAAAGCAGGAAATTGTAGCTCAATCTACTGCTGAAGCTGAGTATGTTGCA
The DNA here is from genome assembly GCA_019925255.1 of Litchi chinensis. Taxonomy (NCBI): domain Eukaryota; kingdom Viridiplantae; phylum Streptophyta; class Magnoliopsida; order Sapindales; family Sapindaceae; genus Litchi; species Litchi chinensis. Next base: position 964,067 of record CM034462.1, on the reverse strand, counting down.
GCTATTGCTGCAGTCAATCAAGCCTTATGGCTGAGGAAGCTAATGACAGATTTGAAGATGAATCAAAATGAGGCAACTAAGATATTTGTTGATAACCAAGCTGCTATAGCAATTTCTAATAATCCAGTGTTCCATGGAAGGACAAAGCACTTTAAAGTAAAGTATTACTTTGTTAGAGAGGTTTAAAGAAACAATGAAGTTAGCTTGATACACTGCAAGACAGATGTTTAACTAGCAGATATTTTGACAAAAGGGCTCTCTAGATCAAGGTTTGAGTTCTTGAGGAAAGAAATTGAAGTTTGCAGCAAAATTAGCTAGGAGGAGTGACGATGTAAGCTAAGTTGGTTGCAAATTTAGTGGACATTCAGCTGCAACAGATGTCATGAAGATTCTGTAAGATTGTAGGAATAAAAATTTGAGTTTGTTTTTTTTTTTTTTAAAAATCCTGATGAGGATTTGCTGCAGTTTTTTTCTGCTTTGTTTGTTATTTCTGCTGTATAAATTAGTGTTTGCTTCAATAAAAAAGTGATGAAAAATTTCAGCCCAACTTTTGTGTCTTTATATTCACTATAATCCCTACCTACAATACAAGATCTATTCTTGAAAGTCATCTTGTTTCTGTGGTTCTCAAATAATTGAACCCATTTCGTTTATCAATTAGTTGGCAAAAAACCTTTTGATTGTTTACCTAATCCAAGCACACCCTCAATGCAACACTAGCACATAAAAATGGCATTACACACCAAGGAATCATGACACAAGGAACCAATATTCTCTAGATTTCCGGATATATATATGTATATGTATCCAATTCCATTACATTGGCTTTCACTCGACTCAAGCCTTCACTAATTGAGAGTTTCAAGAACTAAATCTCTTCCCATTCTTCTCTAGCTAGCTCACAAAGTAACTACACACGAGATGGTGATCAACTCCAAGAAACTGATCAAAATGGCAAAAAAGCGGCAGAGGGTAGCTGCCCTCAAGAGAAAAAGAATTTCACTACCAAACGTTGAAACATCAGCAGTGGCAGACAAGGGCCATTTTGTTGTCTACACAAGTGATCAAAGACGGTTCACATTTCCCATTTCATATCTCAGTAATCACATCTTTCAACAACTCTTGAGAATGTCCGAGGAAGAATTTGGCCTGTCAAGCAACGGACCTATCACACTACCATGTGATGTAGTTTTCATGAAGTATGCAGTGTCTTTGATCCAAGGCCGTGTTGATAAGACACTTATAGGAAGCTTTGATTATGTCTGTGGCTAGAAGCAGATGTTCACTCTCTCCTTTTCTCCACCATTGTGAGCAACAACAACTATTAGTTTGCAGTTGTTGAGTTGGTCTCTTGATCATACAAAATTTTTTACACAAGCTCTAGAAATATTTGTAGTCTAAACGTTAATACAAATTTTCACAAAGTTTCTTGATCTTATCTTGTCTCTTGGTTGTGGAGTTTTCTTTCCTTAAATTTTTCTTCATTAGAAATATATGTAAGATACAAATCAATCCAATTGAATTCAAACTTAACAAGCATTATTCCCTCAGGGTGTTATGACTTTAAGGAAGTTCAATGTTCCTGAACATTTAGCATGGTATTGCATTTATTAAATCTCCCAATGACTTGATTGTTGGGATGAAAATATGGCAAAAATTTTGGCTTTCCGTCTAACCAGTTGCTTTCGTTGCAAGAATTGATTGAAATACCCAATCATAACGAGTTAATATTGTTGGTTTTAATACGACAAATAAAACATGAAAGTGTTTGGATTGACAAAAAAATAATAATTAAAAAATAAATAAATAGAGAGTATATTAGATCTTTCAAATATTTTTATCTAAATTCATGCTTAAATGACATGATATGTAAATTACAATTTATTATATTAATCATCACATCATCTTATGATTTATAAAATATTGACAACTCAAATATCATATCATTTGAATATGAATTTAAGTAAAAATTTTGAGAAATCTAATATTATTCTATAATAATTATTTGCTAATGAAAATAGTTGCAATAGTTAGTTGAGGCAAAGGGATGTGGTATGCCTATCTTCCACCTGGGTTCATGTGGCCTTTAATAGCTTGGGACCTTCTAGACCCTGCATTCTAATTTGTCAAGGGACATTAGGAATAACTTCCATCAATATTTACTCAAGTATACAGATATTGTATTCCATTAATTTTAAGGGGATATATGTCATCTAAATCTATAATTCTTAAATATGTTTGAACCGCAAAAGTCTGTCTTGTTTGGTAGTTCAACCACAGCATGTCTGGGCCAACATGCCATTTATGCCTTGCTCTCTTGCACATGCCATACCATTTTCACTTGCCAGATTGCACAACTATTTCTTCAAGTGTTCATGAACTAGATGTAGTTATGCAAGATCCATTCTTGCAAGTTTTTTTTTCAGTTTTTTGGTTCTTAGAGACTCATGCCATGAGGATTCAACTCTAAATGCTTGGCAGAAAACTTTTTGATTGCTTGCCAAATGCAAACATGGTTTCATGCAAAGCACCATTCTCTTCAACAAATATCAAACCAGCTCATGGTTGTGCACCCATGTATCTTTACAATAGGACCCTACTTGTCAACAACTATGATGATATATATAGCCAACTGCCTTGCATTGCTTTTCACTCAACACAAGCCTTCACAAGTCAAAGTTTCAAGAACCATATTGCTTCTCAATCTCAATCCTCTTTAGCTAGTTCACAAATTAACTCCTCACAAAAAGCTGATCAGCCCCAAAAAACTCATCAAGCTTGCAAGAAAGTGGCAGAGAGTAGCTGCCTTGAGAAGGAAAAGAATTTCACTACCAGGACTTGGCACAAAAGTAACAGTGGTTGATAAGGGTCATTTTGTAGTCTACACAACTTATCAAAGACGGTTCACATTTCCCATTTCCTAAGTAATCCCATAATTGAGGAACTTTTGAGGATGTCTGAGGATGGGTTTGGCTTGCCGAGCAATGGACCTATCACGTTACCTTGTGATGCAGTTTTCATGGAGTATGTAGTGTCCTTGATCCAAGGTTGTGTCGATAGACATTTGCAGGAAGCTTTGCTAATGTCTGTTGCTAGCAGTAGTTGCTCACTCTCTTGTACTTTCCATCCTTGTGGACAAACAAGCGAAGAATTACTAGCTAGCAGTTGTTGAGTTGTTGATCAACCGATCTCATTCATATCACACAAATTTTGTACATGACCCATATCTATTTAGTAGATTATGAATATTATACTAGTTTTTACTAAATTTCTTCATTCGTGGTTGTTGAATTTTTTCTTTTCTTGTTTTTATTAGAGATGATGTGAGAAATAATTCAAAATGATTAGATCTAATTTAGTACAAGCCTAATTCAATGTGACATAAAGGGTGTTTGATCTAATAAAATTTTTGCTTTTGTTATGATTGGGGTCAAATTTTTCCTTGCAAATATTTATACAATATTTTGTTGTCAAGCTTTTGTAACTGTGGTCATTGAAATGTGGGAACATGTTTGGATTATTGTAACCTGCCAAATCATTCATATCATAAACGAGAGGAAGGCGCTTAAAACAAACCTGTGAAGCAATGAATGTGCAAATTGGATAGTATCTACACTAGCCAGAGTATTTGATGAGACTATGCTCATAAATTATGATAATTTTTGGCATATTATAGATCTTACAAAAATGTACTCCTGAGAAGCATATTGTATATCTTACTAAGACAAACTCTTGAAAGCTTACAAATTTAATGTGTCAATGTTCATACACAAAGATAATTCATGGCATAGTTGATATCTTTGACTAGATCGAGTCAACACTCACCCATTTCCAGTGATGCCTCCTAACACACACCGCCTCCTTCGAAGCCTCACCCCCATATTCCTCCAGCTCCTCCGTGCAGAACTCCCCCGTCGACAGCCCCTCCACCGTTGCGTCCACCGGATACGACTTCGAGTCCCTCTCCTCCACCTTCTTCCTATACGAACCGGGCAAAATCCTCACTCCATTGCCACTCACAACGGAGCCCAGCTCCTCCTTCACCGCCCTGAACACGGCCTCGTCGGGGGTCTCGTCCTGTTCTCCGACAAGGGCCTGCATCGGTCCCTGACATTTCCATCCGACAGCTCCTGAGGGTAAATATGATGATTGTATTGGATTGGATTAAATATGAAAGTTTGTTGCTTTTTGTTTTGTTTGGTTTGTATATGTATGGTAGATATATGTATATGTTTTTTCGTTTGGATTGTGTTGTGGAGTTGAAGTTTGGTATGGCTTTTTGATGGGTTATTGAGACCTTTGTACTGCATTTTGTCACTTGTACGATGGACTAAGGGTTGAGAAGTTGTTGGTGATACTTGATGAGTTTGGCAACTGTTCTATTAGAAATATTTTATCTGTTTGCTTGAAAATTGATTGTGGTGGTGATGACTTTGTTTGTTTAGTGAGTCAATCTAGATGGCGCTTTATTATCTGCTTGATTCAATTGTGCGGAATTGGTAACTATGCATGAGTGTGTTGTTTCAACTATGTTATGTTTAAATAAAGCATGTAGTATTTAGCATGATTAGGTAGAATTGATAAGACGATTAGGGGCAATTTACTCACTGATTGATTGTACTTGTCTAGTACGTCACTGTCGAATGAAGAACGGACTAATATTGTGACTGAGGAGGATTTGGAACATTTATGGAAGCTTGTTGAGGTGAAAGATGGAGGTCCTCCTTGGATACAAATGATGGATCGTTCCATGCAAACTATGAGCTATCAAGCATGGCGAAGAGATCCCAAGGTAAGGTTATACTAAATAAAACACTTGATGGATTTCTTGTTGTAGAGTTAATAAACTCAGTATAAAACGAGAATTCTTATCGATTATACGACAAACCAGTTTGTGCTAAATAATGAAAGAGAACTATTTTTTGTAGGCCTATTCTCATTTGCTCAATTGGGTCATTGTTTGATTGGTTTTTTGTTTTTATTTGCTAGACTGGCCTCCCACAGTATCGTAGTAGAACACTATTTGAGGATGCCATGCCTGAGATTGTCAGGGACTTCTTCTGGAATGATGTGTTCCGATTGAAGTGGGATGACATGCTTGCATATGCCACAACAATAGAAGAGTGTCCCACAACAGGAACTATGTTAGTACAATGGATACATGAGGTGAGACTTCCCACTTTCGCTTTTAACATATTTTTCATTCTTGCATGTGCTGATATTTTCAAACCTCTTTGTGGTGCAGTTTCCCTTTTTTTGTAGTGATAGAGAGTACATAATAGGATGTCAGATATGGGAATCAGGAAGATCTTATTATTGCATGACCAAGGTATGAGCATATGACATGAAAGATTTATTTTTAGCATTTATTGAATAAGTTAACATTCTCAACAACAGCGACACCATGCTTGATAATACAGGTTTAATTTAGGGAAACTTTTGTAATGGCTCCATTTTGGCATGCCAGTTTAGCTAAACATGATAAGGCTTAGAAAGATTAGTGCCATGGAACTGGATTGAAGTGGATAAGTAGAGAATCACATGTGCGGGGCTATGTAACCAAGACCTTAATTTTTTAGTGGATAGAGAATCCATAACGTGATTTGACATGAGATAAAAACATTGAGTAGCCAAGAATAATTGTGTTCTTTTGACAGGATAGACTCTGTGAATGCTTATACTATGGGTACTGACTAGTTTAGTAGGTATGGTCTATTGTTGTTGTACAAAAGGTTTTAGGATTATATCCCCATTCAAAACAAGATTTTTACATTTATTTGTTGTAATAAGAATAACTATATTATATGGGCTCCCCAAAACAGCTAATGGTATATTATAATTGAACCCATTTGTTGGATATGTAATAACAAATGGTTTGTTGTTAAAGTTTGGGAAATGATAACGATAGCACTCTGTTAAGAACATATGAGTGTTTAAAAGTTGAAGAACTTGAATTGATAGGGGAAAAGATTAAGGATAAAGATGTGTGGCACAATGCCGTTTCATTTCTTTCAGTTTCCATTGTGTTGGCTATCTTTTATTGTTGTAATAACTTAGTTTCTAATCTGAAATTTGTCATTTAGTTTCTAATCTGAAATTTGTCATTTTTCAGGGAGTGCCCTGTGATTGGGTCCCTGGAGATACAAACCTAACCGTGTTGACCTGTACCACTCAAGCTGGTGCATTAGACCAGGTAGATATTGTAACTATTTTTTCTTTAGCTGTGTAACTAGAACATAGCAATAGAAATATTTGGTTCCTATCTCAAGAAGGAATATATTTGTAGAGTACTCATAGCAGGAAATTTTGGGAAAATTGTTGTTAAGCGTTCATAGTATTTTCTATGACGTTCTAGATTCTCTATAGTGATTAATAACCACACTCTCTTATATTTAACTAGCTGAATCAAGAAGAGATAATGGCCAGCTGACTTCCTGCGAAGTGCTACTCTTCCATCACGAAGATATGGGAATCCCATATGAGATTGCGAAGCTTGGTATAAGGCAGGGGATGTGGGGAGCCGTCAAGAAGATTGAGCCTGGATTACGTGCCTACCAAAAAGAAAGAGCGTCTGGAGCACCACTCTCTTGGCCTGCTTTTATGGCCCAAATCAACACCAAGATCAATCCAGACTACCTGAGAGCCCTGGAAGGTGCAGAAGATTCATCAGATAATGAAGTGGCAAATACATCTGACAAACCACAGGATAATAACATACCGAAGCTCCTGGTTCTTGGCGGGGCTATTATACTCGCTTGCTTGTGGGGCCTCTTGCGGCATTCATATTTGGCGTGGCTAGAAGGTTTGCAAATATGGGGAAGAAATTGTGATTAAGCGCGCTGATATTGTTTGAAACTCATCGATTGATGGATCACATTATTGCACGAGTGAGCCAGATCTATTCTTTTTTCAGCCCCTTTTATACGATGCAAATGTATGATTATAACCATTTGTCACCAACTACTTTTTAGAAGAGTAAGAGATTATATATCATATTTAGTTGATAAATATATTTAGGAATTTGGCTGCTAAGTTCTGTCTATATGTTTGTTCCTTTAGATCTGTCATAAATTTGCATGTTAATCTAGCATTTTCCTGGCATGAGTTCTTTTGTGAGCATCATATGGACAGACTAAACATGTAACATGAATGGTCCAACTTCTGGATTTATGATACAAATAGAATTACCATCAGGTTAATGCATTTTGAAAGATTGATAATGCATTTTGAATGTTAGAGATTGTATTAGGCAAAATTTTTTTAATATGCATCAATCATGTGTGACAATTGCAATCTCAATCACTTGAAGATTTTTAATCTAAAATTTTAAAAATTGTGCTATAATTTGTATGGGTCAAAAAACACTAAACAAAAAAGAAGAGGCTTCATTTGTCATGTTGTTTGGAGTTGTAGATACTTTCGAATTACAAAAAGTGCTTGCATGTATGCCCTTAGAATCTTACCATGTGAAAATTTTGCCATGTGGTAAGAATAAGATCCTAAGAGGAAAGCATGCATGTCGAATTTCAATAGTTTCTTTTTCTATAACTTTCTTCTTTTTGTCCCTATAAAGTAGCATCATTCTTGTGTCACCAAATGATTTATGGAGCATTATTTTAAAATAAACAAATCCTTTACTTTGTGAACTCAAATTTTTACGAACCTAAGTATATTATGAGAAATCAACATTGTTCATATAAATGGTTATAAATTTCTGTTCTTATTTTTGTTTTTTGTCAACTATCAATCACAAACATTAAATGTATTTAGATTAAAAATCATGTACAAAAGTTGAGGATTCAAGTTCATAGACAAACGAATATATATACACACACATACACAATAACATAGTTCTCATTCAACTAAAATATAAGGACTCAAACTATATTGACATTTCATGAATATAAAAACTTATGATCAATACCTCATAAAACACATAAATATATATATATATATATTTTGGCATTTTGCTAATAATTTAACACATATACAGTAAATTCGTTTTCATTCAACTAAAGCATCCAAGGGCTCAAACTATATTGACATTTCATGACTATAAGAACTTACTAATATCTCATAAAATCTGTTTATTTCAAAAAACAAAAAAAAAAAGAACAAAAAATCTCACAAAATCTGTTAAGATTGTCCAAATAAGGACTTGAATGCATTTAAAATACAATTAATACACACCATTAGACAACAAAAGCAGGACGAAATCAATGGCCAACTAAGGTCTCAAAACAATTCAAATCATCCAACTGTGGAGCCAACTTTGGTAGCTGAGTGTTCTCGACATCTGTCTTTGCTTTTCCTAGTAGACCTCCCATAGATGCTGTAAAGATCCTCTGAATTGCTGCACAAAAAGTGGAACATGATTATACATAGCTTCATATTATTATTCAACAAATAAAAAGACTCGACCATTGGTGTTTGATCAATTAATTCTTGCCTCAACTTTGGGATGATGATGGTTTCTATCAAAGAGGAGAAAAGCAGACATTGTCACGCACATAGTACTCAAAATATCCATTAGAACTTCAAAAAATAAACTGTAGCAAAGCTTGTAGATTTTGAGAATGGATCAGGAATGATAATTAAGGGATAAATATCAAGATAAAGAAAGAGAAATGAATCTGAAATTACTTGGCGTTGAAGGGAAGTAAACAATTATGTGTACAAAAACAAATGGAAATGATGAAAAAAGAAAGACAAACAGAAGACCACCAAAGTTATTTATAGGGATACTTTGGTAAAGAAAGGTAAAATCTTGGAATAGAAGTAACTTTGCAAGTTGGAATTTTAGTTATCTATAGGGAAGTTTCTCCTTTTTTCCCTCTTTTTTTATTTTTTTTTTTTTTTTAATATCTCATGTGATATAACAACCCAATCTTGGAATATGCTATGTTAAGTTACATTAGACTGTGATAATGTTACGTCATGTTATTATTAGTTTTTTAACAAAAAATATAAAAACTAATGTTAGGATATTTGTTGAGACTAAGTACTCTATGATAATTATTATAATTTGAATTGTTGGTTCTAAACATTGCTTGTAAGTTCCAACTAATTTTGCACTAATATGTAGTTCTACAATAATTATTACATTCTTACCATGATAAAAGTCAATCTAATTAACCTGACATTTTAGTAAGTAAAAAAACTCAATATTATACTTGTATATATTTATTTTGTAAATATCAAATGTTTAACTACTTTAAGTGATAATAATATGGATGGATGAAATGATCAAACTTTTGAAGAACGATAAGGATAATCCTATCTTTCAATATTGGAGTAGCCTTTTAATTAATTGAATATAAAGTACGCAACATCATATGGACTATGCCAATTACACCACACACAATCACAAACACTCAAACCATCTATCTTAACTCTTTTATCTATCTATCTATCTCAAAGATTCTTCAAGGGTGACTAGTTATTTTGTGACTTTATCCACATCATTTGATATTTCACTATTTTTTTTTTTTTGTGTGCAAGTTGCATGTTAATATGTAGTATTAGCTTCCTCGGAATATATAGAGATATATATATAGTATTAGCATACATGGTATGGTTTAATTGACTCTAGCATAGTATTTATAACATATCATATTACACTTGCCATTTTACCAATTGATAGAGATGTTTTGTTTGTTGATTATCTTAAGAAAACATAGTATTATATATAGTATTAGCATACATGGTTTAATTGACTCTTGTGTAGATCAAATATTTAAGAATTGACTACCAAGTATTTATTACATATTATATTACACTTGCCATATTACCAATTGATAGAGATGTTTTGTTTGTTGATTATCTTAAGAAAACATAGTATCATATGAAGTGAAGTCATATATCCAACCTTATACATAGTTATGTGCTACAACGAATTTGTTATAAATTAATTATTGCCTGTTTTGTTACATTTAATGATTTTTTTCTTGCCTTTTATCATGTAAAATTGTGGTCCTTAAGTCGTAAATCTAACTTTAGGCATGAATTTTATTATATTACATTAATGTTTCTGTTAATAAGAGTTATTATTCATATAATATGATCAATATGTTGCAATCATTGATAATGAATTTTTTTATCATATGATATTATTGTTACCATTCATGTACTTCTTTTATATCCCTTAATATAGTCATTTCATATATTTTGATTTTTTACTTTTTTTTTCCCCTTAAAAAGGCCTATTATTTAATTTTTAAAATAATAAAATTATTATTTCTATCTATGGAAAGTCAAGTCAATTTTCTTGTATATCTTAATGGTACACATTTACATAGTTATGTTATGGTACTAATATTTCAAACTCATGTAAATTATTTTCATCATATTCATGTTAATATGTCACATATAAATTCTCTAATAAACAAGAGATCTATTTAGAACTTTTTTTTTTCTTTGTATTCCTGATTTCATTAAATTCATAAAGTTTTCTTTAATTTATTTTATTATCATCCAAAAACAATAAGTTAAATATAATAATAATTCAAAAACAATAAGTTAAATATAATAATAATTCAAGTTCGAAAATATCTAACTTCTGCATTATAACTCTATCAGTGTCTTATTTTCATGCAAATTATAATAAAACTTGTTTAAAGAAAACAATTTTTTTTTAAATTTTTTTTGGGGATTCTATATGTTGAGAGTCGAAGTATATAATGAAATACATAGGTAATAGATAATGTATATAAAAATATAAAAAGAAAAAGAACATAAATTATATTAATTTGAAGATTGCCTTTAATTGTCCGCTCATCCGAACCGCTACCCTCCTAGTGCACATATCTGCAGTGGATGCAAATATGATTGATGTCATCACAAATATGTTTAAACTTAAGGCAATGGAAGAAGAGGTAAAGGGGGTGTACTTACTTTAACATTTGGAATATGTGCTATCTTGTACCAGTCCTCCCCTGTTTCCTTCTCACATCGCTTCTTCAGTTCAGGACATCCCCAAATTTCCAATTTCTGTAGGTTTGTAAGGTCTCTAATGCAGTCGGGTAATGATGCTAGCTCATAGTTGAAGTTTATAGACAAAGCTTGCAGAGTAGGGACGTACCGCACGACATCATGCAAGACTTCCAATTTAAAGCGTCCGTTTAATTCTAAGTGATGGAGGGAAGTAAGGTGCTTAATACCATCCGGCAAAGCCATCAACTCTGGGCAGCCAAGAACTAATTTCTGAAGGGATGAGAGGTGTTGTATTCCCTTTGTGAAAGACGTTAACTTTTGACAGCCACTTAAATCCAAAATTTTAAGACTTTTCAGGCCTTCCATTCCCTGCTCAAGAAAAGACTCTAACTCATGGCACTCAAAGATTCTTAAACTTTCAAGAGCACTGAGGCCAACGAGTTCTGTGGACAAACACTTCAGGCTCCTGAAATGCAATATAGAAAGTTCTTTCAAAGAGGAGAGGTTTATCAGCATCCCATGTGGAAGGTACTCCGATTCATCGTTACCAGAAATTTTTAGGGATATAAGATTTTTGAGATTCGAGATTGATCCTAGTATGCCCTCTGTGCAATTCATAACGCGTAACTCTTTCACCGAAGGAAGATGTGGCAAAGTCAATTTAGGGCATTCGTAAATATGCAGGGAGGTAAGACATGGGAGCAGCTCCCTTCTATCCATTCTTGAGAACCTCTGCAAACTTGGACAATTTATAATTCGAAGATGCTCTAAAGATGGGAATCCTGTTGTCGTTACATCAGTTTGATCATTATCGTCAATATATACAACTTGACTCATATCGCGTAAAAAAAGAGTATGAAGAGAAGATAGTAGTGCCAAAGAAAGAAGAGAACAGTTTTGACAGTTTACGAGCTCCATACGAACAACATTATTAAGATTGTTGCCCCTCATCCATAACGGAAATTCAGCACCTTTGTATCCTGAAATGAAAAATTCTTTAAGATTTGCATGAGGTTGAAGTGCTTCAAGTACCTTTTCAACACCTTCTGGAGATTGGTTATTACTCTCATCTTCCCAGGACAAGCACAATCGACGGAGATTTTGTTTTCCAACTAAATTGGCTTCTTTGGCATCCAATGGATTCTTCACTCTCTGAAGGTGTTTGATATGTAACGATCCTCCAAGATTTAAGTTTTTCAATTCATCCAGGTGACATCCTCTCTTCTCACCCACAATAAAGTGAGTTAAAGTCTTTAAGCAAGTAATTTGTCCAATTTGTGATGGTATCTGAGATAAGTTTGAACAACCATATAGATATAAGTGTCGAAGATTCTTTAAGAGTCTCATATGCTTTGGTAGCTTTCGAAGATAAAAACAATGTTCCAATCTCAAAGTTTGCAAATTATACAAGGTAATAATTGATTCAGAAAGCTTTTTGATTCGGTGAAAGAAAGGTCTAAATACCTTAGATGTCGTAAACGACCAATTAAAGATGATAACTTCGACAATGGAGCATAACTTACACTGAGTACTCTTAAAGAACTTAACTTAGAAATATCACAAAAAACCTCATTGCGACAGCCATATGCTCTATGCACTAGGATTGTTGCCCCTCATCCATAACGGAAATTCAGCACCTTTGTATCCTGAAATGAAAAATTCTTTAAGATTTGCATGAGGTTGAAGTGCTTCAAGTACCTTTTCAACACCTTCTGGAGATTGGTTATTACTCTCATCTTCCCAGGACAAGCACAATCGACGGAGATTTTGTTTTCCAACTAAATTGGCTTCTTTGGCATCCAATGGATTCTTCACTCTCTGAAGTTGTTTGATATGTAACGATCCTCCAAGATTTAAGTTTTTCAATTCATCCAGGTGACATCCTCTCTTCTCACCCACAATAAAGTGAGTTAAAGTCTTTAAGCAAGTAATTTGTCCAATTTGTGATGGTATCTGAGATAAGTTTGAACAACCATATAGATATAAGTGTCGAAGATTCTTTAAGAGTCTCATATGCTTTGGTAGCTTTCGAAGATAAAAACAATGTTCCAATCTCAAAGTTTGCAAATTATACAAGGTAATAATTGATTCAGAAAGCTTTTTGATTCGGCTGAAAGAAAGGTCTAAATACCTTAGATGTCGTAAACGACCAATTAAAGATGATAACTTCGACAATGGAGCATAACTTACACTGAGTACTCTTAAAGAACTTAACTTAGAAATATCACAAAAAACCTCATTGCGACAGCCATATGCTCTATGCACTAGGAATGTCCTTAAGGTTTCAACAGACTTAAGAAAGGAATATGAAGACATATGCATACCCTCCACCATGAAATGAGTTATTTTTGAGATATTAGCCGAGCTTGCAACCATTTTATTAAGGCATTCATCCTCCATGACAGATTGTGCAAGATCATGAATAAGGTCATGCATTTTGAATCCTTCAATATTGCCAAAGTCATCTTTCTTAGGTTCTTGTAAGAAAGACCGCCAACACAATTCGTTGCAGATGTCATTACCTTCAACTTCAGGATCCGACTTTCCAGTAAAAGGAATGAATCCATTGGCCATCCAAAGTTGAATCAACAATTCTCTTTTAATAAAAAAATCCTTTGGAAATATAGCGCAAAAAGCAAAACATTGCTTTAATTGTGATGGTAAATTAGAGTAACTCAACTGTAAGGCTGGCATGATTGGAAGTTCATCCTGAGAAAAATTCCAAAGTTCATTTTCCACAACAGAACGCCACTGGTTTTCCTCCCTTTTGTTGCTCATCATGCCTCCTAAAGACTTTATAGCTAAAGGCACACCTCCGCACTTCTTCACTAGCTCTTTCCCCAATGCTATGAGGTTTGGGCGTTCTTCTATATCTCTAAATGCACGTTCCTTGAATAATGACCAACAATCATCATCAGTTAAACCGAACAATTCATGCTGAAGCATTGTTCCCATAATTGACGCAACTGTTTTGATACGAGTGGTGACAATTATGGAAGAACCTCTTGATCCACAATTCAAAACAAACTTTAAATCCTCCCACTTTTCTTGATCTCGATTCCACACATCATCTAGAACAAGCAAATACCTTTTCTCACGCAGTTTTTCTTGAAGGTCTCTTTGCAGAGGATGTAAATTTAAGTCTTGACAAGTGGTTCCAGTTACAGATTCAATTATAGCTTTAATTATTCCTCTCACACTAAAATGCTCAGAAACACAAACCCAAATTCTTAACTCAAAATGACTCATAATTCTCTCATCATTGAAGATCATTTGAGCAAGTGTTGTCTTTCCAAGCCCCCCTAAACCAACAATCGGATACACCGAAGTGCCGTCGAAACTGGCAACTTTCTCCACCAAACACTGAGTAACTCTTTCTTTATCTTCATCTCTTCCGTATACTTTAGACTGAGTAAGGATGGAACCGGTTTGACGGTTTTCTATGACATCATTACGTCTCTCAGCGCCTCCCTCTATCAAATGAAAACTCGAACGCTCTTTAGCAATCTCATCTAACTTCTTTCTTATGTCTCTTATCCTACTACCAATCTTGTGACGAAACGATATGTTATGCGGATGCAAACAAGTTCTCAAGAAAGAACTGTGTACCTTGTCGATCAAGCTTGAATCTTGACCATAAGACTCTAACAGAGCAGCTTCTGTAGCACACTCATCCAAGATGTCATCAACCTTGTAAGCTCCATCTTTGAGCTTCCGCAACCAGTTCTGAAGTGCCTTGCTTTTTAGTTGCTTCTCCTCTGCATCTTCAAGCACAGCCTGAATAGTTGAGAGCAAGCTTGAAAGTCTCTCCATCTCTTCGTCAACACCCCAGATCAAGCCAACCTCCTTTTGGATGAGCATATCCAGTTTCTCCACCATAAATTGAAAAAAAGCATCAGCCATTTTTCACTTTCAAAATTGGAAAATCCAAAGCTTTTTCGAGAGATGGGTGATTGCAAATAGACAATGTTTGGGCTGAGAGAAGATACAACAGCAAAGACGTGCGTACTACTTTCTGCAAGTCAATACGCGTTATCTTGAAACAGCTTTTTATGTCCCACGCTCCAATGGCATCATAGATGACTTGGAAATTTCAAGGAAGAAGGTAAAAGCAAAAGTATCCACTAACGAAAAATCACATTTAAAAAAAAAAAAAATTAACTTGATACATATATATATATATATTCCAATTTCATTTACTTTGTTCTAATTTATAACAAATAGGAAGCTCGTGACTAATTATACAGGGTTGATATGACTAATTAACAACCCTAGCAGAGCTAGTTGCACACACACATCTTGAATTTATCCATTTAAGTAAAATATCGGTTAATTTAAAAAAAATCGACACAAATATATGTACATTACTTTTACATTTTATTTCAACTTTTGGAATTGATTTATTGGTGGAGCTTGTATTAACGTTCGGTTGTTACTAAATGATATATGTGTTTTGGAAATTGGAATTAAAAGGGCTCTTGTTTTTTGATTAATGATATATGGTGGTGGTTGACACGTTTTGGTTGGCTGTTCTAATTGACAACAAATAGAAAGTCTGTAACGAATTATACAGGGCTGACGTAAATGATTTATTGCGCTTTAGAAATTGAAATTAAAAGGGATATTGTATTTTATTGATTATCTATGGCGGTGATTGTGATACGTTTTGGTTGGTTGTTCAAATTTATAAAGAGGAAAGTCTGTGACTAATTATACAAGGCTGATTTAAATGATATATTGTGTTTGGAAAATTGGAATTACATCGGATCTTGTTTCTGATTGATGCTATATGGTGGCTGTTGTGACACGTTTTGGTTGGTTTTTGTAATTTGTTACAAGTAGGAAGTCTGTGACTGTGACTAATTATGCAGGGCTGATGCGAAGGTACTCCTCTATTAATGTGACTAATTAACAACCGTAGCAGCGTTAATTGCACGTACACATCTTGGATTCATCATTCTTCCTCAAATATCAGTAAATTTAAAAAGAATAAATTATAATTTAACTATTCGATTCAAACTTTAATTCAAATGGTATAATTATTTCGATAATATTATAATTTACCCCTTATTGTTAAGATTTTTCGATTAAAATTAACCATGTAAAGGGCGAAATTATTTTTTAATCTTACTTTTAATTTTTTAAAACAAATTTAAAAAATTTTAAAAATAACTTAAATAAAAAATTTTTAACTAGAGCTCCACCATCCATCTTGAATGAATGCTGAAGATCAATTTAAAAAAATAAAAAATTTAAATAACATCAAAATAAAATATTAAATATTAACAAAAAATCTAACTTAAACCCATCATCTTCCTTTGAACCCATCATTCTTATCATCTTCTTCACCGGTTCATCATCAAAAAGTACCCATAGTCACCAATTAAAAAAAATCATCAACTCAAATAATCACCAGTTTAACCTTATCAACAAAAAATAAAGATCATTAGTTCAACCTAAATAATCAAAAGAAAAATTGGAGAAAAATTTGGAAAAAAATTGAAAAAAAAAATCTGGAAATAAACTCATAAATCTAGGTTTAGGATTCGAAATGAACCCAAATTTCTAGGTTCATTCGATCTAGGTTCATTTTGAATAAACCTAGAAATTTGGGTTCACAAATTGTTGACGTTCGGAAACAATCAACCAGAGATTCTGGGGCCCAGATTGCGAACAAGGTAATTAAAGGGGTGATAATGGTAACAGGTGTACGATAAATGCGAAGTAAATGAAGTTTGAGGTTGGTGGAGGTTAATTAAGGCGAGGGAATGTTGGTTATGGCAGTTGATTAAGTGCAATCAGATAGGCAATGAAGATAGGACGAGGAAGGATGCAACACACAAGATTTTTACGTGGTTTGGCAGCTGCGCCTATATCCACGGTCACTCTGAGGTCAAAATCCGGTAGAGTGATAGTTCTCTAGTATTTTCAACTTGTCCTCTACAGTAAAGGTCTCCCCTGTTTATATATGGAGGGGAGAGATACGAAAAGAGTAATAAAAAATATCAAAAATAAAGTACAGGTGATGGTTATTTCAACTAACCTGACACAGCCATGCTGTCTTAAATGTGAGATCATCATTCCTTCGTACATGCGCATGTCTACATTTAATGCTCCTGGAGAAATCTTCTCTTCATTAAATGCCGAGCCGTCGCATTAAATGCGTCTTGGTAATGGTGTAAACAGTCTCTGGCGGGAAATCATAGGAGTTGGTGACTTTGCTGACTTGCTACACACGATATCTCCTGAATGAGCTCTCTGGTCAGTCAGGTAATGCATGCTGGAGAGATGCCGACGTGGCCGGGGAGAGGAGGCTAGGCGGTCTGGGGGTTCCTACAATCTCGCGACCTGGACGGTCTCCTAGCTAGACGAGCTGATGACGTGGGCAAGAGGCATGCTTGGAAGGCCTGAGAGCTGTTGCGAGCTCGCGACCTAAACAGCCTCGCGAGCTGGGTCTGCAACTGTTGGTCTCGATCTTAGGCCTTCTGAGCCTTCGCTCCTGTTCAAGTATATAGGGCTCATACTGGCCCACTTAGGCAATATGAGAAAATAGGCATAACACAAATAAACTTAGAAATTTGAGTTCATTTATGAACCTAGACTATGTTCATTCAAATGAGCTCAGATTTAGGTTCATGAGAATGAACCCAATTTTGGGTTCGAAGAAGAAGAGAAGAAGAAGAAGAAGAAGAAGAAGAGAGAAGAAGATAAGAGAAGAAGAAGAAGAAGAAGAAGAAGAAGAAGAAGAAGAAGAATATGAGAAATAGGCATAACACAAATAAACTTAGAAATTTGAGTTCATTTATGAACCTAGACTATGTTCATTCAAATGAGCTCAGATTTAGGTTCATTATTTTGGGTAAGAAGAAGAAGAAGAAGAAGAAGAAGAAGAAGAATATGAGAAAATAGGCATAACACAAATAAACTTAGAAATTTGAGTTCATTTATGAACCTAGACTATGTTCATTCAAATGAGCTCAGATTTAGGTTCATGAGAATGAACCCAATTTTGGGTTCGAAGAAGAAGAAGAAGAAGAAGAAGAAGAAGAAGAAGAAGAAACCTATGATGGTGAAGATAATGAGAGGAAGAGAGAAAAGGGAAAAATGAGAGAGACCGATGAGAGGAAGAGAGAGAAGGCTTTATATTTGGTCAACTAGTCAACTTTAATCATCAAGGGTAATTTTGTCTTTTGGCTATTTTGGTCTTGTTCATGTCAAATGTAATGGAATCCTATTAATGGTAGGAGGGTAAATTGCAATAACATCAAAACAATTACTCCGCCTAAACCAGAGTTTGAAATGAGCAGTTAAATTATAATTTGCTCATTTAAAAACATCGTGTCAGATATATGTACATGATTTTTACATTTTGTTTCAACTTTTAGAATTGATTTAATACTGGTGCTTGTGTTAATATTCAATTGTTACTAAATAATACATTGTGTTTTGGAAATTGGAGTTGAAAAAGAGATTGGTTTTTTTTTTTTTTTTTTGAACTGTGAAGACTTCCACTCAAAAAAAGAGAGGAGATACAAGCAGACTTAAATCTAAGTCAAGATCTTTCCTCATGAGAGGATAAGACAAGGAAAGCTAGAGTATGAGCTTCCTTGTTACAATTTCAAGAAACAAAGAGACAATTTGTAACTCCAATAACCTGACAAAGTGTTTGAATATCAACTAGAACATGGAAAAAGGGACTGCAGGAAGGTACCTTATTTAGAATTAAGGAGACCGCATTGACAACATTAGATTCAAGCTAGGATACTTGAAGGTGAAAATGTTTGGCTAACAAAAGGCTTTTTTTGATGGCAAGAAGCTCACCTAGCTCTAGAAGGAAGCAACCTGTCAAAGGTTTCGAGAGAGCAGACACTATCTAATGTTAATCATTTCAGATGATGGCACCTACACCAATCCAAGTTAAATCCTTCCTAACTACCACATCAGTGTTTAGTTTGAGAGCTAAAAATGGAGGAGTCCATGCAATAGGAAAAAGATGAATCCGAGGCTAAACAGAAACCTTAAGGGCTTGAGAGCATTGAAATTCACTAAGCAAACCCAAGCCCCACTCAACCAAATCCACTCATTCTCGGACTCGGTGGCCATGCATGGCATTGTTTCTATCGGGCCAAATCGTCCACAATAGCATGCATAATGATTCCCAAGCAAGTCTAGGAAAATTATCTAACAGAGCATAAAAAACTTCTATATAAGGGAAACTTTTGAATTCAACTAGGAAATCCCAAAAAGAAGTGATTTGCCAAATAGCCTTAGCCCAGCGGCACTAGAATAAAGCATGTGGAGTAGATTCAGAGCTAGCTTGATATCTAGTGCAAATATCATTTTGAAGAATTTTCCTATGTTTAAGATTTGCTAAAGAAGGGATTGCAGCTAAACACACCTGCCACACAAAAATTCGGACTTTCGAGGGAATGGTTAACAACCATAAGGAAGTCCACCATATACCTGTCAGACCTAAGGAGGAGCCATCACAATTGTATTTGTCAGCATACCAACTTTATATGCATTTTTAACCGTGTATACTCCCCACTTATCAAAATGCCAAATCAACTTATTCGGTCAATTTTGGAGGCTGAGAGGAATTTGGAGAATTGCCTTACTGTCAACTTCAAAGAAAATGGCCTGAAGGGAATGAAGGTTCCGAGAGTGAGTACTTGGAGAGATAAATGAAGTCACTCTGAAATTGTCATCAAGAGGTGGAGTAATAGGTTTAAAAGTTCTCTCTCTAGGCAGCCAAGGATCACTGAAGACCCTGATATTCTTGCCATTCCCAACCCTCCATCTTAACCCTTTCACTAATAAACTCCTACCCCAGAGCAAGCTGCGCCAAAGGTAAGAACACTCTGGTTTCAAGTTCGCATCCAAGAAATTATCACGTCTAAAATATTTTGCCTTAACAACAGCAACAACGAGTGACTCAGGATGTTGAAGTATTCGCCATGCTTGTTTCCCTAAGAGAGCTTTATTAAACATGGAGAGGTCTTTAAACCCCAAACCTCCCATAAACTTTGGGGAACACAACTTGTGTGTTGAAATCTAGGCCAATTTCTTTCTTCCTTTCTTTTTGCCCTACCAAAAGCCAATAGCCAAGGCCATTAGATCATTGCAAAATTCAACAAGTAATTGGAACATACTCGTTACATAGATAAGGATAGCTTGAAGAATTGTCTTAATAAGAATCTCCTTACCTCTCATGGAAAAAGAGAGAGCCCTTCCAGTTGAAACCTACCCTCTCACTCGATCTTTAATCTCCATAAACCTCCCCAAGAGAGATTGTTTTTGACAAATGATAATATTGTGGTTGTTGTGTTGTGACACATTTTGGTTGGTTGTTGTAATTTATAGCAAATAGAAAATGGGTGATGGTGACAAAAAATAAATAAATAAAAAGAAAGTGTGTGACTAATTGTATAGGGCTAATACAAATGATATATTGTGTTTTGGAAATTGGAATTAAAAGAGATTTTGTTTATTGATTGATGATATATGGTGGTGATTGTGACACGTTTTAGTTGAGAGAAATTGTGAATATATATATATAGTAATACTATATTGCTTAAAATTTTTCTCAAATTCATTGTTCAAATAATATTATAAGTTTATTTATAATAATAACATCATCAATACATCATCCTAAAATTAATGCAATTGCTACATCTTAACTTGCCACATCATTTGAACAAAATTTTTAGGCACTCTAGCATTATTCATATATATATATAATATTTTTAGAATAAGGTATAATTGATTTTAAAAAATAAGAACTAACCAATCAAATTTATCCATTGTATTTAAATTAAATAGAAGAGAAAGTTTATTTAAGAGAGATAATGCAATTTATAAATTTGATTTGTTGGTCTTTACATTTTAAAATTAGGTATACCTGATTATAAAAGTTATATATATAAAGTAATTTTACCATAAGTTTTTTCTAATTTTAAAAAGTTAGGACGAACCAATTAAATTTATTATATATATATTTTTTAAAACAAATTCTCTTCAATGTAATTTAAATATAATGGATGGATTTAATTATTTGTCTTGACTTTTAAAGTTAGGAAGTACTGATAGTAAAATTACTATATATATAAAGTGATTTTACCATCAATAACTTCTAACTTCAAAAAGTTAGGACGAACTAATCAAATTCATCATTGCATTTTTTCTCCTAAAACGAATTCTCTATTTTATTCAATTTAAATGTAATAGATAAATTTGATTGGTTTGTTCTAACTTTTTAAAATTAAGAGATACTGATAATAAAATCACTATATATATACACGCGTACACACACACATAGAGAAACACATATATAGGATTTGCCTATCTTACGCAATCACTAACATTACTCTTAAATTATAGTTCTTAGATTAGTTTCAATAACTATCCTCATAACCAATTTAAGAACCATGATTTATGGGTAATGTTAGTGGTTGGATATATATATATATATATATATATATACACCTGCGTGCGCGCACACACACATACACACACGAAATGGATCGGAAGACATAGTTTTTTTGGGATAATTCTAAATTCTCTATATACTTTGGTATATAGTTAAAAAAAAAACCTTGACTTCAGAAATCATTAAATATTTCCCTATATTTTATAAAAATAACTAAAAAAAAAAAAAAAATCCTTGATATTTATAAAACTAGTAAAAAAAAAAATTCTATCGCTAGGGGATTTTTAGGGCCTTTTGGCAATTTTTATAGACTACAACAAATTTTTAATGATTTTTAAAGTCAGGGGTTTTTTTTTTTACTATTATTAAATTATAGAAGAGAATTATAATACAAATTTTTAATGATTTTTTAAGTTAGGGGTTTTTTTTTTTACTATTATATCAAATTATAGGAGAGAAATTATAATTATCCCTTATTTTTAACACAATTGTTATTCACATAGTAATTCTTTTCTTCAAATTCAAAAAAATAAAAAATAAAAAAATCTTTTTCTTGGATTTCACTTATGAATTCTATTAACACTTCTAATTGAAAGCTAATTTTGTCTCTCTCACACACACCTCTATTTCTATTGATCTTGTACATATGCTTCCCTTCTCTCCTAATTTATTTCACAGCCATTCTAAGATAAAAGCCAACACCAATTTTATCTTACTATTATACTCGGTCAACTCAAGCACCAATTTTTTTCTTAAAAAACAAAAAAAAAAAAATAAAACAAATTAAAATCTGATTGACACTTTAACCAATATCACATAATTAGTACGATGAAAAGTCGTAGTTAACCTAATTAACATATATATATTTTTAATAATACGAATTCTAACATTGTGATTTATTGATTTTATATAAATAATTAATATCAAGTATTAATTATGCAAAAGATCAATATATCTAATGACTCATAATATTGGAACCGAGATTATTAAAATTTGTTCGTCCAAAAGACACTTGTATAAATATATATATATATATATGGAAAGAGAGAGAGAGAGAGATAAATTGGTGTATCTTCGAGTCTTTGCTTTCTCTCTCTAGAAACCAAGTGTTCGATTTTCAAGTTTGTTTGGCTATGCTTAGAACTTACGATGATTTGATCCAGTAGTGAAGAAAAATTTGAGGTGATGGATTGTTTTGGTTTCTGATGTGGTTTAGAGTGAAAAGTGTTGTTGGCCATTTTTTTTTTTTTTTTTTTATAAATTATTTTAAATTTTTATATTTGTTTGGTTAAGATTGTCTATTGTTGATGGAGGAGTGGGGTAGAATTTGAGATGATAGATTGAAGTTTTGTGTGTGTGTGTGTATGTGTGTTTGTTTGTTTTTAAGTGGTTCTGTATTAGATTAATTGAAAAAAAATTGCCACGAAAACCCACCTAGGACTTTTGATTAGGGGATTTTCAAATAAGTTGGTGGCCGCTAGTGGTTAGATGGTGCTTAAAGCTGACTTAACCAATTTTTATGACATTGATTAAAAACTTCATTTAATCCCTCAACTAACACCAAAATGCTGAGTTATGCTTAGTTATACCGATGACATTGTGTGAAAACTTATATATATAGATACATACATATTTAGGGCAAAATGTACAAAACCCCATTGAGGTAAACCTTTAAACATGTGGAGTCAAAGTTTGGGTTTTATAACAAGTTAGCCCCCAACTTAACGGTCAAACTGGGTGAATTATGACTTTAACCATGTGATTGGATAAAAAGATGAAAATTCCCTTGTCAATTTAAATTAAAAATTGTAAAAATGAAAAATAAATTAAATATTAAAATATGATAAATAAATGAAAGATTAAAAAAAATGGAAAACAGATTAATGATAGAACCCAAAGTCGTCTTCTTCTTCTTCTTACACTCTCTGTAATTCCTTGACCATTCTTTCACTTCTCTCACCTTTAAGATTCAATTCTCAAAACCCAAAAATCATCTTCAAACATCTACCTACAATCATCAAATCTTCGACTGTTGTTGCTCTCTCAATCTTCATCCTCCATCAATCTTCATCTTTCTACTGCGGCTCCTTCTCTATCCTTTCTTTGCTTTCACTCGCCGGCGTTCTCTCACTTTCTTGTATTTTTTGCCGCTCCTTCTGTCCTCTCTTGGCCTTACTCGCTAGGTTTCTATGGTTGATTTGGGTCTCGCTCTAAGTTAATTGTTTGAGTTTCCATGTTGATTATATGGGTGAGGAGAGGAAGATAGAGATGGAGAGAAAAGGCAGTTGGAGATGAGAGAATAGAAGAGATGATTTTAAAGTGAATATTTTGTGTGATTTTGTCTCCATCACTTGCAAAACCCATGTTTGATTATGTTGAAACAAAAGAAAAAAAATTTCTCTCAATCCTCTCTCTCAACCGTCTTCCTTCATCATCAACATAGTTTAGTTTTAAGTTTTTGTTTTGATTTTTTGTATTGAGTGTTGATATGGGCATGTCGACGAACCCAGACGATGCTTTTATTGTTTTGATTTTTGTTTTAATTTTTTGTGTTAGATGTTGATATGTGTTGGATGTTGATATGAGCATGACAACGAATCCAAATGATGCTGGTTTTTTGTTTTGATTTTTTTGTGTTGGGTGTTAATGAGAATGAAGAGAAGAACAATTTTAATTTTTTTTTTTTTTGGATTTTCAAATTTTTTTGGTGTTTAGTGATGAGAATAAAGAAGAAGATGATGAATGAAGAACAAGAATAGTACACCGTTCTTCAAATTTTCTTTATTCAATTTTTTTGTGTTTGTTGATGAGAACGAAAAAGAAGACGAATGATGAAGAACAGTACACTGCTCTTCCTTTTTTTTTATCGGTTTTCAATTTTTCTTTTGTGTTTGTTGATGAGAAAATGATGAATGAAGAAGAAGAACGATGTATTGTTCTTTGATTTTTTTTTTTTTTGGTTCTTTAATCTGGTTTGGAGGTTTTTTTTTTTTTTAATTTTTTATATGTTTTTTATTGTTTTCTTCTTTAAAGAAACCCAAAAACCTAGGTACTAGGTTCGTTCTTCATATTTTTTTTTCTTGTTTTTTCTTTCATGTTTATCTGGTTACACGTTGACGAAATTACTCTTGGTCAACCTAACGTGGACTAACTGACACTAACAGTTGAGAGCTATTTTGTTACAAAACCCAAACATTGACTTCGCATGTTTAAAGACTTACCTCAGGAGGGTTTCGTACATTTTGCTCTATTTTTTTTTTTTTCAATTGTGTGAAAATTGATAGTTTTTTTTTTTGTTAAATTATTTATTTATTTATTTTATAACTTCAATCACTTGGGGTCCTATTATAATTTGTAAGGAGACACTAAAAGTGTATATGGAATGAATGACTCTCGCCAAGCATTTGTAAGGATGCAAAAATTTTATTCATTGATTTTAAGTTTGTATGTTAAAAATGCACAAAAGCTTGGGTTGTTTGAACCATAAAAGTTTGTTTTGTTTGATAGATCACTCAAAACATGTTGGGGGCACACATGCTATCCATGTATGTCTTGCTCCCTGCACATGCTTGAGTCTACTATATCAATTTTCTTTGCCAAATTGAACCATTTCTTCAAAGGTGTTAACAAAAAAGTTATAAATATGCAAGATCTATTCTTGCAAGTTATCTTGGTTCTGTGGTTCTTAGAGACTCAGACCCATTTTGTTCTTCAACTATTTGGCAAAAAACCTTTTGATTGTCTACCTAATCTAAGCACACCCTCAATGCAACACTAGCACATGGTCGTGGCACTATGCATCGAGGAATCATGACACAAGGAACCCCACATGTAAATGAATATTCTCTAGATTTTCGGATATATATATGTATATATATGTATGTATCCAATTCCATTACATTGATGATGGGTAACTTTTTAATGCACTAATTACAATAGATCGTATGCAAGTACACACGATCACAATGTAATATAGTGCCAAATCAAAGTTGTTCCCACAGAGATAATTGCTGCTTTTACATGCCAATAACCAAATTTTCTTGACAACAATTTTATCTAGACTTTCAAATTGAAAAGAATATTTTAATTCACTTAAAGAAAATAAAAACAATAAATTGAAAATGCAACTTAACTAAACAAATAATTGAAAATTAACTTATAAAGACAGAAGACCATTGCAGAGCAAAATATCTAGGAGATATAACTTCACCAAACTATTTCAGCAACTTATTCTTATCAAAAGAAAAAATAAAATAAAATACATAATTTTATTGTGTATTTAACCGGATAATTTTTAATTCTCCATTAGCCTTTTTCGAATGGTCAAGCGAAAATATTCAAAGTAATTAAACTGCTATATTCCTATGTTGATTAATTAGTTTGAATTCTTTAAGATCCAATTATCCATAGTAATTACATAAACCTTATAGATATATTCCTATCCTATAAGATTCATGCCATTCTATTGATGTCTAAACTATAACTGCCTTTCCCAAGCGCGGAATAGTAATCTGATCAAGTTAATCAAGTTAATTAATTAGGCCCAAGTTAATTAACCACATATTTCAACAATAGAACAAAATACTAACAATAGAAATAAAATCATCAAACATGAATAAATCATCAAATAGAAATTGAAATAGTTGGCTACATTATATTCCTAGATAAAGTAAATTAGTTCTCCATGAAACAGATTCATACAATGAGGAAAATTGAAATCCAAATCAATAACATTATTTTAAATGAGAAAATAAATAAGAAGAGAAGTCACTGTGTAATTCTGAAATGTTTGGCCTATAACTTGAACATAAATAGGCAAATTGAACTCAGTAACACTCAACTTTTTTTGCCGCTGTTGTGTTCTAGAGTTTCTCTTCTGCCCAAAATGTCTTTTTCATTGTTGCACAATGAGACAATTTATAGGCACACAAGTTGAGGCTTTTAATTTTTTTTTTTGTCCAATTAGTTGACTCCCAACCTACAATCTCATAATTTGATTCCTGTTTTATTCCTTGATTCTCTAACTCTGATCTTTGAGAATTCGAATGCTCCAATTAATTGCGAGATCCTCCGCAAGCTAGCAGTTGACCACTTTAAAAACTTCCTTAAAAAATTTGCTTCTTTCCTTTCACTCACCGCTTGACTAAACTGGCTTTAAAAAGTAAACTAAAAATACTCAAAGCAATTAATGGTGATTCTCCACGAGTAAAATTAGCATGGAAACTTTGTTACATCTTAAACGCATGAATGCTTGAAATTCTCCTGCATGACATTCATGCATGAAACAAGGTCCAAGTCCTAGTGCTCACATGCTGGTTTGGGCTGCAGGTTTATAGCTTGCTGCTATGGCCTACGGCTAAATTACAAAATGCCTCTCAGCTTACGAAAATTTCACTTATGTCTTATAAAATTACAAAGTGGTCCATCCATTCAATTTGTGCACAAAACGCTCATAAAACATTAGAACACCTTTATTTTACTTGAGTTTCCATCATAAAAGCATTGGTTGAGAATATAAAATCATGCTTAATTTTAGCTCGATCAATTGGCTTTCACTCAACTGAAGCCTTCACCAATTAAAAGTTTTGAGAACTAAATCTCTTCTGATCCTTCTCTAGCCAGCTCATAAAGTAACTACATGCGAGATGGCGATCAACCTTAAGAAACTGATCAAAATGGCAAGGAAGTAGCAGAGGGTAGCTGCCCTTTAGAGAAAAACAATTTCACCAATAAAAGTTGAAACATCAGTAGTGGCAGACAAAGGCCATTTTGTTGTCTACACAACTGATCAAAGACGGCTCACATTTCCCCTTTCATATCTCAGTAATTACATCTTTCAACAACCCTTGAGAATGTCCAAGGAAGAATTTGGCCTGCCAAGCAACGGACCTATCACACTACCATGTGATGCAGTTTTCATGAAGTATGTAGTGTCTTTGATCCAAGGCTATGTTGATAGACACTTACAAGAAGCTTTGCTTATGTTTGTAGCTAGCAATAGATGTTCACTCTCTCCTTCTCTCCACAATTGTGACAACAACAATTACTAGTTTGCAATTGTTGAGTTGATTATACAAAATTTTGGACATGAGCTCTATAAATACTTGTAGTCTAAACATTAACAATGTTTTAAAAGGCGAAAGGAGAGGTGGAATGGTGGGGCCTCGACGAGGTGAGGTGATAGCCTCAAGGCGATCGAGGCTATAGCCTCGACGCCAAGTAAAAAAAATTAAAAAAAAAAAAAAAAACTTAACATATAAAATCATTCATAGCATTTTAAAATATTGTGAAAAGCAATATTAGAACCACAAATATCAAACAAAATAAAATCAAGTAACCAACACAACAAATAGGGATCATTCATATCATCCTAAACACAAAATCATCCATATAAAATCTAACATATAAGATATCGAATGATTAATGATCAGTAGAGTTATGACATAAAGAATCATTTGAATCTAATAACCTAAAATTTGGATCAAAATATGGAGGCATGGTTGAATCTGGAGGTAAAGTTTCATCTCCATCATCCTCATCATTATATCTGATTCTTACATCACCCTCCTCATCACTACTCTCACTCTCCTCCAACTCAGGTTCTTCAGCCTCTTAGCGTATATTCTTCCATTTGTCTAACAAATAATATAAAATAATATTTTAGTGATTATATCATTAACTTTAATAGAATTTACTACATTTAATTAGAGAATAACTTACCTCCAATCTTCTTTCTCTTATAGGTTAATTGTCGACTACCACTTGGTTGACTCATGTTAACTCCTAAGAATTCATCATTCACCCATTCATCATCAGAAGGCACATCATCACTAACAACCAAGGGATCCTCATCATCTTTTAGTGTCTGCTTCTTCAAGTATCTATGTTGGAGTCTTCTATTGTACATGATGTACACCAAATCATTCAATCTCTTGGTTTTCAATCGATTTCTCTTCTTTGTATGAATCATATTAAAAGCACTCCAATTCCTCTCACAGGCGGAGGATGAACAAGTGAGACTCAAAAACCTCATAGTAAAATATTAAAGTTCTAGGGTGTCAGCTCCAAATGCAAGCCACCAATCAACTATAAATAAGCATTTAAAAATTAGGAGAATACTATAAATTTCATAAACAAATTAACAATGATAAATGATAATTTCACATACCAGGGCTACATTTGTACATAGTATTCTTGACCAATGAATATCCAAACATCCCTCTTTTCCACCTGTAATCATCCATTTGACAATAAGCTTTAACTTTATCCATCTCATTGGTAAAAAGTTTCTCCACACACATAATGACCCCTCGATCAATCTCTGGATGCTTGGAAGTATTTTCACTATAATGGAATTTGGGATTCAAGAAGTAGGCAATTGCATGCAAATGACGGTGTAATTGAAACTCTCATTTGTCATCAATAATGTTCCATGTCTCCTTGTAAGCTCCTAAATCATTTCCAAAGGTTTTGGCTATTTCCTCTTTAGCTTTATCAATTGCACCATAAATGAATCCCATTGTAGGAACCTTTTCCGAATCCATCATCCTCAACACATTCACAATGAGTTTTGTTGTCTTCAATGCATAAGACATACTATGCCAGAAGCTCCCATCCGTCAATATGATTTTTTTAATTGCTTTTCCCTCTGGTTTTTAGCCCAACTACTCTCCCGCCACTCTCGTGAAATGAACATCTCCTGCAATTGTGCTTTCAGACCGTACATACTTTGCAAAGTCAAGTATATAGTCGCAAATCTCGTAGGGCCAGGATGAACCAGATCTTTTTTCGCATGGGTCCTCATCAAAGCCAACATCCACTTGTGATTATAGATGAAGTTACTAATCTATTATGGAACAATAATAAAAATAATAACTACTACAAAATAATTATAGTAAAAACAATACTGATAAAGTAATTGATATTTACCTTCTTTGCTTTAAATAAGACATTTTTGTGTTGAGGAAGTTCTCTGATTTTCTCAAGCATTAAATTAATGCAATGAGCAGCACACGACGTCCACCATAGGTGTTTCCTCCTCTCCATCAACATTTCACCCGTTTTTTTTTTATAGTTGGACGCATTATCAGTCACAACTTGAACAACAAGATCTTCACTAATTTCTTCAACTACATAATCTCGTAACTTAAACAATAATTTTGCATCTTTCACCGTATCACTTACATCAATTGATTTTAAAAATACTATACCTTGCGGATTGTTCACAAGGAAGTTCACCAATTGCCTTCCTCTCATATCTTTCCAACCATCCAATAATATTGACACCCTTGTCTCTGGCCATATCTTCTTTATGTCATCAACAACAGCTACTACGTTGGCTATTTCGTCATTCAAAAAGTTAGTGTGAATCTCATATGGTGTAGGAGGTTTTAAACCATGCCCATAATTGCCAATTGATTGGCACATATTAATAAACGAAGGACTTCGGGCAACATTAAATGTAATCTCATTCTCAAAGAAGAATCTACTAATATCCAAATGCGTTTGATAGCATGTTTTCTTCTCACTTCTTGTATACGGTCTCTCTCGCTCCACCTGCACATCATCCTCAGAAACATTCATAAAAAACCTATCAATTGGCCTTCTTATTCCTCTTTGGGGCATCGAAGCTGAGGTTGAATCTCCTGTAGATGGATAAGTGTTAAAGTTGATAGAGCTATTAAGTCTTTCTTCCCGTGCTAGTTGAGCTTGCTTTTTAGCATCTCCAGTTTTGGCAATATACTTCTTTATTTCATCTCGAACTTCCGGGGTAACTTTCTCACATGGGGCAGCATTTCCATGAGTTCCCGTAAGGTGCTCTTTCAATCTATACACCCCTTATTTGATTACTTTTTCACAAAAAATGTAGCGAACATACTTATATGCTTTCCATTATCCAAATTCAACTTCAACCCATACTTCCAAGCAAGATCTTTCCGGTTCGACATCCCACACAAAATCTATGACAATATCATGTATAAACATTAATTAAACTTAAACAAAAACCAAGATTGAAACCAATAAACACTTGCAACAATATATATAACCACAAACAATATTTGATACAATAAAAAGCCAATACGGTTTCAAAGTGATACATTTCACACCTTATCCAAATCTAAAATGTATTTTAACATTTTTCGTGCATATCATGCAATCAACACATTTTTCATGCTATATAGGAAAAGAATAGATAATTACTTGCAACAATACATACAAACACAAACAATTTCAAAGTAGTGTGCTAAAAGTCTAAAATCACAACCAAAACCCATTGTTTAATAAATAAAAAGTTGAAATAATTGAAAAACTTACATGACAAAGCTGGATTCAGACTTGGGCGAGCGGCAGGGAGGAGACGAGCTGTGTAAATGCTGATTTCAGAGAGTTGAGTGATGGAGATGAACTGTAGATGCTGATTTTAGAGACTTGAGTGATGGAGAGTGTTTGGAGAGTTGAGGATTTAAGAGATTTTAAGAGAAAATGAAAGAAAATAGAGAGAGAGAGAGAGAGAGAGCAAGAAAACGTGAGTGTTGGCAGAATGGAGCAGGTCAATCTTCATTAGGTTTTTCAAACCTAAAAAAATCCATTAAAATATCCAATTTACCCTTAAAAAAATACCGCCCCTCCCCCCTCTGGCCCTCTGACCGCCTCAACCTCCAGAGGCGGGTTTTTTCACTGCCCCACCTCTGGAGGGCACCTTGAGGTGCACCTCTGGAGGGCACCTTGAGGTGCTTTTGATAGCAAGGCTTGAGGTGCCGCCTCGCCTCGCCTTTTAAAACATTGAACATTAATACTAATTTTCACTAGGTTCCTTGATTCTATCTAGGCGCTTGGTTGTGCAGTCTAATCATTAAATACGTGGACTGCAGTTTACTTTTTTACCATTGATAGGATTTACCAATCATCAATTTGAATAGCTTTTGAACTTGTTTATGCTATGATTTATAGTGAGTTCAAATCCTATAAGTTTATTGAAAGACAAAAAATGCAGAATAATATTAGTACCACTTAAGAGTCCTTGGTCCAAGGTTGTGTTGATAGAGACATTTGCAAGAAGCTTTGCTAATTTCTGTAGCTAGCAGTAGGTGCTCACTCTCTCATACTTTCGATCATTGTGGACAAAAAAGCCAACAATTACTAGTTTGCAGTTATTGAGTTGTTGATCACACAAATTTAATCGATTTTACTTTTATTTACAATGATCCAATCTTCTTGTCAAACAAATGAAATAGTGAAAATTTATTTTACTTTTCTCATAGTACCAAGTAGATACATATTTAGAACTTCATACAATATATATATATACACACATATATAAACTGTTTCTTTCTTTCTTTTTTTTTTTTTTGGTTAAATCTAGTAAAATGTCTCTTATTGGGTTTCACCTTGAAAAACCCTCTTAGTATGGGTGTTCTTTTCTAATTTCAAAAGCATATAATTATTTTTCAATTTTGATTAAGTTCAGTGGTAATTTTGAATTATCTTACATTAATATATGATACATCTCTATTTAAATATTATAAATGAAAAAACTAAAGAAATTTTTTGAAAATAATAAGGAGAAGATTAACTTGATACATTTCTCATATCTCACAAATTTTGTAAATGACCCCATATATATTGAGTAGATTAATGAATATTATACTAGTTTTACTAAATTTCTTCATTCATGGTTGTTGAATTTTCTCCTTTTATTTTCTTGTTTTTTATTAGAGATGATGTGAGAAAGAATTCAAACCAATTAGATCTAATTAAGTACAAGCCTAATTCAATGTGACATAAAGGGTGTTTGATCTAATAAAATTTTTGGTTTTGTTATGATTGGGGTCAAATTTCCCTCGTAAGTCAAAAATTACATGGATTATTTAGTCTAAAGTTACATTTTTTTTTTGTTGCTAAGCTTTTTGTAATTGTGTGATATAAAAATTCTAAAAAAAAAAAATTAGAATTAAACAAATATTTATACAATATTTTGTTGCCAAGCTATTGTAACTGTGGTCATTGAAATGTGAGAACATGTTTGGATTAGTGTAAGCTACCAAATCATTCATATCACAAACGAGAGAAAGACGCTTCAAACAAACCTGTGAAGCAATGAATGTTCAAATTGGATAGCGTCTACACTAGCCACGGTATTTCACAAAAAATATACACAAATTTGATGAGACTATGTTCACAAATTACGATAATTCTTGGAATAGTATAGATCTTATAAAAATGAACTCCTGCAAAGCATAGTATACGTATATTACAAAGACAAACTCTTGAAAGCTTACAGATTTATGATAGCAGAACTTCGAGAAGAGCAGAGTGAGATAACACAGGCAGAGAAGAAGGATTGGAGAGAAGAATGAATTTGTTTTTATTTTCATAAAAAATAACAACGTCACTCTGTTGATTATATATAGATCAGCTGAAACGTGAAACAATAAGATGGGTACCACTCCTACAATTTAGAAAACAACAAAAGATCTGATCCTAACCACCCACTAAGTCATTCCTAATTTATTTTCTACTAATACTAAAATCAAATAACAACAAAAGACTTGGTCCACTAGAATAAATAAAGACAAAATAATCAAGACACCCGGGCACTCCCATGCAAAGGTACCTTGGCTCACGTTCACCATGCATACAGTGCATGCTCTACACATATCAGTCCATCCCTCTAAATTTGTCCTTGTCCTAAAGGACGAAAAGTTGGATAGGAATGAAGGAATCTTCTCTTCTGCTCTTAGGTTGCATCCTTTATTGGCGCGCCCACCCATTTGACAAGAATTTCTTCTTTGAGACAGTATCGTCCTTTCTGAGTGATGCGAGTATCAATGATTGCTTCTAGTTGAGGTTGTATGGTGAAATCATCAGTCACAGGGGGAAGAGTTGGCATGATTGGTGCAGATGGTCCCAAATGCTTTTTAAGGAGATTGATATGGAACATATTGTGGATTCGTGATCCTTCAGGCAGCTCTAAACGATAAGCAACTGGCCCGATTCGAGCCAGAATTTTATAAGGCCCATAATATCGTGGTGAGAGCTTGAGTGAGCTACAGAAATTGACTGACCGTTGGCGATAAGGGTGAAGCCGTAAGTACACATGATCACCCACCTCGAAAGTGACTTCATGCCGATGCTGGTCTGCTTGAGTTTTCTTGCGATTTTGGGCCATTATCAGATGATGCCGCAAGATCTTCAAGGTAGCCTCCCTTTCCTGTAAGAATTCATCCACAGCCTGCACTTTGGTGGTTTCAGGAATATAGGAGAGTACATTGGGTGGAGGCCTACCATACACTACCTCAAAGGGAGATAATCGAGTTACAGAGTGGACAGTAGTATTGTAACTATATTCTACCCAAGCAAGCCAATCTAACCATTTCCTGGGTTGGTCATGGACAAAGCATCTCGAGTACTGCTCAAGTGTTTGGTTTACAACTTCCATTTGGCCTTTTGTTTAAGGATGGTGGCTTGAGCTCATTCGAAGTGTCGTGCCCTGCAATTGGAATAATGTTCTCCAAAAAGCACTAATGAAGACCTTGTCTCGGTCACTCACTATAGACTTAGGTATTCCATGTAATCGTACCACGTCATTAAGGAAGGCCCTTGCTACTGTGATGGCTGTGAAAGGGTGTTTGAGAGGTACGAAATGAGCGTATTTGGAGAGGCGATCCACAATAACCATAACTACTGTGTAACCATGGGAAGATGGAAGTCCTTCCATGAAGTCCATGGAGAGGTCTGTCCAGATCGTTTCGGGTATGTCTAGTGGTTGTAAGAGACCGACGGGACGTAATGTCTCCGTCTTACACTGTTGGCATATATTGCACTCTTTGATGAATTGCCTTACAGTATTACGCATGCCAGGCCAAAGAAAAAAGGAGCGAATTCTGCTGATGGTTTTCTGATACCGGAAATGACCTCCTATTGGAGAAGAGTGATTGTCTTTTAAGAGAACTGGGATTAAGGAGGAATTTGGGCTCAACCAAACTCTTCCTTTTTTGAGCCAGATATCATCCCTTTGAAAATAAATGTTGGGAGTTCTTGTCTTGTGTGACTCCACCTCTGAGTAAAAAGAATCAGATAAGACTTCATCTTTAAGAGTGGCCCACCAGTCTAATTCTGGTTGTGAGATAACATTGAACTTAAACTCCGTAATCCTAGAAAGTGCATCAACTCCTTTATTTTCTACTCTTGTTTTTGTACTGGATGGTGTAATCATATCCCATTATTTTAGGTAGCCACCGTAACTGGGTAGGAGTTGAAATCCGTTGTTCCAAAAGATATTTCAAACTCCTCTGATCAGTACGTACCACAAAAGGCTTACCAAGCAAATAAGGCCTCCATTTGCGGATAGCCTTCACAATTGCCATCATTTCTTTGTCGTATGTGGATAATGAGAGAGCTGCTCCTTTCAAAGCTTCACTGAAATAAGTAATGGGTTTGTCTTCCTGAATCATAATTGCACCAATCCCAGTTCCACAAGCATCACATTCAACTACAAATGGTTTGGAAAAATCTGGGAGATTAAGTACAAGAGTTGATGTGAGGGCTGTTTTAAGCTGGTTAAAAGCTAATTCTGCCTTGTTGTTCCATTGAAAACTTACCTTGGAAGTCAAAAGAGTGAGTGGTGCCACTGTAGCTCCAAATTCCGCGGATAAACTTCCTATAATACCCTGCTAGACCAAGAAATGCTCGTACACTTCGAACTGAATTTGGTATAGGCCATTCTTGCACGACTTTAATTTTGTTAGGATCCATAGATATTCTATTAGCATTGATGAGGTGGCCTAAATAATCCACCTGAGTGGTGCCAAAACGGCACTTGGATGGCTTAGCTGTTAACTGGTTGTTGGACAATATTGACAAAACTTTCTCCAAATGTTGTAGGTGTTTCGTTCAGGTCTGCTGTATACCAATATATCATCAAAAAAAAAAAAAAAAAAACAAGAATGAACTTACGTAAGAATGGTCGAAACAGGTCATTCATAAGGCCTTGGAAGGTTGCAGGAGCATTGGTTAAGTCAAAGGGCATAACGACGAACTCATAATGCCCATTATGTGTGCGGAAGGCGGTCTTATGGATGTCCTCTTCTTTGACCCTTATTTGATGATATCCAGAGCGGAGGTCAATTTTCGAAAAGAATTGTGCTCCAAATAATTTGTCTAGAAGTTCATCTATGACTGGAATTGGTATTTGTCCTTAATGGTGGCGCTGTTGAGTGCACGAGAGTCCACACAGAACCTCCATGTGCCATCTGCCTTTTTTACTAATAGTACCAGGGATGAGAACGGGCTACTGCTAGGCCTGATAATTCCACATTCCAAAAATTCACGTACCATTCTTTCAATTTCGGCTTTTTAGTACTGCGGGTACCTATGAGGCCGCACACTAATGGGTTCTTGATCATGCTTCAAGGGAATTCGATGGTCTTGAATTTGGGTTGGGGGGTAGCTTTATGTTTTCTTCAAATACTTCTGGAAATCTTCCAAGAAGGCGCTCTAAGTCTATGGCTTGCGTTGTAGTGTTAGCCTGTTGAGTGTGATCGTCCATTTTAGTAGGAGTTGAAAATTGAAGATAGAAGCCCATGCCTGATAGTTGTTGTAGCTTACTGGTGTCTAGAGGCTCAATGTTGGCTTGACGCACTCCCTGTAAGTGATATCGCTGTCCCTTTCGCATGAAGGTCATGGTGAGCTTGCGATAATCCGTCTCCACTAGCCCTAAAGCCTCTAACCATTGTATCCCTAGGACCACTTGACATGCTGCCACTGGTAATACATAAAAGTTGGCCTTGATCATATGAGTTTGGATTTCCAAAGTAAGGTTCAGACATTGACCCGAGCACTCGATTTTTTCACAATTTCCTACCATCACCTGGAATGACTTATCACACACCATTAGCAATGAGAGCCTCTGGACAGTAGCTTGATCAATAAAATTATGGGTGCTCCCCCTATCAATAAGCATTGTTACCTCTCTTTGTTTAATTTTGCCTATCATCCGTAAAGTTTGGGGATGAACCGTACCTGCCATGGCATGGAACGATATTTCTAGAACTGGTTCTTTGTTTGAAATTTCATCCTTGACTGACAATTCTTCACTTTCTGACTTAATGGAATAGTCCTCGATCATGAACAATTGGGTCCGCTGACACCTATGACCTGGAACATACTTCTCATTGCAATAGAAGCAGAGACCTTTCTCACGCCTTTCTTTTGCTTCCTGTCCAGATAGATGCCTGAAAGGGGGAGTAGTCGCTGCTGGGTTCTTTGGTTGTGGTGGTGGCCCAAGAAGGCTTGCTGATGAGCTCGATTGAGGCCGTTGATTAGAAGTGATGTTTGTTCTGAACTGGGCACTGCTACTAGTCTTCTTAAGTAGTGAATTCCGCTCTTCAATCAATCTCGCCACCCTAATAGCTTCAGACAAGATTTTTGGCTGTTTAACTTTGACGTCCAGTCGAATCTCGTCACGCAAGCCTGCAATAAAACACCCAACAAAGAAAGATTCAGGAAGGTTGTCCACCCTGTGAGAGAGCTTCTCAAAGGCCTCTTGATAAGACTCCACGGTGGAAGTTTGCTTGAGACGGGTGAGAGCTTCAGAAGGATCCTTATAATCGGTGGGTCTGAACCTTAAATGGATGGCCTTGGTGAATTCTGCCCAAGTAAGAGGTCCTCTAAACTTCATGAGCCATCTGTGCCATTGTAAAGCAATCCCTTCCAAATGGAAGGATGCCAACTGGACTTGTTGCTTAGGTGCAATGTTCTTAAATTCGAAGAATTGTTCAGCTTTATATATCCACCCCGTCGGGTCCTCCTCGTCGAAGTTTGGAAAGATGAGCTTCAGGTAACGGTTCTTGTCAGAATTAGTATTAGTATGAGTAGTGGCAATTGAGTTAGCTTGGTGAGATGATTCGGCTGGTGCAAATGGGTTGGTGTCTATTTGGGTTTGGTTTGAGTTTGCATTTTGGTTTATTCGAATGGACTGGAGTTCAGTGAGTATTCTTTCTAAAGTGGCATTCACTTGTCTGAAGTTCGACTCATGACAAGCTAGAGTTTCATTGACATCATTGCGAAACTCCGCATTGGATTTAGCTTGTGTGTCCATGGAAAGGACCAGGCTCTGATACCACTGATAGCAGGACTTCGAGAAGAGCAGAGTGAGATAACACAGGCAGAGAAGAAGGATTGGAGAGAAGAATGAATTTGTTTTTATTTCCATAATAAATAACAACGTCACTCTGTTGATTATATATAGATCAGCTGAAACCTGAAACAATAAAATAGATACCACTCCTACAATTTAGATAACAACAAAAGACCTGATCCTAGCCACCCACTAAGCCATTCCTAATTTATTTTCTACTAATACTAAAATCAAATAACAACAAAAGACTTGGTCCACTATAATAAACAAAGACAAAATAATCAAGACACCCAGGCACTCCTATGCAAAGGTACCCTGGCTCACGTTCACCATGCATGCAGTGCATGCTCTACACATATCAATTTAGTGTGTCAATGTTCATACTCAAAGATGATTTTTGGCATAGTTGATATCGTACACTTGATCGAATCAACACTCACTCATTTCCAGTGATGCCTTCTAACACACATCGCCTCCTTCGAAGCCGCGCCCCCATATTCCTCCGGCTCCTCCATGCCGAACTCCCTCGCCGACAGCCCTTCCACCATCGCATCCACCGGATAGGACTTCGAGTCCCTCTCCTCCACCTTCTTCCTATACGAACCGGGCAAAATCCTCACTCCATCGCCACTCACAACTGAGGCCTTTTCTGGTGTCTCGTCTTGTTCTCCGACAAGGCCTGCATCGGTCCCTGACATTTCCATCCGACAGCTCCTGAGGGTAAATATGATGATTGTATTGGATTGGATTAAATATGAAAGTTCGTTGCTTTTTGTTTTGTTTGGTTTGCATATGTAATGGTAGATATATGTATATGTTTTTTCGTTTCGATTGTGTTGTGGAGTTGAAGTTTGGTATGGCTTTTTGATGGGTTATTGCGACCTTTGTACTTCATTTTGTCACTTGTACGATGGACTAAGGGTTGAGAAGTTGTTGGTGATACTTGATGAGTTTGGCAACTGTTCTGTTAGAAATATTTTATCTATTTGCTTGAAAATTGATTGTGGTGGTGATGACTTTGTTTGTTTAGTGAGTCAATCTAGATGGCGCCTTATTATCTGCTTGATTCAATTGTGCGGAATTGGTAACTGTGCATGAGTGTGTTGTTTCAACTATGTTATGTTTAAATAAAGCATGTGGTATTTAGCAAGATTAGGTAGAATTGATAAGACGATTAGGGGCAATTTACTCACTGATCGATTGTACTTGTCTAGTACGTCACTGTCGAATGAAGAACGGACTAATATTGTGACTGAGGAGAATTTGGAACATTTATGGAAGCTTGTTGAGGTGAAAGATGGAGGTCCTTCTTGGATACAAATGATGGATTGTTCCATGCAAACTGTGAGCTATCAAGCATGGCGAAGAGATCCCAAGGTAAGGTTATACTAAATAAAACAGTTTATTGATTTCTTGTTGTAGAGTTAATAAACTCAGTATAAAATGAGAATTCTTATCGATTATATGACAAACCAGTTTGTGCTAAATAATGAAAGAGGTAACTATTTTTTGTAGGCTTATTCTCATTTGCTCAATTGGGTCATTGTTTGATTGGTTTTTTGTTTTTATTTGCTAGACTGGCCTCCCACAGTATCGTAGTAGAAAACTATTTGAGGATGCCACACCTGAGATTGTCAGGGACTTCTTCTAGGATGATGTGTTCCAATCGAAGTGGGATGACATGCTTACATATGCCACAACGATAGAAGAGTGTCCCACAACAGGAACTATGTTAGTACAATGGATACATGAGGTGAGACTTCCCACTTTCGCTTTTAACATATTTTTCATTCTTGCATGTGCTGATATTTTCAAACCTCTTTGTGGTGCAGTTTCCCTTTTTTTGTCGTGATAGAGAGTACATAATAGGACGTCAGATATGGGAATCAGGAAGATCTTATTATTGTGTGACCAAGGTATGAGCGTATGACATGAAAGATTTATGTTTAGCATTTATTCAATAAGTTAGCATTCTCAACAACAGCAACACCATGCTTGATAATACAGGTTTAATTTAGGGAAACTTTTGTAATGGCTCCATTTTGGTATATCAGTTTAGCTAAACATGATAAGGCTTAGAAAGATTAGTGCTATGGAACTGGATTGAAGTGGATTAGTAGAGAATCACATATGCGGGGCTATGTAACCAAGACCTTAACTTTTTAGTGGATAGAGAATCCATAATGTGACTTGACATGAGATAAAAACATTGAGTAGCCAAGAATAATTGTGTTCTATTGACAGGATAGACTCTGTGAATGCTTATACTATGGGTACTGACTAGTTTAGTAGGTATGGTCTATTGTTGTTGTACGAAAGGTTTTAGGATCATATCCCCTTTCAAAACAAGATTTTTACATTTATTTGTTGTAATAAGAATAAATATATTATATGAGCTCCCTATAACAACTAATGATCTATTATTTGTCGGATATGTTATAACAAATGGTTTGTTGTTAAAGTTTGGGAAATGATAACGATAGCACTCTGTTAAGAACAAATGAGTGTTTAAAAGTTAAAGAACTTGAATTCATAGAGGAACAGATTAAGGTTAAGGATGTGTGGCACGATGCCGTTTCATTTCTTTCAGTTTCCATTGTGTTGGCTATCTTTTATTGCTGTAATAACTTAGTTTCTAATCTGAAATTCGTCATTTTTCTGGGAGTGCCCTGTGATTGGGTCCTGTGAAAATACAAACCTAACCGCGTTGACCTGTACCACTTAAGCTGGTGTATTAGACCAGGTAGATATTGTAACTATTTTTTCTTTAGCTGTGTAACTAGAACATAACAATAGAAATATTTGATTTCTATCTCAAGAAGGAATATATTTGTAGAGTACTCATAGCAGGAAATTTCTGGAAAATTGTTGTTAAGCGTTCATAGTATTTTCTATGACGTTCTAGATTCTCTATAGTGATTAAGAACCACACTCTCTTATATTTAACTAGCTGAATCAAGAAGATTGCCAGCGGACTGCCTGGGTAGTGTTACTCTTCCATCACGAAGATATGGGAGTCGCATATGAGATTGCGAAGCTTGGTATAAGGCAGGGGATGTGGGGAGCCATCAAGAAGATTGAGCCTGGATTACTTGCCTACCAAAAAGAAAGAGCGTCTGGAGCACCTCTCTCTCGGCCTGCTTTTATGGCCCAAATCAACACCAAGATCAATCCAGACTACCTGAGAGCCCTGGAAGGTGCAGAAGATTCATCAGATAATGAAGTGGCAAATACATCTGACAAACCACAGGATAATAACATACCGAAGCTCCTGGTTCTTGGCGGGGCTTTTATACTCGCTTGTAGTCTTGATGGGCGCCTCTTGCCTACAGCATTTATATTTGGCGTGGCTAGAAGGTTTGCAAATATGGGGAAGAAATTGTGATTAAGTGTGTTGATATTGTTCGAAACTCATGGATCGATGGATCACATTATTGCATGAGTGAACCAGATCTATTCTTTTTGCAGCCCCTTTTATAAGATACAAATGTATGATTATAGCCATTTGTCTCCAATTACTTTTTAGATGAGTAAGCGATCAATTAACATATTTAGTTGATAAATACATATAGCAATTTGGCTACTAAGTTCTGTCTATATGTTTGTTCCTTTGGATCTGTCAGAAATTTGCATGTTCATATCGCTTTTTTCTGGCATGAGTTCCTCTGTGAGCATCATATGGACAGATTAAACATGAACCATGAATGGCCCAACTTCCGGATTCATGATACAAATATAATTACCAATAGGTTTATGCATTTTGAAAGATTGATAATGCATTTTGAGTGTTAGAGACTGTACTAGGCAATTTTTTTTTTTTTTAATATGCATCAATCATGTGTGACAATTGAAATCTCAATCACTTATAGATTTTTAATCTAAAATTTTAAAAATTGTGCTGTAATTTGTATGAATTAGAAAACAAATGAAAAAGAAAAGAAAAAAAAAGCTTTATTCGTCATGCTACTTGCTAGATACTTTCCAATTACAAAAAATGCTTGTCTGCATGCCTTTATAATCTTACCACGGGAAAACTTTGCCATGTGGTAAGAGAAAGATCCTAACAGGAAACCATGCACATTGAATTTCAATAGTTTCTTTTTCTATAACTTTCTTCTTTTTGTCCCTATAGTGTAGCAAAATTCTTGCGTCACCAAGTGATTTATGGAGTGTTATTTTAAATAAACAAATGCTTTACTAAACTCAAATTTTTATTAACCTTCTAAATATATTGTGAGAAATCATTGTCGTTCATATAAAAGGTCATAAATTTTGGTTCCAATTTTCGCTTTTTGTCAACTATCAATCACAAGCTAATGTATTTAGATTAACGTGTACAAAAGTTGAGGATTCAAGTTCAGACACACGAATATATATATATATATATATATGGTTTTTATAATTAGACATATCTAATTTTAAAATGTAAGAACTAATCAATTAAATTCATTCATTGTATGATCTCTTCTAAAACAAATTCTCTCTCTTAGATAATTCAAATGCAATGGATTAAATTGATTAATTGATTCTTACATTTTAAAATCAGGTATAAATTTAACACATATGTAATAACATATTTCTCATTCAACTAAATTATAAGGACACAAACTATATTGACATTACAAGAATACAAAAACTTATGATCAATACCTCATAAAACACACAAATATATATTGCTGATAATTTAACACATATACAGTAAGCTAGTTTTCATTCAACTAAAGCATCCAAGGGCTCAAACTATATTAAAATTTCATGAATATAAAAATTTACTAATATCTCATAAAATCTATTAAGAATTCTCTGAAACTGAAAATCATCATTAAGATTCTCCAAATAAGAAGTTGAATGCATTTAAAATACAATTAATACACAAATGACAGCCATCAGACAACAAAAGCAGGACGAAATCAGTGACCAACGAAGGTCTCAAAACAATTCAAACCATTGAACTGTGAAGCCAACTTTGGTAGCTGAGTGTTCTTGACATCTATCTTTGCTTTTCCTAGTAAACCTCCCATTGATGCTGGGAAAACCCCTCTGAATTGCTGCACAAAATGGAGCATGATTATACATAGCTTCATATATTCAACAAATAAGAACACTTGACCAATGGTATTTGATCAATTAATTCTTGCCTTAACTTTGGGATGATGATGGTTTCTATTAAAGAGAAAAACAGACACTGTCATGCACATAGTACTCAAAATATCCATTGGAACTTCAAAAAATAAACTGTAACAAAGCTTGTTGATTTTGAGAATGGATCAAGAATGATAATTCATAGATAAATATCAAGACAAAGAAAGACAAATGAATGACTCGGGGTTGAAGAGAAGGAAAGAATTATGTGTAGAAAAACAAATAGAAGTGATGAAGAAAAAGAGACAAAAAGAAGACCACCAAAGTTATTTTTAGGGATACTTTGTCTAAGAAAAGTGAAATCTTGGATTAGAAGAAGGTCCACCAGTAACTTTTCTAGTTGCAACTTTAGTTTATACTCTAAAGCAACAATGACCATGTCATTTTTTTTCTATTTAAATTATCACCTGTGATGCAACAAATAGATCTTGGAATATGTCAGAATGAATGGATGTTTTTTAACGTCAAGTCATATTAGACAGTGATAATACTATATATGTCATATTATTATTAATTTTTTCATAAAAAATATAAAAATTAATGTTAGGATACAT
The DNA here is from genome assembly GCA_019925255.1 of Litchi chinensis. NCBI lineage: Eukaryota > Viridiplantae > Streptophyta > Magnoliopsida > Sapindales > Sapindaceae > Litchi > Litchi chinensis. Next base: position 920,872 of record CM034462.1, on the reverse strand, counting down.
CAAGATTAAGCACTCCATGACAATTGTTGTAATTTGAATTGTTGGATCCTAAACTTGGCTTCCAAGTTTCAACTAATATTGCACTAATATGCAGCGCTATAATAATTATTACATCCTCACTATGATAAAAGTTAATGTAATTAAACTGACACTTCGGTAAGTGAAAATACTTAATATTACACTTACATTTATTTTGTAAATATTAAAAGTTTAACTCCTTTAAGCGAATATAATGTGGATGGATGGATGAAATGGTAGGACCTTGGGAAAGGTTAAGGATAGCCCTACCTTTCAACATCATATGGACTATGCAGACCACACCACACATAATCACAAACATTCAAACTGTCTATCCTAAACTCTTTCATCTATCTATCTATCTCAAAGTAACTTCAAGGGCGGATAGCATTTTGTGACTTTATCCACATCATTTGATACTTCACTATTTTTTTTTTCTTTTTATATGTGCAAGTTTCATCTCAATATATAATATTAGCTCACATGGTTTAATTGATTCTTCTATTGATCAAATATTAATTTAAGATGATGCGTTGAATCGACTAACAAGTATTTATTACATATAATATTACACTTGCCATATTACCAATTGATGGAGATGTTTTGTTTGTTGATTATCTGAAGAAAACATAATATCATAGGAAGTGAAGTCATATATCCAACTTTATACATTGTTATGTGCAACAACAAATTTGTTATAAATTAATTATTGACTGTTTTGTTATATTTAAGGATTTTTTTTCTTGCTTTTTATCCTTTAAAATAGTTGTCAATCATAAATCTGACTTTATGCTTGAATTTTATTATATTACATAAATGTTTTTTTATCAGTTTATAAGAGTTATTATTCCAGATTTCATTAAATTATAAAGTTTTCTTTAATTTGTTTTATTATCATCCAAAAACAATAAGTTAAATATGATAACAATATTGAAGTTAGAAAAAAATCTAACTTTTGTATTATGAATCTTTCACTGTCTTATATTCATGCAAATTATAATAAAACTTGCTTAAAAGAAAACAATTTTTATTTATTTATTCATTTTTGGGGATTCTGTATGTTGAGAGTCGGAGCATAGAGTGAAATACATAGGTAATAGATAGTGTGTATAAAAATATAGGAAAAAAAATAAAAATAGAAAGGAGAGAACATACATTACATAGATTTGGAGATTGCCTTTAATTGTCTACGCACACACCCGAACTGCGCCCTGCTATGTGACTAAATAGCTAACCTATCTGCAGAGGATGCAAACATGATTATTGTAATGGAATCATGGCAAATATGTTTAAACTTAAGGCAATGAAAGAAGAGGTAAGAGGGGTGTACTTACAAAAACATTTGGAATATGTGCTATCTTGTACCGCTCCTCCCCTGTTCCCTTCTCACATCGCTTCTTCAGTTCAGGGCATTCTAAAATTTGCAGATACTGTAGGTTTGTAAGATCTCTAATGCAGTCGGGCAATGATGCTAGCTCAAAGTTGCAGATTATAGACAAAGCTTGCAGAGCAGGGATATACTGCAAAGCCTTATGCAAGACTTCCAATTTAAAGCATCCGATTAATCGAAAGTGTTGGAGGGAAGTAAGGTGCTTAAAACCATCCGGCACAGCCAATAACTCCGGGCAGCCAAGAACCAAGTTCTAAAGGGATGAGAGGTGTTGTATCCCCTCCGCAAAGACGTTAAGTTTTGACAGCTAATTAAAGACAAATATTTAAGACTTTTCAGGCCTTCCATTCCCTGCTTAAGAAAAGATTCTAACCCATAGCACTCAGAGATTCGTAAACTTTCAAGAGCATTGAGGCCGACTAGTTCTGTGGGCAAACACTTCAGCTTACTGAAATGCCTGATAAAAAGTTTTTTCAAAGAGGAGAGGTTTATCAGCATCCCATGTGGAAGGTAATTCAATTCATCATTACCTGAAACTACTAAGGATATAAGGTTTTTGAGATTCGAGATTGATCCTAGTATGACCTCTGTGCAATTCGAAATTTCTAACTTTTTAACCGAAGGAAGATGTGGCAAAGTCAATTCAAGGCATTTGTCAATATATATAGAGGTAAGACATGGAAGCAACTCCCTTCTATCCTTTCTTGAGAACCTCTGCAAACTTCGCATATATTTAATTTCAAGATACTTTAAAGATGGGAATCTTACTGTCGTTACATCAGTTTGATCATTATCGTCAATATACACAACTTGCCTCATTGTGCATAAAAAAAGAGTACAAAGAGAAGGTAGTAGTGCTAAAGGAGGAAGAGTCCAGTTTGGACAGTCCATTAGCCGAATATGAACAACATTATTAAGAATGTTGTCCCTCATCCATAATGGAAATTCATCACTTTTGTACCTTGAAATACAAAATTTTTTAAGATTTGCATGAGGTTGAAGTGCTTCAAGTACCTTTTCAACATCTTCCAGTGATTGGTTATCACTCTCATCTTTCCAGGAAAAGTATAATTGATGGAGATTTTGTTTTCCAACCAAATTGGCCTCTTTAGCATCCAATGGATTCTTCACTCTCTGAAGGTGTTTGATATGTAACGATCCTCTTAAATTTAAGCTTTTCAATTTATCCAAGTAACATCCTCTTTTCTCACCCACAATAAAGCGAGTTAAAATCTTCAAGTGATTTGTCCAATTTGTGGTGATAGTTGAGATAATTTTGAACAACCATCTAGACGTAAATGTCGAAGATTCTTTAGGAGTCTCATATGCTTTGGTAGCTTTCAAAGATAGCAACAATTTTCCAATCTTAAAGTTTGCAAATTATACAAGGTAATAATTGATTCAGGAAGCTTTTCGATGCAGGTGCTAGACAGGTCTAAATATCTTAGATGTTGTAAACGACTAATTGAAGATGATAACTTTGACAATTGAGTGTGCCTTACACTGAGTACTCCTAGGCCATGTTTGTTACCTAGGTTTGGATTGGGTTTGGAAAAGATTCAATCCAAACCCCATGTTTGGTATGATATGAAATTATGAAAATACAAGAGGACAAAAGGTTCATACAGCTTCATTAACTTTTAGGCCCTTATATAGGCAATTACACAATAGATAAAAACATGAAAATAGGCACTACTTACAACGTGCAGAAACCACTTCCTTCAAATTAGACCATTATCCAACAAAACACTAAAATAGGAAAATAAAATGGAGCACCAACAGACCACTACTTCACACAAATAACAGAGCATGAACTTCACTAATAACAGACTCCTATTTACTAGGACTAAAAAACATGTAACTCAACATTCCCTCCCTTAAACTGAGAGGTCTTCAAACAATCAGTTCAGTTTAATCCAATGATGCCCTCCCTCAAATTGCATCCTCCAGCTTTCTAACACCAAGTAGTTTTCTCAGCTTTTCAAATGATGCCAACTTGAGGGGCTTGGTCATTATATCAGCAACTTGATCTTCACTCTTACAGTAAACAAGATCAATGATTCCATTCTTCGTGAGTTCCCTTAAAAAATGATACTTCACATCTATATGTTTGCTTCTTCCATGAAGAACTGGATTCTTGGACAATTTTATTGCTGAACTGTTGTCACAATAAACTGGAATTGACCCTTGTTGTTTGAATTGGAGTTCTTCAAGAATTTTTCTTAACCAAATAGCTTGACAAGCACATGCAGTTGCAGCTACAAACTCCGCTTCTGTTGTTGATAAAGTGACAATTGGCTGTTTCTTTGAAGACCATGAAATAGCTCCTGAACCCAGCATAAAAACATATCCTGACGTACTTTTTCTGTCATCTTGATCTCCAGCATAATCACTATCAGTAAAACCCATCAAATCTGAATTTTCTCCCTTCTTGAAGAACAAACCAAAATCAGCAGTACCTTGCAAATAACGAAAAATCCTTTTTGCAGCAAGAAGATGACTCTCCCTTGGATGTTCCATGTACCTGCTAATAAGACTAACAGCATGCATAACATCAGGCCTTGTCGCAGTCAAATACATCAAGCTTCCCACAATTTGCTTGTAAAGGGTGCTGTCAATCATCTTTTCTTCAGGATTTTTAATAAGCTTCAAACCATACTCCATTGGATTGCTCACAGAATTGCAATTCTTCATTTGAAACCTGTCTAAAATTTCTTGCACATACTTCTTTTGAGAGATAAAAATACCATCAACAGATTGCACTACTTCTATACCAAGAAAATAGTGCATCATTCCAAGATCAGACATATCAAACTCAACCATCATGGACTCCTTGAATTTTTTAAACATGGCACTATCATTCCCAGTAAATATAAGATCATCAACATATAAACACACAATGAGCATTTTTCCATCATCACCAATTTTAGTATAAAGTGTATGCTCATATGGACATTTCTTAAAATTTTCTTTTAAAAAATAAGCATCAATGCGACTATACCAAGCACGTGGAGCTTGTTTCAATCCATATAAAGCCTTCTTTAATCTATACACTTTATGCTCATTTCCGATCTTAACAAAACCAGGAGGTTGATCGATAAATACCTGTTCTTCCAAATTTCCATGCAAAAAGGCTGATTTTACGTCCAACTGAAAGATAGGCCATGAATTTTGTGCTGCTAATCCGATCACCAGTCTGATTGTGTCATGCCTTGCAACAGGAGCAAAAACTTCCTTGTAATCAACACCAAACTCTTGCTTGTAACCTTTTGCTACCAAGCGTGCCTTATACTTGTCAACGTTGCCTTTCTCATTCAATTTTGTCTTGAATACCCATTTCACACCGATAGATTTTTGCCCTTGTGGAAGCTCCGTTAACTCCCAGGTGTTGTTTTTTTCAATGGCTGCAATTTCTGCATCCATAGCCTTCCTCCATTTTGATTCTTTGACAGCATCTTCAAATGCTACAGGATCACAATCTGAAAATAAAGCATAATATGTGAGAAGATCCTCATCAGATTCATCAAAACCAGTTACCTCATAATCCATCATCCATGCAGGCCTTTTTCTTTGTCGATGAGGTCTTTGTTCTACAACTGCTTCATCAATAGGCATATATAGAGGAACATTTTGAGTGGTTGGTGCTGGTTGTTGTAATGTCTCAATAGATTGCAGCCTTTTCTCTTCATCACCATCAAAATCTGCTGGAATGTGTTGTCGAACACAATTCTTGTTCCATGCCCAGGTTTGTTCTTCATCAAAAATTACATCGCGACTGATAACAATTTTTTCGGTGATAGGATTGTAAAGCTTGTAAGCTTTTGATTGATCACTAACACCAAGAAAAATGCATTTTTCCCCTTTATCATCAAGTTTTTTTCTCTTCTCATCTGGGATACGGGCGTAGGCAATACACCCAAAGATTCTAAAATGATCCACAACTGGTCTTCGTCCACTCCATGCTTCCTCTGGTGTCATGTTTTGAACAGCTAGTGTGGGGCTTCTGTTCAAAATATGAATGCTCCAATTAACAGCTTCAGGCCAAAAATTTCTAGGAATGCCACCCCTCGTCAAAAGACTTCGCACCATGTTAAGAATTGTACGATTCTTTCTTTCGCAAACTCCATTTTGTTGCGGAGTGTAAGCTGCAGTAAGTTGCCTTCTGATTCCTTGTGACTCACAAAAATTTACAAATTCATGTGAGTTGTATTCTCCACCACGATCAGTGCGAAGTACTTTTATTGGTCTACCAACTTCTTTCTCAACAAGTGCTTTATAACTTTTGAAAGCTGCAAAAGCTTCAGATTTCTCCTGCAAAAAATATGCCCAAGTTTTCCGACTAAAATCATCGATGAAGGTAATTATATATTTTTTACCTTCATTGGAAGATGGATTTATTGGACCACAAAGGTCGGAATGGATCAACTCTAATGCGTTCTTAGCTCTCCATGACTTTCCTTGTGGAAATTGATTGCGATGTTGTTTGCTGACAACACATTCTCCACAAACTTGTTGAGGAAATTCAATGTGAGGAAGACCATCCACCATATTCTTTTGCTGTAATGTCTTGAGTCCACCAAAATTTAAATGACCATAACGAAAATGCCACAGCCACGCTGCATTCTTCAACTTAGCAGAGAAACACAAACTAGTGGTGTTGTTGAGAAGCAGAGGAAACATACGGTTTGCTGTCATGTTGACTTGTGCAATTAAATCTTTCTTTGGATCCTGAATTCGACAAACCCCATCTTTGATGATGATCTCATATCCTTTCTCTTGAAGCTGTCCAATGCTAAGCAAATTTGTTTTCAAATCTGGAACAAAGAAAACATTAGAAATAATTTTAACAGTATTTTCTTTGGTCCGGATTATCACATTTCCTTTGCCCATGACAGAAACCATGGAGTTGTCTCCAAATTTTACAGTGTTTTGAAATGATTCATCCAATTCCGAAAACGCAGACTTCACTCCACACATGTGATTGCTACAACCCGTATCCAAATACCACATATTTTCGTGAATATCTTCCTTGACATGGCATGCCATTAAAAGAGAGACAACTTCTTCTTGCTTCTCTGCAAAGTTAGAATTTTCACCATGTTCCTTATTCAAATTAGTTCGACATTCATATTGATAATGGCCATACCTGTGGCACCTAAAGCACTCAATATTGGATTTGTCTGCTGACTTTTGTCTGTAAGTGGTAGAATGGTGACCACCTCGACCTCTTCCTCTCCCTTGAGAATCATGAACCCGGTTATCTTCAGATTTTTGTTGTTGTCTGCGGTCATTGTTTCCTCTACCTCTACCTCTACCTCTGCCTCTTCCTCTTCCTCGATCTGCTGATCTATTTGACGTAAAAGTTTGGTTGTCAATTGTGACCTTCAGGGCTTGCTCCTCCTTTTCCTGTTGATTAATTTTCTGCTCATGAACCAATAGAGAACTCTGTAATTCATCAATTGAAAGTTCATCAATATCCTTAGATTCTTTAATAGAACAAACAACAAAATTGAACTTTGGTGTCATCGATCGAAGAATCTTTTCAACAATTGTGACATCCTCCGTTTTGTCTCCATGAATTCGCATCTTGTTGACGATTGCCATAGTTTGACACCAACTCTCCTGATTTCATTCGAAGTGTTTCGAACTCCGATCGAAGAGTTTGTAGCTGCTGCCTCTTTGTTCTTGCTGATCCTTGATACTTTTTCTTCATGGAATCCCAAATCTGCTTGGAAGTGTCTTTAATGAGAATGGTCTCCAATATTGAACGATCAATAGCTTGAAAAAGATAATTCTTTGCCTTGAGATCTTTCAACTGTAGCCCTTCAAGTTCTGTTCTCTGTGCATCTGACAATGCATTACTAGTAGCTGGTTCTGCTATTCCCTCTGAGACAACCTGCCAATATTCTTTAGACCTTAAAAAATTTTCCATCAACATACTCCAATGATCATAATGACCATCGAAGCGGGGAATAGAAGGTTGAACAAAGTTACTCTCTGTAGCCAAGAGAAAAACAATTGCTGCTGCAAAACAAACAAATACAGTGAAATAAAAAAAATCTACTGCTCACGATTACTTTTACTGTTTCACCCTCTGTTTGTTTTCTCACTGACTAATACTACCAAACTTTTGACACTCACACACTTTAAATGGCTCTGATACCAATGATATGAAATTATGAAAATACAAGAGGACAAAAGGTTCATACAGCTTCATTAACTTTTAGGCCCTTATATAGGCAATTACACAATAGATAAAAACATGAAAATAGGCACTACTTACAACGTGCAGAAACCACTTCCTTCAAATTAGACCATTATCCAACAAAACACTAAAATAGGAAAATAAAATGGAGCATCAACAGACCACTACTTCACACAAATAACAGAGCATGAACTTCACTAATAACAGACTCCTATTTACTAGGACTAAAAAACATGCAACTCAACATGGTAAGGGAATGAGATTGAAAAAATCAATCCCATCTGAAAATTTTAACCCATTGAGCTAGGTTAAATGAAACCCACCAATACAGTCGGGATAAATGAATCCCATCTTCTTCAATCGGCTTTTTTTTTTTTTTTAAATTTTTGAAACTTCTTTTTGCAGCTATGGAAGAAGAACTAGAAGAAGAAGAAGAATAAGGAGAAAGAATGGAGGCAGTGTGTGCAGTCAACATGAAGAATCGGTCGGCGTTGATAAGAGAAATCGATCGGTGGTGCTTGACGATCGACGGGGATAGAGAAGTGATCGGTGCTAATGAAGAAGAATACACCGGCGGCACTGGACGATTGACGAAGGTGGAGAATCGATCGGCGCTGATGAAGAAGAACCCATCGACGACGTTAATGAAGAAGAATAGATCGGCGGCGGCGCTGGTGAGACGTGGAGGTGGAGGCAACGGCGGACCTGGTGGCAATGAACTGGGGTGATTTTCTTCACCAATCTCAAGTGATTTTTTTTTTAAACACCTATTTATATATTTTTAAAAATAATTTAATTAATTAAATTAAATTTTATCCAATCCTATATTGAACCAAACACATCATAATATTAATTTTTCTAATCCCATACTAGCCCAAACATATATAAAGTACTAATTTATTCAATCCAATCTTATCCAATCTAATCCTATAAAAATAATCTAATCCAATCCCACGTATCAAACGAGGCCTTAAAGAACTTAACTTGGAGAACTCACAAAAAACCTCGTAGCGAGAGCCATATGTTTGATACACTAGGAATGTCCTTACGGTTTCAACTTGCGATAGAGATTTAAGAAAGGAACATGCAAACATCTCCATATCCACCACTGCAAAATGAGTTCTTTTTGAGATATTAGTTGAGAATGCAATCATTTTATTAAGACATTTATCCTCCATGATAGATTGTGCAAAATCATGAATAAGGTCATGCATTTTGAATCCTTTAATATAGCCAAAGTCATCTTCCTCGTGTTCTTGTAAGAAGGACGGCCAACACAATTTGTTGCAAATGTCATTACCATCAACTTCAGGATCCGACTTTCTAGTAAAAGGATTGAATCCATTGGCCATTCAAAGTTGAATCAACAATTCTCTTTCAATAAAAAAATCTTTTGGAAATATAGCACAAAAAGCAAAACATTACCTTAATTGTGATGGTAAATTAGAGTAACTCAATCGTAAGATTGGCATGAAAGTTTATCCCGAGATAAATTCCAAAGTTCACTTTCCACAATAGAATGCCATTGGTTTTCCTCCCTTTTGTTGTTCATCATGCCTCGCAAAGACTTTATAGCTAAAGGCACACCTCCACACTTCTTTAGTAGCTCCTTCCCCAATGCTATGAGGTTTGGGTGTTCTTCTATATCTCTAAATGCACGTTTCTTGAATAATGACTAGCAATCATCATCAATTAAACCCAACAATTCATGCTGAAGCATTGTTCCCACAATTGATGCAACTGTTATGATGCGAGTAGTGACAATTATCGAAGAGCCTTTTGATCCACAATTCAAAACAGAGTTTAACCTCTCCCACTTTTCTTGATCTTCATTCCACATATCATCTAAAATAAGCAAATACCTTTTCTCACAAAATTTTTCTTGAAGGCATCTTTGCAGAGGTTCTAAATTTAAGTCTTCACAAGGGGTTCCATTAACACATTCAATTATAGCTTTTATTATTCCTCTCATACTAAAATCCTCGGAAACACAAACCCAAATTCTTAACTCAAAATGACTCCTAATTCTCTCATCATCGAAGATCATTTGAGTAAGTGTTGTCTTTCCAAGCCCCCTAAACCAACAATAGGAGACATTGAAGTGCCATCAAATCTAGCAACTTTCCCCACCAAACACTCAATAACTCTTTCTTTATCTTCCTCTCTTCCGTACACTTTAGATTGAGTAAGGATGGAACCGGTTTGACGGTTTTCTATGACATCATTACAGCCTTATTGAGCTTTGCTATTAAAGTGGACATAATGACGGTTTTCTTTCATTTTCCCTTAGAAAATCACCTTTTTCTTTGAAAGAGAAAGAGCCATTGATCAATATCTGCTATGGAGGATTTCCGCAGGAAACGAGATCATTGGAGGCAAATAAAGACATTGATGCTAATGATGATCATCATGGTGTTGATAATTCATATGCAGTGCGTTTCTGGCACGTTATACAAAGTGGGAGGTGGCTCTGGATGGACTCAGAACGTTAACTACACTAAGTGGGCTAGCCAAGAGCGCTTTTACGATGGTGATTGGCACAGTACATATCATATTATTCTTTTTTTTTTTTTTTGGTTAGTCAAAATAAATCTTTGACTTGACATTTTTGAAGATTTTAAATTTGAGGGATTTAATTTGATGATATATTAACAAATTGTAATTATCTTATTATTATTATTATTATTATTAACGTTTTTCTTTTGGTTGCTTGAGTTCTTATGTATTTGAAAATACCTGTCATCAATTGTTCAATTGTAATTGGAAGTGATTTTTTTTTTTCTTTTTGGCCAACTTTGATTCTATGAAGGCATCTTATATTTCTGTTCTTTTTTCACAATTTTTCTATTGTTTAGGAAATTGTTAATGCTACTGTATATGCAAACCTCATAATTTCAATATAATTTTATTCATAATTAAGATATACTAAATAATGATATGTTCGATAATGTTCAAATGTTAATAATTAAATGCAATGTTTACATAAATACATTATCTTTGGCAAGATAGATTTGGAAGTACATAAATGTAATTTAGTAATTTGAAATTAAGTAAAAAATTAACAATTTTTATTATTTTTTTAATCAATTGCCTTTTAGCATTTTTAAGTTGTGTGCAGTGTTCCCAAACTCACAACTCGCTACTCGACTAGCGACCCAGTGAGCAGCGAGTAATCAGTAACTCGGCGAGTACTCGAAAAGTACTGTTTAGAGGGTAAATTATAATTTTTGAAATTTAGAAGCGCAAACTAATATTTCTTTAAATGTTAGGGGCCATGGTGAAATTATCCTCACCATATATATTAAACACCCCAAGTCAAAACCCTCATATCCTCTCTCTTTCTCCCTTCATCTCTTTCTCCCTTCTCCTCTCTCGTCACTCGTCTCTCTCTAACATCACCGTTGCTGTTGCCGTTCCAATGAGCCATCGCCGTCGTCGTCGTTGTTGTCGTTCCAGTGAGCTAACGCCGTCGCCTAAGCCGAAGCCCATCCCTCTTCATCGTCGCCGGCCCTCTCTCTCTCCTCTGCATGGCGGTTTGAGTCTCTTTCTCTACCAGTTCAAGCCTCCTTCTTTTCCCCTCCATATCTTCGACATTGTTTCCTTAAGTCGCCGCTGTCTCTTTCCTGAAGTCCTCATCGTCACCGTCACTGAACTCTATGAGTGAGGGTTTCACACTTTCACTTATTTGATTGCATTTTCATTTGTATGACTGTGATTTGTTTTGTTGTAAGTGAATTTTGGCCCATTTTTTGTGGTTTTTGGGATGATTTTTGATGAATTTGTGATGTTTGACTTGCCGAGTTCGTCTGAGTTGGGCCGAGAGCCCACCTCCGGCGAGCAGCACCTCCGATCTGGGGGTTCTCGGATCGGCGGAGTGCCGATCCACGAGAATCCGGCGAGAACTCGACGAAACTTGTTGAGTTTTTAAACATCGGTTGTGTGACAACTATAAAAGGAAATCATAACTTAATAAATCTAATTTAAATTATTTGAGAGTTAAGTAGAAAAACTAAACACCCGATTTAATATTCAATAATTTTAAGGAAAAAAAATCACTTTTACTATTTGGGTTGAATATTATCAACTCTAGGCTATTCTAAAATTTGTCAAATATGTTTTAAAATTTTAAATTTATAAAAATTGCTCTATAATATTGTACACATCCAAAAATAATACATACATATATATATATATATAAGTATTACCTAAATTTTTTTCATACTATCATTGAGAAATAATTTTTTTGCCGACTATTCAAAATAAAAATGTCGTCAAACTTAAACAAAAGAAAAATGCTTTTAGTGAACATAACATATTTAATAAGAGTGGAATCCAAATATTATATCATTACAATTTTGTACATTTCATTTTGTCAAACATATACAATATTTAAATTTATTAATATTAACTTATATCAAATTCCACGTAAATACAAGAAATTGTAGAGTTATTAGTAAGCTTAAGTCAATTTTTTGTTTTTCTGCCATAAACAATATAATGTTTAGAATTAGATTGGACCTAAAAAAGATGACGTATATACAAATAAAAAGATAGACAATATATTGTTCCTACTACTACTACTACTATTATTACTACTATAATGTAATTGGAAATCTACTAACACTAAAATATATATATATATATATATACATTATTAAAACTTGTCGATATTAAACACTATATGACCTAAAAATTCACTCTCACGCATGCTAGTAAATGTAAGAAATTAAGTATTATATGCAGCTTGAAAATCTAATTCTCAAAAATCCATTGGGAGTTATCAAACTTAAACATTATGTATGGCCTCAAAATTTGTAGCCACACATGTGGTGGATAAAGGTAATAAATTAAACATTATATGACTTGAAAATCTACTCCCAAAAATATATTAAAACCTTGTGAGATTAAACATATATGTGGACTAAAAATTCACTAGTACACATTTTGGTAAAGGTGAGAAATTAAAATTTATGTATGATTCAAAATCTATTCTAAAAAATCTATTAGGAACTGTTGTGATTAAACATTATGTTTGGTTTCAAATTTACTCACACTCATATTGGTAAAGGTAAGCAATTAAAACTATGTGTGTCCCAAAAATCTACTCCCAAGAAATTTATTGAATACTGCTAAAGTTAAACACTATGTGTAACCTGAAAATTCACTTCTATATATGTTGATAAAGATAAAAAATTAAATACTATGTTTAGTATGAAAATCTACTTACACAATAAGAGCATAAAACTCTTTACATATATTAATAAATACGTATGATAAAACTCTAATCCTAATCATAGATGTAAAAGAAGTTGAATAATAAATGATAGCTTTGAGCTTCCGCAACCAGTTCTGGAGTGCCTTGTTTTTTAGTTGCTTCTCCTCTGCATCTTCAAGCACAGCCTGAATAGTTGAGAGCAAGCTTGAAAGTCTCTCCATCTCTTTGTCAACACCCCAGATCATGCCAACCTCCTTTTGGATTAGCATATCCAGTTTCGTCAGCATCAATCGTAGAAAAGCATCAGCCATTTTTCACTTGGAAAATCCAAAGCTTTTTCGAGAGATCAGTGACTGCAAACAGACAATGTTTGGGCTAAGCAGATGTATAGACAGACACAGCATAGTATAGCAAAGACTTGTTTGCAGTAGTTTCTGGCAAGTCAATGTGAACTATAATTAAAGAATTTTAAAATTTAATGACAACTAGTTCCCACGATGTGATAATAATCATAAAAATTACTTCATGCTCCGCAAACTTTAGATTCCCATATAGTATTGTATGTCTTCTTGCTTTTGGGAATCCAATTTTTTGTTATTTAATTGATAGTGGTTGATAATAACATTGCTAAGGTCCTCACAGATGTGCTGGAAATGTATTTTATTTTGTCGTTTTTCACTTGTTCCGATGCTCGTTTTAAACTAAACAAATCACCAAGTTAAATCAAGCACTGTTTAGAGTTTATGTATCCTATTTTCTAATAAATGAATATACTCTTATATGCTCAGTTAATTTTTTTAAAGATCAAATTAACAAATATGTTATTTTATTTAAAATTGTAATTAGTTTTTTTCTATTTTTAAAGAATAATTAAAATTTTATATTTTCTTAAAAATTTAACCTAAAATTTCTGGATAATTTTATTTTCTATTTTTAAAACAATTTATTTTTTTGGAAATGTTTTTAAAATTTTATTTTACTTAAAAATCAATTTAATATAATTTTATAATCATCAATCTTACAAATCAAATATAATATATAATATTTTTATGGGGAATTTTAAAAAAGTACTCTTATAACTTTCTTAACGTATTATTTTCCTGAAAATAATAATTTAATTTAGAACCAATACTAGTTAGAATTTGTTTACACAGTAAGTGAAATTGTTATTTGATAACTTATCAATACTATGATTAGAATTTAGAACAAGTACGGATTGGAATTCAGAAGTAACTTAGAATTTAGAAGTAAATTAGAATCAATTTAACAGTAAAAGATGGATCATTAACGGTAGAATATGAGAGATTTGAAACAAATGCTACACAACAACTCAGAAAATTAATGGAGAAATCTGATAAACTGAATTTTAATGGAGAATCTGATAAACTAGAAACAATTAGGAGTAACAAACAAGGATTTTGAGTTAAAAAAATAATAATAAATAAATAAATGCAAATAGTTGAGACAAAACCAAGGATTTAACATGTTCTGAGAATCAACTTGTGATATCTAAACAAGTATTAAATTTTCAAAAGTTCTTTTCTTCATTCTAGTATACATACTTTACCCATGGCGAACAGTTAATCCTAATTAGTGCTCATATAATCACAGCTCCTATGTAATATCAATAAATTTTTACTTCGGAATTTATATAACAAGTCTTAATTTTCAGCGTTTGACATAAGTAATTTTACTAACAATGTAAAACTTCGAAAAAAAGAGAAATCTATGTAGACAGTTGAAAAAATTAAGCAACATAAGTATTGTAACCGAATGATGCCAATTGCAAATCAAGCAAAGTCACATCAACAATAATATTCAAATTTGGTCTCAAATTACACCCACTTTCAGAAGCATAAAAGAAACATAATATGGTAAAGCATATTTACAAGGTTCATTCTCTTTCAAAAACTTTCCAACTCATTTTTACTCAGAAAGGCATCAAAAGAGTGCCAATGTTTTCATATAGCACTCAACTATGTTTTGACTATGCTTTGAAGCTTAAAAAAAAAAAAAAAAACCATTGCTCACTATACTTCAGCAAAAGAACATCACGTCTTTCACATTTTCTTTGATTGACTGAAGCGCCCTGCTGCCTGAAGATCCATCATCTGATGTTTCACCCTCCATGTAATAGCGAGCTTGAAGTGCTGCCAGACGTGCATAGTGTGCAAGTGGCACTGCATATATACGTAATCAAAATACGTACATTATAGTTCAATGAAGGAAAAAAGGGATAGAATGGAAATACTAAGATTAAACAATAAACTAAGAGGGTCAAACCTACGGAAACCGAATGAATGCACCTAGCATACCTAAACATGGCACGATACAAAATTACAGTATCATCATAATATTTGTTAATACTAGATAACCGATTTTTAGAGAAAGTAAATAGTTTACGCATAGCATAAATGATTTGTTAGCAGTTGCAGCTCATCTGCAGTAAACCTGTTCTCATCAAACAGTACATGATAATATGTTGGTCGACGGGTTCCCTAAAAAGACACAGCAATTGTGAATAAACCTCATTCCTCACAAAGAGAGAAGGAAAAACATGTTTTATCTTATACCACACCTAAATCATAACAGCAGTCATTTTGACTGCTAAAATTGGTTTATCAGGTGTACCTGACTTGCAGCATGGCTGTTAAGGTAAAAGTAACTCTGCAGGGTGGCAAATCTTGGTATCCAAAACAGTACCTATACAACACAAGGATTAAAAAAAAAAAAAAAAATCACCACCAACATGCAACTGTATCCAAAAAATGGATATAAAACAATTTATCACAGGAGCAAAACTCAAAACCTGGTAGAATATTGCCACTCCTGTCAGTCCTTTGTTCATTTTTGTGGACTGCATGGAACAGACGAGTATGGCGCCTTTTCTGTGCCACAACAAATGTAATTGGTGGCATACACTCTGCCTCTAAAGAGGCACAAGCCTGGAAAGAAGAGTGTATCAAATCAAAATGCGGTAAAAGAAGAGAGACAAATATTAATTTTCATAGCTAAGTACTCATTACACAGTCATCAAATATGTACATATACGCATTAGCATGTATACACTTTGATATAATATAGAACCATAAAACAGCCATTTCACCACTCTTTAACATTTTTTTTTTTTTTTTTGAAATACCACTCAACATTAAATTAAAATCAGATCTATCATACGTTTCACAGTGTTCATGTTCTTATGCGAAACATTTTTTGACTTCCATCTAATATCTGTAGATGATGAAAGAAACACATTTTACCTAATGAATGGCATCCACTTCATGCAGCAGAACCTGATTAAACGGACCTTCACTGACACCATCTCTGCCGCGCAAATGAAACAAACAATATCAGCAATGTTATGATTATGATGGTCCTGGTTGAAAACAGATGAACAATAAAAAGTAATAAGGTTTATAAACAAAAACTTTACCTGTAGAAAATAATCCTATGAGGTTTATATCCAGTTGACATCTTAACTGCACTAAGTGGTTCCCTGTTAAAAACAAAAAGATACATAAGTTTCTTCTTCTCTATGACAAACTAAAACGTAACCATATCAACACCTTACGTGATCATTCCTCCATAAACCACGCCCCTCTGAGCATCTCGATGAGTTGAGTATAGATCCTTGATAATTTCCTCACGGTGATGCTGTGCAGAAACAATACCTCTGTACTTTGTCACTTCCGGCCAGTCCATAGAAGCCCCTACCTGTGTAAATCCAAACCTTCAACACAATAAATAAAGAGTTAAAATGTAGCCACAGAAGGTAACATGAGGGATTCTTCTCTTAATAGCATCATTTAGCACAGTGTTTCGTCCATCAACCTAGAAAAAATTTGTAGACAAACTGAATCTTTACCACCATAGCACTGCAATTCTCATTTAGTATTTAATCATCGTACTTGTAAACATGAAAAAATAGGTTAATTTCAAGAGTGAGTTTAGGTCACTTCAATATCAAAAACCTCATCTGTCACATTCTCCAAACTCTGGTCCATTACCATATTCCTCAAGTGTTTTGATTCTCTCTCTCACTTGTAACCCTTTTGTTTCTTGTATAAAATATTCTAATACAAAACCAAAGACTATCTAAGTACATTAATAAAATTAAACAAACTTCACATTGATCTTAAAGGGCTACATTTTCAACATACTGCATATTGAACTTAAAAGCCTGATGAGGCTGACAGCATTGTGTGACAATTCCTAACTCAGTTTCACAAACACGCTTAATGCTCACCGCAAGCATCAAGGTGTTATGACAAACCAATTTACTTAAAAATGTGTTCATGGATTTCTAACCATAATATCCACTAACATCAGACAAAATAACTACCAACAGCTGAAGCTGTTTATTGGGCTGACCCCTCCTCGCAATTTCTGCTGTAGAATGCCTATGAACATCTATACATAAGAGCCTTCTCAATTTGACAAAATAAAATATTAAAAAGGATAGAAAAGATCATTCATACCATTCCTTTTACTGTTGCACATGTTCACCAATTGCTCAAAGAAGTTGGATGACAATTCTCAATTAACACGTGTAGAGAAGCAAACACATGCCAAAATTTCACTCTTCACCATTGATCATCATTTTCTACAAAATAAAAATATTAAAGAGGGTTACCAAGCTAATATATTCATTATGAATGCTGAATCTTTTTGGTTTACAAGGTGTGATTAGCTGATTTGAACTATAAGCAAACGCTCTTTAATCCTTAGCAGTCAAATCAAAGGTTAAACTATTTAATTCATAAAGTCTCGGTTATAATTTTCTTTTTAAGTTTCAGGTCAGACAAACACAGCATTACATCAACAGATGATGAGTAATAGAAAGCAAGAAAACACAATAACTCATCATGAAATGCAGCAAATCAACTTTCAACCATGCCTATACAGTTTACAGATACAGAATGTATAAGACAAATGACAGTCATTTGTGTTCCTCAAAATGCAGCAAGAACAGCAGAGATATATCAAAGATAAAATATTACATCTAAGGTAAATGCAAGCAATTGTTTACCATTGGAGATGGCAAGATTCGAACATCACACGATGTAAGACCATCCCCCACATGTATTCCAAACTCCTAATTAGCTAGCTTATCTTGAGTATAATCATTTGACAAAACCACCTGCAGACAACTCAAATAATCATATAGATTAATCATAACATATATATATACATACATATATTTGTACCACCACCAAAACAAAGATTTGAACAAGGTCCTACCCTCTAAACAAGAAACAAATTTTTTTAGTAAGTGTTTTGATCTATTTATAATGAGTTATTACTCATACACTACAATCAATTTGTAGCAACCATCAATAATGATTTTTTTTTTTTTTTAATATTTGATATTAAAGTTACCATTCATGTGCTTCTTTTTTATCCCAAAATATTTTTTGTTACCAGTAATATATTCATTTCATATATTTCGATATTTTTGCTTTGTTTTCCCTAAAGAAGGCCTATTATTTGATTTTTAAATAATAAGAGTATTAAAAAATTTATGGAAATTCATGCCAATTTTCTTTTACATCTGAGTGGTACACATTAACACCGTTATGTTACAAATATTTGCTTCCAGTCGGATGTCTAATACCTTTAATCTGAATAGAAACAATAATCCAAAAACAAGTCTCTGAAAATAAACGTTGGAATAGCATGAACCATCAAACACACGTTAACAATAGACCATTTTTATTTAGGGATATTATGAAAAAGCCCCTAAAAAGTGAAATAATCTCGAGTCACCTCCTGTTTTCTTTTTTAGTAGATGAATCATACTCTACCGTTAACTTTCTATCCAAAAAATTACATTTTCCGTCCATAATTGTGAAATAACCAAAGTACCCTTCTCAAGGTTCCATAAAATATCTCTATCAAAACCTTTAAAATTATATAATGATTGAAATGTCTTTTAAACTTATTAATTATAAATTAATAATAACATTAAATAAAAAATAACTCAAAATAAAAGAAAAAAAAGTCAACTAAGGTTTCCAACAAAATACAACTTTTGGAAACCAAAAAACCTAGAAAGTTAAAATTTAAATAAAAAATAACTCCAAAAAAAATCCAACTTTTGGAAACCCAAATATCCTGATTTTCTGGGTTTCCAACATTCTTTGAAAAAAAAAAAACAAAATTAAACAAACAAATCAACATAACAACCCAAATCAAATTAGCAACACAAACTAAAATTAAAAATCAAATTCAAAACCAGAAATCTTTCCAGTATCACATCAAAACCAGTAATAACCCAAGTCCAATGCTTGCTGGAAACTCAAATTTCTAGGTTTCCAACAACACACAAACACACCAGAGAGGAGAGGAGAGTGAGGAAGAGCCACCTCGCCATCCATCATCTACCCACTACCACCACAAACCACACAAAACAACCTTAAATCACCCACTCACCACACCCGCCCTAGAGCGGGTTTGAAACCGAGAACCAGACGATTTTGGGTTTTGAAATCCAAACCATTTTGGGTTGAATCGAACCTTAAATCGTTTGGTTCTAAGTTGGTCGAAACTAGAACTAGATGGTTTTGGGTTCAACTTGAATTCAGAACTAGATAACCAAAAAAAAAGAGAGAAAAAAAGGAGATGGAAGAGAAGGGTGCTCATTGCTAACGATACAGAAGGATGCGAGGGTGAGAGAAAGAGAGAGATGGATGAGTGAGAGAGAGAAGAAAATGGTAGAGTGAAAGAGAGAACGGTAAAGAGAGATCGAAGAAGTGAGAGAGAGAATGGGAGAGAGAGAGTTGAAAGATTATTTAATTATTTTTTGTTTTTAATTATTTAGGCTTTTTAAAAATTTTTATTTAATTTTTTTAAAACAAGTAAAATTATTCATCCACTTACTATTATGTCTTTCAAATTTAACACCAATCGGGTTTTTTAACTAATAAGAAGTGGTTCATCTAACAAAAATAAAACCAGAGGTAAATCTCGATTAGTTTATTTTCTAGGGAGATTTTTCATAATATCCCTTGTATTTATATCAACAAAGAAATTAAAAACAAAGCAACTCCTATATTTTTAGATGATGGATTCAAGATCCATTGTTCATTATAAAAAACAAATGAGACCTTTTTCCCTAGGCAGGTGTGGATAAACCTTCACTATGTCAGCTTAAAAAAAAAAATTATATTTTAATTGAATATTAACATGATGAACAAAAATTGCAGGTTATAAAATCTTATTGAACAGAATTTTAGCTCTTTTTGTTTTTACATTTCAAATTCATGTAAATTATTTTCATCATATTCTTGTTAATACGTCACATACAAATTCCCTAAAAGATAGGAGATTTATTTGGAATGATTTATTTTTACTTTGTATTCCTAATATCATAAAGTTTTCTTTAAGTTGTTTTACTATCAATATCAGAAAATAATAAGTTATATATAACAACAATAATTCAAGTTCGAATATCACTTTCTTATGTTCATACAAATTATAATAAAACTTCCTTAAAATATTATAATTTTTGTTTTTTTTAAGGCATTCTATATGTTGAGAGTCCAAGCATAACACGAAATATATAGGTAATAGATAGTGTGTACAAAAATATAAAGAAAAAAAAAAAATAAAAAGAGCATACTTTTTATATTAATTTGGAGATTGCTTTCAATTGTCTGCCCACAAACCCGAATTGCCTCCTTTTTGTGTGCTAAAATGAATCATGTATCTGTAGAAGATGCAAATATGATTAATGTCATGGAATCATACAAATATGTTGAAACTTAAGGCAACGAAATAAGAGGTGAAAGGGGTGTACTTACATCAACATTTGGAATATGAGCTATCTTGTACCAGTCCTTCCCTGTTTCTTTCTCACATGACTTTGCCAGTTCAGAGCATCCTACAATTTCCAAATTACGTAGGTTTGTGAGGCCCTGGATGCTCGCTGGAAGAGACGACAACTTCCAGCAACAGGATATTCTCAATGATTGAAGAGATGTAAGGTCTCCAATCCAGTCGGGCAATGATGCTAACTTAGGGTAGTTGGATATAGACAAAGATCGTAGAGCAGGGACATACCGCACGGCTTCATGCAAGACTTCCAATTTAGACCATCCATATCCATCTAATTTCAAGTAATGGAGGGAAGTAAGGTGCTTAATACCATCCGGCAAAGTCAACAACTGTGGGCAGCCAAAAAGATCCAAAAACTTAAGGGATGAGAGGTGTTGTATCCCCTCTGTCAAAGACGTGATTTTTTTGCATTCTCTTAAAGACAAATATTTAAGATTTTTCAGGCCTTCCATTCCTTGCTCTAGAAAAGACTCTAACTCATTGCAGTCAGAGATTTGTAAACTTTCAAGAGCACTAAGGCCCACTAGTTCTGTGGGCAAACACTTCAGTTTTTTGAAAGCTCGGATAGAAAGTTCTTTCAGAGAGGTGAGGTTTATCAACATGTCATGTGGAAGGTAATTCAATTCATCGTTAACTGAAAGCGAAAGGGATGTAACGTTTTTGAGATTTGAGATTGATTCTATTTTGAACTCTGGGCAATTCCAAACTCCTAGGTCTTTCACCGAAGGAAGATGTGGCAAGGTCAATATGGGGCATTTTTCAATTATCAGGGAAGTAAGACATGGGAGCAGCTCCCTTCTATCCTCTCTTGATAACCTCTGTAAACTTGGCAAATTTTCAATTTCTAGACTCTTTAAAGATGGGAATCTTGCTGTCGTTCCATCAATTTGATCATTATCGTCAATATACACAACTTGATTCATTTTGCGTAAATGAAGAGTACAAAGAGAAGGTAGTAATGCTAAAGGAGGAAGAGAACAATTCTGACAGTCTAACAACTCAATATGAACTATATTATTCAGAATGTTGTCCCTCATCCAAAACGGCAATTGGGCACCTTTGTATCCTGAAATGCAAATTTTTTTAAGATTTGCATGAGGTTGAAGTGCTTCAAGTACCTTTTCAATGACTTCTTGTGATTGGTTATCACTTTTATTTTCTGATGGTTGGTTATCACTCTTATCTTCCCAAGACAAGTACAATTCATGGAGATTTTGTTTTCCAACTAAATTGACATCTTTGGCATCCAATGAATTCTTCACTCTTTGGAGGCATTTGATATGTAACGATCCTCCAAGATTTAAGTTTTTCAATTCATTGAGGTGATATCCTCTCTTCTTACCCACAATAAAGCAAGTTAAAGTCTTCAAGCAAGTGATTTGCCCAATTTGTGGTGGCATATGAGATAATTTTGAATAACTATCTAGATGCAAGTGTCAAAGATTCTTTAAGAGTTTCATATGCTTTGGTAGCTTTCGAAGGTAGTAACAATCTTCCAATCTCAAAGTTTGCAAATTATACAAGCTAACAATTGATTTAGGAAGCTTTTTGATTTTAGTGCGAGAAAGGTCTAAATACCTTAGATGTGGTAAACGACTAATTGAAGACAATGACTTCACCAATTTAGCTTCTCTTACACTGAGTACTCTTAAAGAACTTAACTTGGAGAAGTCATAAGAAACCTCATAGTGAGAGCCTAGTGTATCATGCACTAGGAATGTCCTTAAGGTTTCAACTTGATATAGAGATTTAAGAAAGGAACATGAAGACATCTCTGTATCCACCACCGCGAAATGAGTTCTTTTTGAGATATTAGTCGAGCTTGCAACCATTTTATTAAGGCATTCATCCTCCATGATAGATTGTGCAAGATCATGAATGAGGTCATGCATTTTAAATCCTTCAATATTGCCAAAATCATCTTCTATAGGTTCTTGTAAGAAAGAATGCCAACATAATTCAGTGCAGATTTCATTACCAATAACTTCAAGATCCAACATTTCGTTAAAAGATATGAATCCATTGGCCATCCAAAGTTGAATCAACAATTCTCTTTTAATAAAAAAATCCTTTGGAAATATAGCGCAATAAGCAAAACATTGTTTTAATTGGGATGGTAAATTTGAGTAACTCAATTGTAAGGCTGGCATAATTGAAAGTTTATCTTGAGGTAAATTCCAAAGTTCACTTTTCACAACAGAAAGCCACTGGTTTTCCTCACTTTTATAGGTCATCATGCTCCCTAAAGACTTTAGAGCTAAAGGTACACCCGCACACTTTTTCACTATCTCCTTACCTAATGCCACAAGGTTTGAATGTTCTTCCGTCTTGTATCTAAATGCACGTTCCCTAAATAATGACCAACTATCATCCTCATTTAAACTAGATAGTTGATGCAAAGGCATTGTTCCCATCGTTGATGCAACTGTTAAGATTCGAGTAGTCACAATAATTGAAGCACCTCGTGATCCACAAGCCAAAACATACTTTAACCAATCCCATTGCTCTTGATCATCACTCCATACATCATCCAGAACAAGCAAATACCTTTTCGCATTTAGTATGTTTTGAAGGCGTCTTTGCAAAGGGTCCAAATCTAAGACTCCAAATGGCACTCCCGTTGCTGATTCAATTATAGCTTTTATTATTCCTTTTAAATTGAAATCCATGGAAACACAAACCCAAATTCTTAACTCAAAATGACTCTTGATTCTCTCATCATTGAAGATCATTTGAGCAAGTGTTGTCTTTCCAATCCCCGCTAAACCAACAATAGGATATACTGAAGTGCCATCAAAACTGGCAACTTTCTCCACCAAACACTCAATAACTCTTTCTTTATCTTCCTCTCTTCCGTATACTTTAGATTGAGTAAGGATGGAACCAGTTTCACGGTTCTCTATGACATCATTACGTTTCTCGGTGCCACCAGCCTCTATCAAATGAAATTTTGAACGCTCTTCAGCAATCTCATCTAACCTCTGTCTTATGTCTCTCATCCTACTACCAATCTTGTGGCGGTACAATATGTTATGCCGATTCAAATAAGTCAAGAAAGAACCGTATACCTTGTTGATCAAGATTGAATCTTGACCATAAGACTCTAACCGAGCAGCTTCTGTAGCACACTCATCCAAGATGTCATCAACCTTGTAAGCTGCAGCTTTGAGCTTCCGCAACCAATTCTGAAGTGCCTTGCTTTTTACTTGCTTTTCCTCTGCATCTTCAAGCACAGCCTGAATAGTTGAGAGCAAGCTTGAAAGTCTCTTCATCTCTTTGTCAACACCCCAGATCAAGCCAACCTCCTTTTGGATTAGCATATCCAGTTTCTTCAGCATCAAGTTAAGTAAAGCATCAGCCATTTTTCACTTTCAAAGTTTGAAAATCCAAAGCTTTTCCGAGAGATCAGTGATTGCAAGTAGACAATGTTTGGCCCAAGAAGATACTATAGCATAGACTTGTGTGTACTTGTTTCTGGCAAAGCAATATGAATTATTGTCTGTGCCAGTGACAAAGCAGAAGTATAAAGTGTTATGGAAATTTCAATGAAGGTAAAGCAAAAGTATCCACTAGAGTAAAGTATAGAGAGCCACAACTTCATTCATAAAAAAACACGAAAACCAATCAAAAATCACATTTTGTTTAAATAATTAAGTTTATATATATATTTCTCTTTAATTTGATTTAATTTATAAAAAATAGAAAATTTTTGACTAATTATTCTGGGGTGATGTGAAAGCACTCCTCTACTTATATGACTTAATGAACCCCTAGTCGGTTAATTGCACACATATATCTCAAATTCATCTATTTAAGCAAAATATCGGTAAATTTAGAAATTAAAGTAGACGCTAACATATCTATATTATTTTTACAGTTTGTTACAATTTTTGGAATTGATTTAATGGTGGAGCTTCTGTTAATGTTTGGTTGTCCGTAAATGATATAGTGTGTTTTGGTAATTGGAGTTGAAGAGATACTGTTTTTTGGATTGATGATATATGGTGGTCGGTGTGACAGTTTTTGGGTGGTGAGAAAATGTGACTAAATGATATATATTATATATATATATATATATTATCTCCTTAGTTAAAACTGATTTTATCATATATAATCTCCTCATTTCGAACTGATCTTATTATTGTCAGCTCCAGAATTATAGGCCGTTGATTGGACACAAGAAGATACTAATATAAAAAAATCAATGCATCTAATAATTGACAATCTTCGAAGTGATAATAATAAAATCAGTTCAAACTGAGGATATTATATGCATACATTCACACACACACACACATATATATATATATATATATATTTTTTCCATGAGCATCCTCTTATTTTATTGTAATGAGCACTTTTAATGAAATTTTATATATTTTGATTACATTTTTTGCATGATAGAAAAATCAAAATACATGTTTAATAAAGATTTTAAAATTTTTCCAATTCTTGAACTATTGTTTCCAATATATCCCCACTATCTAAATATTTTATCATTAAAAAAGTTGGAAAAAATAGTTCGTAAACCTGAAAAATTTTTCTTGTAAGTCTATTTCACTCTTTTTATCGTTCATACAAAAAATGACATCAAAATTTCATGAATTTTATTAGATTTTATTGATGGTGCTTAAAGTGTGCATATTGTAAAAAGTCCTCACTTGAAAATTACTCTCTCTCTCTATATATATATTGGGAGGGATAGAGGACACAAATTTATAATATTTAATACAATTTGATAATCTTTGGATCTATGAGATTTGGATGGCTTGGATTTAATAAGTTTATTATTCATTTTTCCTTTTGTTCTTTTGTCCACTATGAATTAATTTTATTCTCTCTCTCCTCTCTCTTAGATTCTCTTTCCTAAATCCAGTTCAATCTAATTTATTTCTTTCTCTCTCATGCCTTAATTTGCTCTTCTTCATTCGTTTTCTCTTCCATGTACTAATACAACAAGCTTTCTTAAAATTGATTTTCACCATTAACATAAATACTTAATGTTGATTTAAAAAAAAAAAAAAATTGAACATGCATGATGCTTTTAAAAATTGATTCTATATAAATATCCAACTCAATAAATATCATGCCATGCGTTCATCACCGAAGCTAGATCAAACATTCTCCAATTTTCATCATTGAAAAAAAAAAATTGCTTTCAAAAATCAAATAATTAGATTATAATACAGCCTAAGGGAAAAACATAATTTCAACTAAAACTTATAGTTATATGTAATTAATTTTTAAATGCATCATGTTAATGTTTTTTTTTTCTTCTTTTAAGCAAATTTGTATCATCTTAATGATGCAAATAAATTAAGAGAGAAGAAATTATTGTTTTGTTTTACAGAGGAGAAGACATATAACCAAGTGGGAATTAAGGTTTGCATGTGTGAGAGAGAGAAATAATTTAGATTTAGATAAACTTAGGAAAGAGAGTTTAAGAGAGCGGAGAGAGAGAATAAAACTAATTAATGATGGATAGTAGGAAAAAAAGGGGAAAAATCATTTTAATCTCTAACTTTTGGGAAAGAATCAATTTTTTAACTATCTTTTCCAAAAAGATGAAATGAATCTTAATTTTTGAAAAAATGTCAAATTAGTCTTTCTCATTGGTCAATTGATGATCAAACCTGACTGATAGCATAGTAAAGGGTGTAAATTTGGTATTTTCAATCCTGTTAGAGGATGGTGACACATGTAAAGTGGAGATAAAATGAGAAAAAAAATAAAAAAATTCAAAAAAAAATTGAAAAACATAATGTAAACTTGTCCAACAAACCCATACACCCCACCCACTCTCACCGTCATTCAACCGACACCCTACGCCATTCGACAAGCCACCTTTGTTCACCCACGATTGACCATCATCCCTTGATCACCACCATGACCGTCCGATGGTCACCCACTTGCAACCGTCCAACCCGTTCAACAACCTGCATCCTGTTCGTAAATTATCAACTCGTTTTAACTACCCATACCCCACCCTATTCAACAACCCACACGCATTCATCCACGATAGACCACCGACCCTCGACCACCATTGTGACCATCTGACAATCACCCACTTACAATCGTCTAACCCGTTCGACAATTGCCACCTCATTTGTTAACCCACTCAGTCAATCGATCCCGTTAACCCATTGTCAACCCATACCCAGTTCACCCACTGTCAACCTTTAACTCGAACATCGTTCGACCAATTTCTCGAGTGACGGTGATTGTTTTCATCATGTCAGGGCTATATATTATTGTAATATTTAACTTTATTTGAGGGTATAATGGTCTTTTTATTTGTTTTAATGGTGTCTAGGGTTAAATTAGTCTTTTTATATTTTTTGTTCGATTTGATTATTAATTGACTGATAAAATGAACTAATTTGACACTTTTTTTAAAAGTAAAGGTTCATTTCATCCTTTTGGAAAACATAGTTAAAAATTTAATACTTTTCCGAAAGTTAGAGACCAAAATTATTTTCCTCCAAAAAAAAAAAAAATTAAAAACGAATAATAAACTTATGAATAATGTTGCAATTTCCAAAAATTTGTCGAAACATTTTATCCAAATTATATAATAAGTTGATTTGTAGTTATCACATTGATTTCGAGATGATATATTAATGAAATGGTAATTACACACATACTTGCCACATCACTTTTTTGGGTGATATAACATTACTCTAAACTTATTAAATCCAAGCCATCCAAGTGTCATATATCCAAGGACTATCCAATCATGTCAAATTTTGTGTCCCGATCCCTCCCGTTCATATGAATAAATATATTCGGATGATGTGGCAGTGCAAGTTTGTCTATTAGTAGATTTGATTGGTCAATTGTTAGGTTAATGGTTGGATTTTAATGGTAGGGTAATATTTGTGTTGAAGTTTTAAAATTTACTGATATTTTGCTAGAAAGGGTATTCTCAATTCCTTTTGAATTGTAAGTAACATAATATAATTATGTCCAACGTACGCAGTTGGAACTAAAGGAATCATTCAAATTGAATCAGCATTGTTTAGAGTTCATATATCTAGGAATCATTCAAATTGACAAGAGACAAGAACTTGTGACTAGGCAAAGCAAGGATTACACCTCAATATAGTCTAGTCCAGTATTACATCCCAAAGATAGCCCAATACATACAATTATATAGCTTAATATAATTATCTATCAAACAAGGACTTGAAAGATAGTCTAACCTTAAGTTGATGCTTCTGTCGAAGAGATAAATCCCTAGTCCAGCATGAAAGCAGACGTTGTTATGTAAACAGTACTACACCAGAAACCAAAATATAGCCATCAAACCAAAATATTAATTGTCACGTAAGCTTCTTGAATTTTGGAATGGATGAAGAATGGCCTTTCAATAGATAAATAACTAGGCAATAAATGGAAAAGAATCTGAGATGAATTGGAGTTGAAGAAAAGTAAAGAATGATAAAGAGAATAAAAATGGAAATAAGAAAAAAGAAAGGCCAACAAGACCGCTTACGTTTTAGCTACGAAATATGAAATCTTGGATTAGAAGAAGATCCACCAGTAACTTCTACAAAAATGGAAGAAAACAGTTTATCCTAGTTTGCTTATGCTATGTACATGAAAGTTTAACATACACTTGGTGATTTCGATTAAGGGTAAACTTATGTGGTCATTCTTAAATCTCTCGAAACAACTGAAGTAGAGTAGATAGTGGAAGTAATTGGCTTTGATGAATAAGGATGAACATGTTGTCGACAAAGAAAATTACGTATTTTCTTATTTAAGTTTGTAGTAATGTCTTTTGGAGTGTAAACATGAATAAATAACAATATTTCAGTATTTTGATATTGTTATAGCATAAACAAGAATCAATATTGAACTTAAGAATTGAAAAAAAAAACTGATGAAATGATTATCTTGTATTCATTTTATGGTAGATTGGGTGTTGGTGCATTCTGTAGACGTATTAGGAATCACATTAATTGCCAAACCACGTAAAATTTGTGTTTGTTTTTATTTTTTGTTTGTATTTGTGTCAATTTTATGCTTTATAAGTTGTATTTCTCTATAATTATAATGAT
Organism: Litchi chinensis; assembly: GCA_019925255.1. Classification (NCBI taxonomy): domain Eukaryota; kingdom Viridiplantae; phylum Streptophyta; class Magnoliopsida; order Sapindales; family Sapindaceae; genus Litchi; species Litchi chinensis. The sequence goes on along the minus strand of CM034462.1, from coordinate 892,145 downwards.
GATATTGCCTAGCCATTGAAGACTTTTATCGGCCATTATACGTTTGACTCATGATGAGATTGCCGTGAAATAAGTGAATCAAAAGACCATAATATAAAATCCAAATGATTCCAAAGTAATTCCTTCTTCATTTCGTTCACTTCACAGTATTGTCTCCAACTTTATCAATGTAAAGAAGGAAAAAAAAAAAACTAATAGAAGAATATGTCTCGTTAACAGAACCCAAAAAAAGGAATTCTTGAGTTAATGTCAAGAGACCAGAATAAGACATGAAACCTATAAAACCCAATTTATTCCCTAAGCATTCAAATAAAACTAAATAAATGATATTTTACTTAATAAAAAAATAATATTTAAAATTATTAGGAGTTATATTTTTATAAGAATTTGTATGTGATAAGGTTTTCTAATTAGATTAAGGTTTTAAAATTATTTTATTTAAATTAAAAAGAGGAAAGTAATTTGATAAGAATAGGAAACCACACTCTATAAAATCCTCTCCCTTCTTCATTAAACTTTGAATGCCACTTTTTAAAGGAAAAAAAAAAAAAATCCTCTTTGCTCTTGACAAATATCTCGTTTAATGTTCTTTGAAAGAAAATTTAGTTTAAAAATCAAGAAGACTTTATAAGATTTGTAATCATATCTTTTTAATATATTTTATTTAAATGCTTAGAGAATTAATTCTTTGATTAATATTATTTAGGAAGAAAAGGAAACCCTAGGTATATTAGTTTCTTTTTATGTTAGTGTTGGTTTATGAATTTTTAAGCAAACATAGATTAATCAGTGCCTATTTCAAAAATTATAAATTATGCATGTATTTGATTTTGATATTATGGTTTCTATTCTAAAAACTAGACCTTCTAACTTTTTAACTAAAATTGGTTTCGTAAAAATATCATAAGTAATTGAATTTTTATAAAATTTTCTTTTTGAGAAAAAGTGCTAAAATTTTATAATATTTTACATTGGTCTGACTACGAAATATGTTTTATTAAGATTTATTTCTTCGAAAGTTCTCAAATTTTATACAGTTGTTTTGGAACATATTAGGTATTAACTTTAAGTTTTATAATTTTGAAATTATATTTTAAAAGCTATAGTTTTTTTTATTTGAAGTGTTGAATCTATTTAATATCAGACTACATGTGTAAATCCAAATATGAAAATATTTAAAATACTTATTAATGTTATTTTACTTTCAAAATTTTAATTAAGACTCGTACATAAGTTTATTTTACTTTTGCAAAATTTTAAGTGAAACGGAGGTCTATTGGATATTAAAAAAAAAAAATCTAAATTAAAACATATTTTGGGTTGCTCCTGAAAGATAGATAAAAATACTTTAGAAAATAAATTTGGTTAGGACACTTTTGGATTTTATTTAATTCCCAAAATTTTTATGGTGTGATATATGTATGTGTAGCATTTGTTTAGAAATTTTCATAATTTTTCAGATTGTTTACGATTTACTAAAAATTGTAAACTTAGCACTGCATAAATTTCAAAACAGCATTGGTTAGCTCTAATTTTAGGTTTTTTATTTAGGGGATTGTTCGATAGCCCTAATTTCAATTCTAAGACAATATTTTGAGTTTGATTTATATGTGATGATGTTAATTTAAGCTAAGGTTTGGATCGTTTGATTTGTGAAAAGTTTGTTTGCTTTGGATTTGTTGAATGACAATTATACTAAACTATTTTCAAAACTAGAATCACAATAATATGTATGTTTTCAAAATTGTGTTTATAAATTATTATGTTTTGTAATTATGTGATTAAATGGTAACATTAATTAATGTTTAACAAGGTTTATTTTTATTCTTTACTACTTGTGGGCAGCTATGTTATATGTGTAAGCTATATGTGATTGTTATGTGTATGTGAGTATATGAGAAGTATCTCCAAGGTACCTTGGGGACTAATAAGTCTTCAGATTAAATTCAAATATAATCTCGTAGTAATATTGTAAATTATTATATAAATTTTCTAAAATATTTCTTAGTAATACGTAGAATTTATCATTGATAAAAGAAAACAATTTCAATGGTTTGTAGATAATTGTATCTGGAAATAAAACTTGAAATTACGTCTCATATCCTTTTAAAACTATAAACTTCTATATGAATTATCTTTATAACTGTAATAATATAAATATGAAAATTTATAATCAGTAAAACCTTTTTTGAAAATCTCTTTCTGTAAATCCGGTATTCTGTAAATTCTCTTTCTATAAAACTTTTTTCAAAATGTGATTTTAGATTTCTACTCTACACCAAATTAGTGTTTGGGGAATTCTATCATACATGATGGAGATACTTAACACACATGCAAATGATGGGGAAAATCTCTAGGGATGGGGATTTTTATCATACATGATGGAGATACTCAACACACACGTAAAGGGTGGGGGATAACCTTTGCTATCCATATGCTAAGCGACTTAATGACTCTCTCTCAATCTCCAATGACTCATCTCTCTGACCTCTACACTAGCATATGATAGGCGTTTTCTAGGTCTTACTCACATGATGTCTGCTCTGATCGTTAGAAGGGAGGGTATACTTTGGCATTTTAAAAACATTTTTATTTCTTTTTCCTTTCTCAAAACTTTTCTTAAAAAAAAAAAAAAACATTTTTACAAGTAAAATTTCAAATACTTTTTGTTAAACCTTCCATACTAAAATTTAGTCTTCAACAAAATTTCATCTATATATGTATTTATCAAAATCATAGTTTTTTATGCAATTTATAAAACATACTATGAACTTTCATAAATCAATTGGTTTATCCATAAACCATAAACCATAATTTATTTTATTCGTTTATAAAACACACTTTGGAAATTCAATATACAAACTATAAGATCCATGAATCATCAATCATACTTCAGAATTAATAAAAGGCATAATTTTTAACTTCTCAAACCATAAGGTATACTTTTAAAATTACAAAACATAATCTTAGGTCTATAAATTTCAAAATTCTCTTTAAGATTTCAAAATCAAATAATTTATTCATAAACCATATAACATAATTTATTTTATTAAATTGTAAAACATACTTTGAAAACCATATATCAAAGCTTACTTTGTTAAATTGTAAAATATATTTTAGAAATCATATGATCAAAACTCACTTTGTTAAATTATAAAATATATTTTGGAAATTAAAACATAAATTTACTTTATTAAATCATAAAACTCACTTTGAAAACTCAACACAAACTATAAAATTTACAAATTATCAAATGCATTTTAGAATCACCAAAAGTATAGTTTCTTATTTATAAACCATAAAGCATACTTAAAAATCATGAGATATAATCTAAATTCCATAAATCACAAAGTATATCTTAAGGTTTCAAAATAAAATCCATACTTCATAATTCACAAGTCACATCTTAAAATTAATGAAACATAATCTACACTTTATAAAATATAATCTAAAGTTTGTGGATTCTACGTATATTTTAAAAATTTCAAAATATATTCTAAAATCCATATATCATAAAACATGCATACTAACATTATCTGCTTTTCTCAAATCATGAAATATAATTCAAAACCTTAAAATATGTTTCAAACTTTAGAACATACATCAAAATTCATAAATCACAAACCATATTTAAATCTCAAAACTAATAAGAGTTGAAATATAACAAAAATACTTTCATAAATCAAGTTAAAGGAAAATATCCCTTCACTAGGTTACTCCTAAGCTCTATGGAAATCCTCTTGCGCTTGTCTTCTCGTTTGAATCCTTTTCACCTAGAACAATATCAAAACTTATTTAGGGTCTACAAGAACTAACTTAAAAAAATTAACTCTAACTTGGAACTAATTTCTCACCACAATTCCTTCCCCAAATCTTTCTTGATTTCCTTCACCTCTTCTTATTTCTTCTTCCTTCTTTCTCCTCCCTTTCCCTTGATTTTCCTCTCTTCTTTTGGGTGGGTGTGTTCTGCCAAGCTTGGAAAATATGGTGGAGTTGCTTTTAATTTCACATGAAATCACATATTTATATATTTTCATACATGGCCACAAATTGATACACTTAGTCACCTTTTCCATCACTCACTTTTTCATAAAAATCTAATCAAATATCCTTTTGAATTCTAACCTTACCCTTTTTAAAACATTTCATTTCCATTCTTGTCTTTTTCTGGAGATTTCTTTCCTTTGCATTTCCAATCTTGTCCTTTTCATAACATTTCATTTCCATTATTGTTCTTTCTAGAGATTTCTTTCTTTTTCCATCAATTGCCCTTCAAAAATTTCATAATTCCTCCTCTTATGTGATGAACAATTTTACCCTTCTTACATACTCCTTTACAATTTTACATCTCTCATATCCTTCTTTTTACATGTTTGTCCTTAGGTTGGTGTATTTAGAAAAATAATTAGATGTGTTTAGAAAATAATTAGGCAATACTAGTATAGTTTCTAATTGGGCTCATTTGAGTTACTTTCTTCTTTTTTGGGCTTTTTAATTTAAGTTTCTAATTGAGTCCCTTATGATTTTATTTAAATCCCACCTCAGCTTCCTTACGAGCTACTTGCATATATATATATATATATATATATATAGTTTATTAGATTGGTTCGTATTCAGGGTGTTACATTTTCTTCCCTTTTTTTTATCTTCTTGACTTTGTGTAGAAACTACAAAGTCAAGGCTTTCTTCTTGGAAAACCATTCACAACAAACTCAAATCTACTATCAAATAATTATTATTAATTTCCTAAGCATTTCAAACTTTGAATCCAAACTCTTGTACCAAATAGGTCTCATGGAAATGATAATTTCAAAAATACTTTACATTTATTTTAGAATGGTTTATCATTACAAGGAGTTGTTGCAAAACTAAATTACATTTTTGTAATGTTGTCTCATTTAAGTTATGTATTTGTATCTTTAAAGAAACTAGTAGGCAATATGGATCGACTAAAGTAGCAAAACTAACTCTCTATAGAACTGCTTCTAAAACTATTCAACATGAATGTTGTAAGTGAACAAATGGAAGCGCACAGATGTTGGCATCTTATGACATCATGGTGGTAATATACATGGACAGTTGACGTTCAAATGTTATAACATACAAAGTGATGTTAAAACAACTATTGTGTTGTTATAATAATTGTAGTGATGTTACAATATTTATATGCAAGGTTTAGTACTTAACTCAAAGTGTTTTTGAGGATCAAGTTGACTCTTGGTAAACAAGTTCTTTTAGTGATTATCTAACTAGTTATTTTGTGTTTAATTGCCAAGATAAATGTATGATTATGGTTCTAATGATAAAAGATTATTTGTTCCTTTATGATTTTTTTAAATTTATCTTGTGACAATAAAATGCTTTCACGGTAATTTATCTCTAAATATTTTTGTGGAAAAGATAATTTCGTTAGCACATGTACATAAGCAAAATGCATCAAGACATCCTCTAGACCAACTTTAAATAAGTTAGAACTCCAAAAACAAGAGGATATGTCTATCACTAAAAATAGGAGTTTATCCTTCTATTTTTTAGTTGATTTATTTTTTCTAGTTCTTTTAGGTAATAATTTTGTTTTCTTCTCACAAATTTGGAGTTGCACACAACTAAGATAAATGTTGAGGTTGATTGTGCAAAAATACAAGGAAGCAAGCTGAACATAGTGAGTGAGCAATTAAGTGTATGCTTGCATAATCTTAGAGAGTCTATTCTCTAAGTTGATTCTAGATTTAGGTAGAGTGATTGATCTAGGTCTGGGTTTTAGTTTAAAGCCCCAACAAGTCATTAAGTCTTCGAAAGGAGACAAGTTTACAACTATTAAAGGGAAATCACTGAAGGTAAAGGGAGCTTGTTACAACTTGATCGATAAATGAAAAAATGTCTTGCATCAACTATAGAAGAGAGTTTTAGATTGAGTAAGTCAAGATTACGTTGTACCATATTGAAGTTCATTAATAAGTTGATTACTCTGCTCAAGGCCTCGTCAACGTAGGGTAAAACCGAACCACATTAAAAATGTCGTCGTGTTCTGTTTATATTATTATTACTTGTGTTTTGATGTTGCAACATGCCAACATGTAGTTTGAACGTTATGACATATTCTATGATGATATAACATTGAGGTAGGTGTCATAACATTAATTAACTTGATATAACAATCACAAAAATTATGTATTGCACAATAAGCAAATTATTTTAAACATGAATATTAGATCCACCTAATTAGAGCACAAATGAACACTAGAAGGCAACTAATTTATCACAAAATTTGTTGGCTGCCAAATGTAAAGAACTTGAACTTGGCAACAAAACTCTTGTGTTGCTAGAAGTTTCGAGCAAAAGATTTAACACACACAGTAAATTAGTTCTCCTTCAAATAAAGTATCCAAGGGCTCAAACTATATTGACATTTCATGAATATAAGAACTTACTAATATTTTATAAAATTTGTTAAGACTTCTCTGAAACTTACCATTATCATTAAAACAACATTAAGATTGTCCAAATAAAGAGTTGAAAGCATTTTAAATATAATTAATACACATAACCATTAGACAACAAAAGTAGGACGAAATCAACAACCAACTAAGGTCACAAAACAATTCAAACCATCTAACTATGGAGCCAACTTTGGTAGCTGAGTGTTCTTGACATCTGTCTTTGCTTTTCGTAGTAAACCACTCATAGATGATTGAAAAATCCTTCTAAATTGCTGCACAAAAAATGTAATGATTATACATAGCTTGATACTGTAAGAAAATTGTTTATTAATCACAGGTAATGCCAATGATAGATGTGTAACTAGCAATATAAGAGTGTTATGGTAAAAAGCGCTTTTGGAGTACAAATGAAGCCCATGCTAAAATCATTAATAGATAACACCTATAGTAAATAACATAACTATCACAAAAGTTACTTGTAATAGTTACTATATTGAAAACGACCAATGCCTATGATAAAAATATTAACAATAACAATTATTATTTGCACCAAATAAATCAATTACCACTGTAGATACCTATATATAATAGTTATTATATTGAAGATGGGTAGTGCTTGTGATAAAAGAATTTATAATTATTTTGTTTGAAACCAATTTTGCCCCTAATTGATATTGTGCACACGTTGTACCCATTGCTAAGCAACATATTTGTTGATGCATAGCTTGTTGTACATAAAGTACTAGCATTTTATTAAGACAGTTTAATATGTTCAACATATTACATGACTACTAAAATGTCCTAACATTTTTGTGTTAATAGAGTTGAAAAATGTTGTAACATTTTACAATATTATGTTTGATAAAATGTTGTAACACTTCGCTTGGTGATAGGCTACAGATTGATCAAATCAGGAACTTAAAGTCGTTTGTTTTAAGATATATTTCTTTGACAGTTTTATCTCTTGTATTTATCTTTTTTTATGTCATTTTTTATGAGATTATCTATTTACTTTTAGATTTACTGTCAAAGAGATTAACTCTCCAAAAAGATAAATGTGTTTATCTTTTATTTTTATTCTTTTATCTTTTAGGAAGTTTATTATGATTGTTTTTAAGTATTTTCTGTAAGATGTAAAGCTTATCAACTAATATACAGAAGAAAAATGAATCTGGATAGCTTTTTGACCAACTATGGATAAGCAAAATAAAAGGATGTGTTCATTTTTATCTAGCTAATAATGTAATTTTATTCTACAGGTTTCAAACTGCACATATCTTGCATAAATTGCAGAGTTTTTTTTTTCTTTATTTTGCGATATTTATTTTTGGATAAATGTATGATGTTTTCCATTAATAATTATCTGATTTATAAATGATTTATTTATGTTTCTTTTATAGATAACTACTGCATATTTTTGCTATAAATACAAAACACATCAGTTCAGAAGCAAGCAAGCAACATTGTATTTAGTAAAAGATATACCTTAGAGAGTTTGTTCTCTAGGTTGTTTTTATTTCTAGACTTAGGAAGTGAGCCAACTAGGTTTATGTTTGTGTTTAGATGCTTGTCAAAATGACAAGTCATTGGATCTTCAAGAGAAAATTGGTTCACAATCTTTGAAGAGATTTTAAGGAGCATAAGTTTTTCGAGAGGAGGCAACTTAAAAAGTCTTGAAGGAAGTTCAAATAACAAGTGTTTTTTGAAAGGAAAATCGATTGTCTTTTTGGAGAAGGCAGGTTTATAGCTGTTGAAGAAAATTCAAGAAGCTGACAACCATTGAAGGCAAGGGGAGCTTGCTTAACCTCATTAATGAACTTGGACTTGCATCAACACTAAAAAAAAGTATTGGTTTGTATAGTCTTGTTTGTTCATTAATGAGTTGATATCTCTTAACATAACCTCATGAATGTAGGGTAAAACCAAATTACGTTAAAAATGTGCTTATCTTATTTCTTTACTTTATTGTCTTTATTTCTCTGTTGTGTTATAACATATTGAATTAAATGTGTTGCAACATTTTGGTTCTAAACGTGTTACAACATTCTTATATTTTTGTGTTATAATATTTTTACAAAAATTTGGCACTGTATGGTGAATAGGACTTTTCAATATTTATTTTTTTAACATATTTTTTTAATACAAGTAGTTAGATAACACTTTAACAATAATTTGAAACATATATAAAGCTCATAAAATTTCTAACGGATTCATATAATGTTGAACATGATAAAATTCATAACTATAGAAATTATAAAATATTCATATGTAATAGTGCTCTCACAATTATTCTCACTATTCTTGATATGAAACAGCGATGGTGCTCTTACCTACTTCCCTGCCTGAAATAGTAGACATCCAATAGGAACCTTCACTCCAACCTCTCAACCGTTTCTTAGCCAAATGTTTAGACCAGGGAATCTACTTCTGCCATGAATTGTTAGAAAGTTCAAATCATAGTGATATCCTGCAAACGCTGTCCCCTCCTGGCCATAACGCCTTAGGTCACTCCCAGTTGGAGCATGGAGATGTGGTCCCTGAATTTCAAAGGGAAAACAACTTGTAATGAAGAGCATAATATAAACAAATAGAAAGTTCTCTGATAAAACAAATGAAATGTGAAATGCCATGCCTAGTGATAAAAATCACAACATTATTCTGATGAGATAATTCATTGAATACAGACTATAAATTATGCTTAAAGACAGATTGCATACTCCATATCTCAACTCGTACTTGAATCACAGCCTCAACATGAGAAAGAAAACTCTTTGGCCAACATTTGGGAGAATGCCCATGTACAATAGCATAGACATATAGAGCCTCACCTCATCATGGATGCCATCTATGGTATCCTTCTCTTGAGTATCACTAAACCAGGTAAAGAAGCTGCACTCATAGTTGCAGCACCAAAAGTCAGACGACGACAAAAAAAAAAAAAAAAAAAAGTGAATTATTTGAAAATTTGACTGAATAACATTTTATTACAGAAACATAAGTTAAGTTATGTGCAGGCAGATGCATGGTGGACATCCACATAAGTATATTGCAAATGCATACGCAGCATACCACAGAATCTTTGCAAAGCACAACAGAGAAATTTTTTATAGATGACTCTAGGAAAACATTTAATTTTTTCACACAACTTGAAAATTCAAGTAACCACAAAATATAATATCTTAAAGAGATGCGAGATACTATAAGCTATTAGCCATAGTTCCTTCCAATTGTAGTATGTATGTGACAAACTGTTTTGGACACTTGTTTCCTTTCTTTCATGATTGACTCCGGTTGGCAGGCCCTACACATATTAGGAATGCAATTATTTATCAAAGCAAAGCCACACGATGTTTAGAATTTTCCAAAAGTCGAAGAAATGCTTTACCATTCCCTCTTTCCACTTGATTGACGTTGCTGTAATTTTCATTGAACATTCATCATCAAGAAGGTAAAAGTCTTTGTAAGTTCGGCATCCTCAAAATATGGATTGGGATTGAAGTTCTGAAAATGAAAAGAACATGTTATGACATTGCATAAGAAAACTGCAGGTCAACCTTCAGTTGTTTGCAATACTAATACAACAGAATAAACTTACAAATGTAATGGAGAATCCTGATTTTACATCTTTAAAATCTTCCACTTCTGGCGAGTTCAGATGTCTGAATATCTATTACAGAGAAAAAAGAAAATAAATGTGTAATTAAAGAATGCAATAGACAAATCACGAAAGAAACAACCAGTGAAGAGGCATCAAATTAGAATTTAAATAATTAGATTAAAAGAAAACCAACGCTTATCTTAGAGATGGTGAGGAAACAAAGGTGTAAATAAACTGCAAATATTTAACTTGAACTAACCAGAGAACAAAATTAAAACCTTTTGATCCTATTCACTCAAAAGTTCACCAAGAGCAGGATGACTAATGGACCGCAAAGAACAGAAACACGTCAATGCCAAGAACTCTAAACATGACAGCTTATAAGCTACACTCAAAAGTTAAAAAATAATAATAATAATGACAGATTACTTACAGCAGTCAACCCAAAGTTAGGAATGGATTTGATGATCTCATTTCGGTTATGATAGACTGGCTTGCGTATCTCACTATACTTCTGCTCCACTTCTAACGATTTATCACTTGCCTCTTCATTGATCTAGAACATGCCAGAACAAGTTAGAAGATTACAAATTTAATAGGTAAAGTTCACAAGTGAGCATCTTCATACTCAAATTTGCCAAAAATGGGTCTTGGACTTAACTTCACCACAAAAGCTAGTTCAAGAGTAAATGTTGACCCTCACCTTATAATCCAATACAAATTCACTTCTTTTATCAATGTGGGACTATCTAACGCCCTCTCTCATATGCAACATGTCCACTTGACAACACTTGCACCCATGCAATTGAGTTTGAGCCATGCATAATTACATAAAGCTCAATCTGAGCTCTGATATCATGTCAGAAAAAGGTCTTGAGTCTAACTTCACCACAAAAGCTTGATCATGGCAACTGAGTTCGGGCCATGCATAGTTAGATTATACCTATGCAATTGAGTTTGGGTCATGCATAGTTAGATAGAGCTCAACTTGAGCTTTGATACTATGTCAAAAAAAAGTATTGAGTTTAACTCCACCACCAAAGCTGGATCATGACAACTGAGTTCAGGCCATGCATAGTTAGATAAAGCCTAATTTGAGTTTTGATATCATGTTAGAAAAGAGTCTAAAGCCTAACTCCAAATTGACTATGTCAGAAAAGAGTACTGAGTCTAACTCCACCACAAAAGCTAACTCATGAGTGTTTACCCTCACCTTATAAATTAATACAAATTCATTTCCTCAACTAATGTGAAACCAACGCTCTCCCTCACATATAGCATGCCTATTTGACAACACCTACACCTATGCAACTGAGTTTAAGGGCAAATTCACTTCTTCAACCAATGTAGAATTATTTAACTGAGTTCAGGTTTAAATTCACTTCTTCAATTAATATAGAACTATCTAACACTCTTCCTCACACGCAACATGTCTACTCGGCTGCACCTGTACCTATGTAACTGAGTTCGAATAGAGCTCAATCCAAGCTCTAATACCAATATAGGACTATTTAAGTAAGTTGGGATTCACTTCTTTAACCAATGTAGGATTATCTAACTGAGTTCGGGTTTAAATTCACTTCTTCAACTAATATAGGACTATCTAACACTCTTCCTCACACGCAACATGCCTACTCGGCTGCACCTATACCTATGTAACTGAGTTCGGATAGAGCTCAATTCAAGCTCTAATACCAATGTAGGACTATCTAACTAAGTTCAGGTTCACTTCTTCAACCAATGTAGGACTATCTAACTGAGTTCGGGTTCAAATTCACTTCCCAACTAATATGAGACTATCTAACACTCTCTCTCACACGCTACATGCCTACTCGGCTGCACCTATACCTATGCAACTAAGTTCGGATAGAGCTTAACCCAAGCTCTAATATCATGTCAAAGAAGGGTCTTGAGCCTAACTCTACCACAAAAATTAGCTCATAAGTGAAGATTTACCTTTACCTTATAAACTGATACAAATTCACTTTTTCAACCAATGTGAGACTATCTAACAAAACTTAAGCCCATAGCATAGTTAAGATGCTCAATTTTTAAATTGAAAACTCAACAAGATCACTAATTAGACATCCTTGGTACCAACAAAAAGATACAATCAATACTCTCAAATTGTAAGCACTAAAACAAATTAGCTAAGGCATATATTATGTGAGCAATCAATAAGAATCAACTGAAACATATTTAACAACAATGATCAAATAAACAGAACTTTATGAACTGTCAATTTATCCCAAAACATCCACAAACAGACATATTCGTTAAAACAATGGTCACATAAATAGAACTTTGTGCACTATCCGTGTGTCCCAGAACATCAACAAAGAGAAATTTCCGTTACAACGACGATCACATAAAACAAATTTTGACCACTATTGGTGTCCCACAATAACCACAAGCAAACCAAATTGCATCGAATCATGTAGCAACTTTAATAAACAATTGCAAGTCAACGCAATCTGATATTTAAAACTATCTTTACTTCAAGGATCTTCCATAAAATAGGTAAAAACAAACTGCAACTTGACTTACACACTTACGCACACATCCAATTACGCATGAATCAAACACCGTTTTTCCGATTACACTTGAATAATATACCGACATTCCCTTGCGCTTCATTATGACAATTTCCTTAAAAGAATCAAAATTTCATAAACCACAAAACCAATTTAACACTACAACATCAATACAAACAATTAAACCTTGCCTAAACCACAAAACCAATCCAAACACCGCAAAAACAGCTCAAAACCGCATCTTGCAGCTCAAACACACCAAATTACACACAATCCACACAAATAAACCAGATCTAAAGTCAATACACAAGCACACAGCTATATTCATTTCGAACTCACCATTCCTCGTGCAAACCTCCAAGTTAGCAGCACCTTCACAATCTCTCACTCCAAATCCGATCCGAAACCGCAACCTCGCAAACTTCAGAATCCTAAAAAACACAGCAAGTTCAAGTCAAGCATTCAACTCAAATTCCATAGAACAGCTCAAAAAACAGATTTTTTTTTTAATCAAATTTCAGGCAGTTAAAGCAGATATAAAGTCCATACACGAACAAAATCAGCTTAAACTCACCATTACTGGCGCTTTCTTCCGGCTACCAGCACTTGCAGAGTCTCTCAGTCGAAATCCGGAACAAATAGCAGAATCTTGAAGTTGGGGAGTGACAGAATGCTCTGTTGTTACTCGAATCACAAACAGATTTGATGGATATGATAACTTCCTGAGCATTTCAAACTTTGAATCCAATCTCTTCTACCAAACAGATATGTTGGATATGATAATTTCAAAAGTACTTTCTAGTAATTTTAGAATGGTTTATTACTACAAAAAGTTGTTGCAAAACGAAATTACATCTTTGCAAAGCTGTCTTAAGTCATATATTTGTATCTTCAAAGAAATTAGCAGGCAATATGGATCTACTAGAGTATCAAAACTATCCCTGTACAGACCTGCTTCTAACAACATTAAACATGAACTTGAATATTAGATCCACCTAAGTAGAACACAAATGAACAATAGCAAGCAACTAATTTATCACAAAATTTGTTGGCTGCCAGATTCAAAGAACTTGAACTTGGCAACAAAACTACTCCTGTATTTCTGGAACTTTCGAGCAGAAGATTTAACACATACACAGTAAATTAGTTGTCGTTCAACTTTCATGAACAAAAAAACTTGCTAATATCTCATAAAATCTGTTAGGACTTCTCTAACACTTACGGTCATCATCAAAACAACATTAAGATTGTCCAAATAAGGAGTTGAATGCATTTAAAATACAATTAATATACACACCATTAGACAACAAAAGCAGGACAAAATCAATGACCAACTAAGGTCTCAAAACAATTCAAACCATCGAACTGTGGAGCCAATTTTGGAACATGATTATATATAGCTTCATATTATTTTTCAACAAATAAAAAAACTTGAACAATGGTGTTTGATCAATCAATTCTTGCCACAACTTTGGGATGATGATGGTTTCTATCCAAGAGAAAATCAGACATTGTCATGCACATACTAGTCAAAATATCCATTAGAACTGAAAAAGATAAACTGTAACAAAGTTTGTTGATTTTGAGAATGGATTAGGAATGATAATGTACGGATAAATATCAAGACAAAGAAAGAGAAATGAATCTGAAATGACTTGGGGTTGAAGAGAAGTAAAAATATCTGTAGAAAAATAAATGGAGATAATGAAGAAAGAAAGACCAAAAGAAGACGACCAAAGTTATTTATAGGGATACTTTGGCTAAGAAAAGTAAAATCTTGTATTAGAAGAAAGTCCACCACTAACTTTGCAAGTTGGAACTTTAGTTTACATTCTAGTGCGGCAATGCCATGCCATGTTTATGTTTTTTTTTTTTTTTTTTTTCTTTTTATTTTTTTAAATATTATTTTTTTAATTGGTCCTATGATGTAACAACTCGATCTTGAAATATGTTAGACTGTATGAACACTCTTTAATGTCAAGTCACATCTGATAATTCTATTTTATGTTATTATCAATTTTTTCATAAAAAATATAAAAATTAATGTTAGGATATATGTTGATATTAAGTATTCTATGATAATTGCTATAATTTGAATTGCTGGGTTCTAAACATTGCTTATAAGTTCAACCTAATATTGCACTAATATGTAGTTCCACAATAATTATTACATCCTCACTACAATAAAAGTCAATACAATTAAACTGACATTTCAGTAAGTAAAAACTCAACATTATACCTACATACATTTATTAAATATCAAACATTTAACTACTTTAAGCGATTATAATATGGATGGATGGATGAAATGAAAGGACTTCTGAAGAAGGTTAAGGATAATCCTATCTTTCAGTATTGGAGTAGCTTATTAATTAATTGAATATAAAGTAGGCAACATCATATGGACTATGTTGACCGCACCACACTCCACACACAATCACAAACACTCAATCTATCTATCCTAAACTCTTTTATCTATACATCTATCTTACAGGTTCTTCAAGGATGGCCAAATATTTTGTGACTTTATCCATATCATTTGATACTTCACTATTTTGTTTTTTTATGTGCAAGTTGCATCTTAATATATAGTATTAGCACACATGATTCAATTGACTCTTGTATAGATCAAATATTTAAGATGATGCGTTGAATCGACTACCAAGTATTTATTACATATTATATTACACTTGCCATATCACCAATTGGTAGAGATGTTTTGTTTGTTCATTATCTTAGGAAAACATAGTATCATATGAAGTGAAGTCATACGTCCAACCTCATACATAGTTGTGTGCTACAACAACTTTGTTATGAATTAATTATTGACTGTTTTGTTACATTCAATGATTTTTTTTTCTATCATGTATAATTGTTGTCCTTAAGTTATAAATCGAAATTCATGATGTATGAATTTTATTATATTACATAAATATTTTTTTAATCTATTTATAAGAGTTATTATTCATATAATATGATCAATATGTTGCAATCGTTGATAATGAATTTTTTTATCGTATGATATTATTGTTACCATTTATGTGCTTCTTTTATATCCCATAATGTAGTCATTTTATATATTTTGATAGTTTTACTTTTTTCCCCTTAAAAAGGCTTATTATTTAATTTTTAAAATAATAAAAATGCCATTTCTATCTATAAAAATTCATGTCAATTTTCTTATACATCTTAGTGCTACACATTACCATAGTAATGTTGTGGTAGCAATATTTCAAATTCATGTAAATTATTTTCATCATATTACTGTTAATATGTGACATCCAATTCCTTAATAAACAAGAGGTTTATTTAAAACGATTTTTTTCTTTGTGTTCCTGATTTCATTAAATATATAAAGTTTTCTTTAATTTGTTTTATTATCGTCCAAAAACAATAAGTTAAATATAATATTTGTAATTCAAGTTCGTCAGTATGATTCTATCACTGTCTAATGCTCATGCAAATTATATAATAAAACTAGCTTAATATGTTGAGAGTGGAAGCATATAGTGAAATACATAGGTAAGAGATAGTGTGTATGAAAAATATAGAAAGAAACAAAAAACAAAAAGAACATACATTATATATATTTGGAGATCGTCTTTAATTGTCGGCCCACACACCCGAACGACTGCCCTGCTGTGTGACTACTAAGGATAATTAATTTACGTATCTGCAGAGGATGCAAATATAATTAATGTCATATATGTTTAAACTTAAGGCAATGAAAGAAGAGGTAAAATGGCTATTCTTACAAAAACATTTGGAATATGTGCTATCTTGTACCAGTCCTCCCCTATTTCCTTCTCACATCGCTTTCCTAGTTCGGGGCATCCATTAATTTCCAAATTTTGTAGGTTTGTGAGACCCTGAATGCTTGCTGGAAGAGATGACAACTTGTAGCAACAAGTTATTATCAACGATTGAAGAGATGTCAAAAGACGTTTAACTTTTGACATTTAGTAAACCAAAATATGTAAGACTTTTCAGGCCTTCCACTCTTTGCGCTTGAAAAGACTCTAACTCATTGCACTTATAGATATGTAATCTTTCAAGAGCACTCAAGCCGACTAGTTCTGTGGGCAAACACTTCAACTTATTGAAAAATTCTATACAAAGTATTTTCAGAGATGAGAGGTTTATTAGCATACCATGTGGAAGGTAATTCAATTCATCATTAAATTTAACTTCAAGGGATATAAAGTTTTTGAGATTCGAGATTGATCCTAGTACAACCTCTGTGCAATTCGAAATACCTAACTCTTTCACGGAAGGAAGATGTGGCAAGGTCAATTTAGGGCATTTGTCAATTACCAAGGAGGTAAAACATGGGAGTAACCCTCTTCTATCCTCTCCTGAGAACCTTTGCAAACTTGGCAAATCTTCAACTATAAGACTCTTTAAAGATGGGAATCCTACTGCCATTCTATCAGTTTGATCATTATCATCAATATACATAACTTGACTATTGCATAAATCAAAATTACAAAGAGAAAGTAGTAGTGCTAAAGGAGGAAGAGAACAGTTCTGACAGTCCAAGAGCTTACTATGGACAACATTATTAAGAATATTGTCCCTCATCCAAAACGGAAATTGAGCACCTTCGTACCCTGTCATGTAAAATTTTTTAAGATTTGTATGAGGTTGAAGTGCTTCAAGTACCTTTGCAATGTCTTCCGGTGATTGGTTATCACTCTTATCTTCCTAAGTACAATTGATGGTGATTTTGTTTTCCAACTAAATTGGATTCTTTGGCATCTAATGGATTCTTCACTCTCTGAAGGTGTTTGATATATAACGATCCTCCAAGATTTAAGTTTTTCAATTCATCCAAGTGACATCCTCTCTTCTCACTTACAATAAAGCAAGTTAAAGTCGTCAAGCAAGTGATTTGCCCAATTTGTGGTGGCATCTGAGATAATTTTAAACAATCATCTAGATGTAAGTGTTGAAGATTCTTTAGGAGTCTCATATGCTTTGGTAGCTTTCGAAGATAGTCATAATCTTCTGATCTCAAAGGTTGCAAATTATACAAGGTAATAATTGATTCAGGAAGCTTTTTAATTTTGGAGCCAAAAAGGTCTAAATACCTTAGATGTGGTAAACGATTAATTGAAGATGATAACTTTGTCAATTGAGCATTCCTTACACTGAGTACTCT
Source organism: Litchi chinensis (assembly GCA_019925255.1). NCBI lineage: Eukaryota > Viridiplantae > Streptophyta > Magnoliopsida > Sapindales > Sapindaceae > Litchi > Litchi chinensis. The sequence continues at coordinate 874,412 of CM034462.1, read as the reverse complement.
TAAAGAACTTAACTTGAAAAAGTCATAAGAAAACCTATAGTAATAGCCAATTCTATTATGCACTAGGAACGTCCTTAAGGTTTGAACTTGACATAGAGATTGAAGAAAGGAACCTGAATTCAACTCCCTATACACCAGTGTGAAATGAGTTCTTTTTGAGATATTAGTTGAGCTTGCAACCATTTTATTAAGGCATTCATCCTCCATGATAGATTGTGCAAGATCATGAATGAGGGGTCATGCATTTTGAATCCTTTAATATTGTCAAAATCATCTTCCTCAGGCTCTTGTAAGAAAGACCACCAATACAATTTGTTGTAGTTTTCATTACCAATAACTCCAGGATCCAATATTCCAATAAAAAGAATGAATCCATTAGCCATCCAAAGTTGAATCAATAATTCTCTTTTAATAAAAATCCTTTGGAAATATAGCACAATAAGCAAAACGTTGTTTCAATTGTGATGGTAAATTAGAGTAACTCAATTGTAAGACTGTCATGATTGAAAGTTTATCCTGAGGTAAATTCCAAAATTCACTTTTCACAACAGAGTGCCACTAGTTTTGCTCACTTTTGTAGCTCATCTTGCTACCTAAAGACTTTATAGCTAAAGGCACACCTCCACACTTCTTTACTATCTCCTTTCCCAATGCTATAAGGTTTGGGTGTTCATTTATATCTCTAAATGCATGTTCCTTAAATAATGACCAACAATCATCATCGGTTAAACCGAACAATTCATGCTGAGGCATTGTTCCCATACTTGACGCAATTGTTTTGATAGAGTAGTGACAATTATGGAAGAACCTCCTGGTCCACAATTCAAAACAGATTTTGACCTCTTCCACTTTTCTTGATCTTTATTTCACACATCATCTAGAATAAGCAAATACTTTCTGCCACGTAGTTTTTCATAAAGGCATCTTTGCAGAGGATCTCAATTCAAGTGTTCACAAGTGGTTCCATTATAGATTCAATTATAGCTTTTATTATTCTACTCGTAATGAAATCCTCAAAAACACAAACCAAATTCTTAACTCAAAATGACTCCTAATTCTCTCATCATTGAAGATCAATTGAGACAGTGTTGGTTTCCCAAGCCCTCTAAACCAACAATAGGATACACCGAAGTGCCATCAAAACTGGCAACTTTCTCCACCCAACACTCAATAACTCTTTCTTCTTCCACATATCTTCCGTATGCTTTAGATTGAGTGAGGATGGAACAAGTTTGACGGTTTTCTATTACATCATTACGTCTCTCTACGCCTCCCTCTATCAAATGAAACCTCAAATGCTCTTCAACAATCTCAACTAACCTTCTTCTTATGTCTCTTATCCTACTACCAATCTTGTAACAAAACAATATGTATGCGGATGAACTATGTCCCTTGTTGATGAAGCTTGAATCTTGCCCATAAGTGTAATGAAAATTTTTTGAAAAGTTTTCATAAATTTATAAGCGGCAATTAAAGGGAAATATTGGTGGGAATAGATTTAAAAATAATAATAAATTAACAATTATTAAATATAAATTTATGTATATGTTTATATATCTTCTATTCACTATTAGGATTTGAAGCCATATTATTTTCACAGCAGCCAAATCAAATTATTCAAAACCCTTTTCTCCATTAACGGAATTTGTTATGAGTATATTTCAGATTGCATAAATAGGCTGATAAAAGCTCAACAAGTTGATCCAATGGTAAAAGGCCCAAAAAGTCTAATTCTCAGGTTATAGTATTGAGCTCGCTACATCCCTCTTTCTCAGCTCATATCTTAGACCAAAGCTATCTTAATTCATCTTTAGTTTGTAAGAGTGATATCTCGACTCGTCAAGCTCGTGCTAGGTAATTCAAAGGGGATTGTTACAGAGAAGCAATTAATGTAATGATTGCTACAATGGAGCAATTAATATAATGATTGCTTTAAAAGAGCAATTGATGTAATTATTCATTTTTTTAACGTGTACTGTACTTAACTTATAAATTCCCACTCTATAAATAGGGGTGAAATTCTTCATATTAAAAAACTTGAACTGGTAAAAGAAATACAGTCACTCTACCAAATTATTTAGAGTGACTACCGTGGATGTAGGTCTACTTGTCGGACCATGTAAAAAACTCTCTCTCTTACATTGTTCTTCTCCTTTTCTCTCACTCTTAGTTGTTTTCATCTATTTTGATTGCTTCCTATCATTAGAACTGTAGTTTAGGCCTAAAATCTCTGGGTCGAGCGAATCTCAACGTCGACATTTTAGTGTTAGAAGGAGAGTCTAATTGCGACTCTGAGACTTTCCAGTTATTGTTATTCAAATCTCGATCAACTGTCATGACTAGAGAAAGAACAACCAAAAGCTTTGATGTGATGGTTGAGTAGTCCGAGGTTTATGTAGAGCAACCAAATGCTCTACTGGTTGAAGGCATAACGACGGGTGCTTCCATAGCTATGAATACAAGAGCCGCTACCTTTCTACCTCCATTTCCCCCACGCCAACCAATGGTTGTCACCGTTGTCGAAGGAGATGCTATATAGATTTGGAGACAATGCCAGAAAGCTTTAGAAAACACTGTAATGTAGTGTGTTGATGCAGTTAGGGTGCTAGTGCAGGTCAAAACACAGAACTTGCCCAGATCTAAGGTGGTTGCTCTTAGAGAAATTTACCAGTGGTAGCGAGAGGAGATACCAGCTCTTGAAAGACAACTCAGAGACTTGTCGTGACCTGCTAACTCAGTTCGTTCCTTTAACTCACGTTCGAGGACTAGAGGTCACCAGACTTAAAAGGAGTATAAAGAAAACAATTAACGATGTAGAGAGTCTTACCGAGCTGGCAATTTACGAAGGGTTAGTCAAGGATACGACCCAAAACGCCAGTCCCTAGGTCGCGAGATAGAACGAAGACATAGGCCTCATTACTCAAAAATGGGGGAACTCTTTCAGAGGGTTTAGTAACTTGAGGCATACTTTGACACTTTAAACCAACGCTACCAATATAGAGAAAAAACACTCCTCAGTAGGGAGATCGAGATAATGCCCTTACCCTCCAAGTTCAAGCTCCCCAACATTTCACTTTATAATGAGGATAGTAACCCCTACAACCACCTGAATGCATTCAGCGTCTAAAAGGATCTCAAAACGAATAACCTATTGGTTAAGTGTCGTGTCTTCCCAACCATCTTAGGGGATGTTCCACGGACCTGGTTCAAAGGTCTCTCATCTCACAGCATAGAAAGTTGAGAAGAATGCCAACGAAAATTTGTCAACCAATACAAAGTTTTGAGAAGGCAGTTCGCACCATCATGTCATCTTACCACGATCTTTATGAAAATGTCTTAACCGCGATCTCAACTGAGCTTCGTAAGGATGGAAAGGTATACATAAGTATTTACAAATCCCCAGTGAGGGATCTAGGCAAGTTCTACGAGCAAGCAACCAAAGAGGTCAGATGGGAGAAGACCTTTATCCCTAAGCATTCTAACCCAAAGGGTGAAATGAGCAGTTTTAATGAGCTAAAAAAAAGGAAAAATGGTGGGAACAATGGTGAAGGTCGAAACATTAGCTTGAGTTATCAAATCGCCAAGAAGGCCAAGAATAAGCTCAAAAATGAACAACCTCAGCATCAAAGTCGTCATGATCGCTACAGTGCCTTGTCAGATATATAAGATAAGATCTTTGCGACAAAAAGAAATATGGAGGACTTTGGAAAACTCAATCCTATGAAGTCTCTTGTTAACCACAAAGACATGAACAAATTTTACGTCTATCACAATGAGGTCAGACATAACACCTCTGAATGTCAGTCATTAAATGATGCTATTGAAGATCTAATTAAGAAGGTCACTTGGGAGACTATATGGTGCAGCCAGGGAACCCCAGATCTCATCAACAATCTCAGCCAGCACAGCGGTAACAAAGTTTCGAATTCTAATTTGTGATTCAATTATTGAATGTTAATGAAAGCTCTATATATTCCTCTTATTACATCTTTTGAACGATCACTCCACTAGTCTCTATTATTTGTCATGCTCCAAATTTTATGAGCTCACTATTATGCTAATAAGTTTAGACCTCCTAGCTTATTATTATGCTAACAGGTTTGGACCTCTTAGCTCCTGATTATGCTAACGGGTTCGGACCTCCTAACTCGTTATTATACTAACAGGTTCCGACCTTCTAGCTCGCTATTATGCTAACAGGTTTGGACTTCTTAGCTCCCGATTATGCTAACAGGTTGGGACCTCCTAACTTGTTATTATGCTTACAAATTCTGACCTTCTAGCTCGTTATTATGCTAACAGGTTCGAACCTTCTAGCTTGCAATTATGTTAACAAGTTCGGACCTCCTAGCTCCTGATTATGCTAACAGGTTAGGACCGCCTAGATCATTATTATGCTAACAGGTTCAAACTTCCTAACTTGCTATTATGCTAACAAGTTTCGAACTCTTAGCTCGCTATTATGCTAACAAGTTTGGACCTCCTAACTTTCTATTATGCTAATAGGTTCTGACCTTTTAGCTCTCTATTATGCTAACAGGTTCGAAACTAGCTTTCTATTATGCTAATATCCTAGCTCTCTATTATACTATCAAGTTCCGACATCCTAACTCTCTATTATGCTAATAGGTTTGGTTCTCTTAGCTCGCTACTATACTAACAGGTTCGAACCTCCTAGCTTTCTATTATGCTAATAGGTTCAAACCTCCTAACTCTCTATTATGCTAACAAGTTCCAACCTCCTAGTTCTCTATTATGCTAACATCTTAGCTCTCTATTATGCTAACAAGTTCTTACCTCTTTACTCTTTATTTTACTAACAGGTTCAGACCTTCTAGCTGGCTATTATGCTAACAGGCTCTGACCTTCTACGCTCTATTATGCTAATAGGTTTGGACCTATTAGTTCACTACTATGAGAACAGCACGTAAAATATATCGCTATGGTAGATAGGGTTACAACCCCTTACGTAGCTCGACAAAATATTGCTATGGCAGGTGAGGTTCCAACCTCTTGCATAGCTCATAATAATGTTTTTTATGTTCTGCTAGCCTAAGTTTCTGAATTAAGTTATGATCTGCGAACTACAATGATATCTGAGGACTTAGTCAACAAGGCAATATCTATTTCTACATCAAGATTGACAACGCTCTGAGCTTTCACCAGATTTTATTATCACTGATTTATACATTAATCACTTTGTTTCTTAATTCACAAGAAATTTAAAGACTTAGAGAAAAGAAAATATAACAAAACTAACACAGCATTGAAATAAACAAATTCATTCATCAACATTGCAATGAGGAGAACCCATTACAAATACCTTTACACAGTATGGTGAGCAAGAGTTAAAAGAAAAAATTTCGAAAACGAGTCACTACAAGCCCTAGTCTTGATAAGTTGATTCCGTAAGAGTTGCATTGTTGGGGGCTACATTTGAAGACTCTAAGACCTGAACTGTCTTGTCTTGAGGGCCGCAGCAGACACCTCCACAGCCAGAGGAACCGCATTTAGAGTAGTTAAGGACGATGCGGCTTCCATCTTGAACTTTTCCACCTCCAAGACTACCTTCTCATAATAAAATGAGAAATCCAGCTCGGTTGAACTTCCCACAAAATGAAGAGGAAATTGCTACAAGTCACTGATTCTGCCTCATTTTTAGCTTTGATGACTTGCAACTAAACTTCCTCCTTAACTCTAGCAACTTCCTTCGTCAGAAGAGCGACCCCTATCTGAGCAGCCTCTGCTAGCTATTCTGTAGCCTCAGCTCATTCCACTCCAGCCTCAGCTAGTTGTTTAGTAGCTTTAGCTCACTTCTCTATAGTTTTTACTTGTTGTACGGCCCCTTCAAGCTTGCTTTTTTCCTTATTTAATTCTTCTTCTCATCAGAAGAGCTTGTTAGTAAAATGCGACTTCGTATATGTGTAATTGTCCTTCTCGCAAATCAGAGCATCCTCAACCTCTTTCTTTGCCTCCTCTGCATTATTCAATTTGGTTAGAAGGCATTATTCTGAATTTTTGGCTTTCTCAACCTTCGTAGCCATGAACGAGAGCTCGTCTTTTGACTTTTCCAACTTGTTTTCAAGCTTTCTCTTCTTGTTCTTAAAGGTTTTAACTTCTCACCTTTGTTTTATAGCTTTTGATGTGACCTGAAATACAACGAGTTAGTGTTTAACCAAACAAGAAGGTAAAAAAAGTAAAATGTAGTGTTAGTTACTAGCATCCTGTGACGAGCTATGTAGCTAAACAAGCCCTTACCCTATAAACCCTCACTATCCAAATGTCAGGCATGGATCAGCATGGTCTCAGACTAGTAGTAGAGAAAGGATTTCAAGTATTTTCCTTTTAGTCCACTTTCGAGTAGGGCCTTAGCTTGCGGTTCATTCATTCTCTCTGTGACCTCTGCGACCTTAGGCTGCTTACCTTTGTCTGTACGTCGTCGCTTGACTGAAGAAGAATTAGGCACAAACTTTCTTTTTGTTCCCTTACTTAAATCAACTTGAGTCTCACAAGCAGGAGCTCTAGATTGAACTTTAACTACCTTTGGTTATGAGGTGGGAATTTGGACTTATGGAGAATCTACAGTCGGTGCTGAAAGGGACGCTTTGCTAAGAACAGTGGCTGGAGGGATTGTAGACTGGACAAGATATTTTGGAGGAGACTGACAAAAGGAAAGCCTCACCGTCCCTTGAACCTATTGAGAAGTAGGGACTGGAACTACTTGTTAGGCAGGAGCAGCTTCCATTTCACCATCAACTTCGAATATAAAAGTGAGCTTAAATTTCCCCCTACTTCCTATATCCTTCTTGTTGTCTACTAGTTCGCTGTTAAAATGAGGGGCTAGCTTATAGGCCTTGAAGAGTTCATTGTTGAGAGCGTTGCTAAGTGTCGCTGTGTTCGAATTCGTAAGCATCTTAAGAATCTCGCCCTTCTTGTTAGTAAGAGTGGTCCGATCTCCTTTCAAGTCTACAAGATGAAATGAAAAGGTTAAAAAAAAAAAAAAATCTCAGCTCGCAGATGGCTTTTCCTTCTATCTACATGGGCTAAGAGCAAAAGAGAAGTTGCGGAACTGACTAAGGGAATGGCAAGAAATATAAAATCAACTTGTTTTGTAATCTCCTACATTAGACTTGCCCTTCGCATCGTCCCGAGGTAAGAGACCCTTGTAGCTTGTTTGCCGAGCTGCGAGATAGTAAATCCTATCTCACATTCCACCTTTCAAGCCACTGACACTTTTGATGCTATAGAAATATCAAAAAAATTTTAGACTTAGGGGAGGAAAGTCATTCCTAATAAAGACCAAGGCCAAGGATGTAAGTTGCAAATAGAAGTTCGAGATCAGTTGAAAAGGGTTAAGTTTAAGCCTATTTAAGAGGTCAACGAGGTAGGCAAGAATTGGAAATCCAAGTCCATGTTTAAGGTGATGAGTACTGACAGCAATAAACCCCTTCGGAGGATAAGACACGTGGTCACTAGGTATAGGAGACATCGTGCGACATCTTCTAGGAAGGTGATACTGCAAGACAATTCCCTCTATCTCCTTGTATTTTATCATTGAGGCATATTATAAAATCACCTCGTGCGCTCGCCATTCCTTAGCGGCTTGACAAGCCATTACGGGGTCAGCCTTAGCTACAAACCCTTCTACAATCTCACCACTCTAAGAGGTTACTTCGCCAAAAATGCGAACTTCCCCCGAGCCGAGCTCTTCTGAGTTAGACGAGTTATAGTCTCCTACTTTGTGTGACCAGCGTCTGCAACCTTAAGACATCTATACATGAAAGGGTGTAAATAGGTCGCTACTATCAGACCATGTCCAAAAGTTCTAAGTTTCCTACCAACACACTCCCTAATCTATAGATCACAAAATCCACACAGATTGCTAAAGCAATACGGGGCCCAATTTACAAGCAAACGACCTACGAGCTAATGACCTATAAATATTTTGTCTTATAGCTCATATGCATAAAAGTCACAAATAATGGGCAAGTTGCAAATGACCGAGCAATAGGATCAAATCAACAGAAAATGTAAAGTCGCAATCAACAACAAAGTATTCAACATCAAGAACACGAAGCATTTAAACAAATTTTAGATCCAGAAAAAACACAACATACACAAAGAGAATAAACAAACCAAAAAACTAAGAGTTAATCGTGAAACTTACTATGAATGTTAGCTTAAAGGTGAAGGATTCCAATCGTAGAAGATGTTGAATCTTAAGAAGATCGGCGGAAGGAAGCAAAACGACAAGAAAAAGATAAAGCCTCGATGTTTGATTTTAAAACTGATATGGCAAACGAAAAGGCTCTACCTATATAATGGCATGGGATTCTAACCCTAGCTGTTCGATCTAGTGGCAACCCAACCGCTTTAAATCTAACAGAGCAGCGCAAGTTGTGATTTTTGTCATCATGCGCTATCAATTGAAAGACGTGCACATTAAATGTGTGTGGCATGAGATGTGTTAGTGGTACAGTCATGCGAATAGTCTCCATGTGTCGAAGTAGTGAGATAGAATTTGAAAAAACGCCAAGGCAAGTTATGACTTGTCAGTTTTTACCAGTGAGCTCGAGCTCCCAATTCACTGATCGCACCAAGAGCTAGGAGACTGATGTTATGGGTGTATTTTGGACTGCATAAATGGGTTGATAAAAGCCCAACAAACTGATCTAATGATAAAAAAACCCAGAAAGCCCAGTACTCAAGTTGTAGTATTGAACTCACTACCTCCCTCTTCCTTAGCTCGTGTCTTAGACCAAAACTACATTAATTCATCTTCAACTCGCGAGAGTGTTATCTCAGCTCATCGAGCTCGTGCTAGATAATTCAAAAAGGATTGTTACAAAGGAGTAGTTAATATAATGATTGTTATAACGGAGCAGTTAATGTAATAATTCATTTCTTAATATATACTGTACTCAACTTATAAATCCCTACTCTATAAATAAGGGTGAAGTTCTTTGTATTAAACAACTTGAATTGGTATAAGAAATACTGTCACTCTGCCAAATTATTCAGAGTGACTATCATGGACATAGGCTTACTTATCGAACCACGTAAAAAATCTCTCCCTTGCATTGTTCTTCCTCCCTTTCTCTCACTCTTAGTTGTTTTCATCTATTTTGACTGCTTGCTACCATCATAACCATAGTTTGGGCCTAAAATCTCTAGATCGATCGAATCTCAACGTCCACAGAATTAAACCTTTAACCACTGAAACATTGGAGATCAAGATTATTGTGAATCAACTAGGTGTTCCTCTTTTTCTTTCATTTTTTTAAACTTTATGGTATCATAGGCTTGTGGGATCATATTATTTAGGTTTTGGAGTATTTTGATGTTAGATTAAAATTGTATGAATTATTTTAGAATAATCAATGGTTGTTAGAATGTTTTATTTTGAAACAATCAAATGAATTAGAGAATTTAGTTAGGCTAGTTATACTACCTATAAAATTATGAAATTTGGTATGAATGGTTCATAGGATATTAGGTCATATTCTATCAAATTTCATGGTCATATGATAAGTGTGCAATTAATTACAAATTTTTGATCATTTCTGACATAGTGAAATAAAAATTTAGACAACAATGGACTAAGTTAAATCTTGAAATTTTTGGGCATACAGTTGATGTTATTTTGGTGTCAATAAATTTCTTTATGGACCAACATGAGTCCTTTGTGAGCCTTTAAAATTTGAAGGATTTTTATGAAGCGATTAATATAAAAAAAATAAAAATTTGAGATCAAGGGCCGTTAAGTTTTGAAACTAATATCGATATAGTCTTGGTTTGGATTTGGAAGTTTCAATTGATAGGTTAACAAAGGTATTTAAGGCTAGAAATTTTTACAATATTTGTTTTGAGTGTTTAGAATAGATGATTGGTCTTAAATATAATTTATTAAAAAATGGAGAAAATGGATTGCATCAGTGAGACGGTATTGACAATAGGGGATCTTACTGGTATTTAGGCTTAGATTAATTTAATAAGTAACAATTTCCTATAAATTTATGAGTTTTGTGATGTGATTTTAGGTTGATAAGAGAGAGTAAGTTCATAACATTATTTTCTATATTAGGATAAGTAGAAGAGGTAAGTAAACATTATACATTACCTTAATATATGTGTGTTCAACTTCAAAAATAGTTTGATTGATTTTTTTAAATAATCAAATGAAATCTTGAGTTTTTCAATGTTACTATTCATTATATTTTATTTAAATAATTTTGCATCTCAAATATATGTATTTTGTACATTAATCGAATTACATGAATGGTATTATCTTTCCTATGTGAAAAGTATGAAAGCATTCCTCCATATTTAAAAAGAATTATATGTATTATAATCAAAATTATAATGAAAATGTTTTGGCTTATCTATCCATAGTTCATTTAATTATAAGGGCCTAGGCACCAGGATTAGAGTTGTTATAATTATATTGTATTGGTCCAGCTGGAATATTTATTGTTATACAATATTAATTATTTTGGTCTTGCATCGGGATTATAAATGTAAATTGTATTGGCCCAGTATTGGGATTATGAGTGCTAATTGTATTTGCCCCACATTAGGATTATAGGTACTAATTGTATTGGCACCGTACTAGGATTACAGGTGCAAATTATATTAGCCCTATATCAGGATTACAAGTGTGAATGATATTACGTGACAGGAGTCATTTCCGTGTTTGTTTAAATTTGTATATGAAATGTTTTCTATTATTTTGACTTCGATTTAAATAATAAATGTTTTATGTATCGTATGTTAGGATTATGTGCCCTTTGTAAACGTTTAAATTAAATAACAAATAAAATATTTTTTATTTATGAAATGTTTGCTTCATATAAATATCATGTAACATCCATGATTGCTTATGTATTTTCAAACTAAGTATTTAAATGTTATATACAAGAGGATTTAGTTTGAAATCAGTAATCTAAAGAGTTCGTAGAAAACAAACAAAACTGAGTATTTTGCTTGCGGTAAATCTACAACTACGATCCATTTTGTATTTAATGCAACGATTTTATCCGAGATCGTTCATGTGGCGATATGAAAATGGAGACACCTTATATAATAGAGATTATATAGGACTGAACCACGATAAAATGAATTTCTTATTAATATCCGTTAAATAAAGAAATTCATATTTATCAACTAGATGATCATATATAGATTGATCTTAATCCTTAGTATTTTATGGACTTTTATGTGTTGAGTCATATTTTTTTATTTACATGGGTGAGACTGTTATAGATTTACGGTCAATAAATTTCGTACTTTGAAGATGTGATTTAATAAATAGCTGGAAACATTCCACATAATAGTGGAATCTACTCCTTCTTACAAAAAGTAGATGAGTAGTTCTCTTAAAGTATTGACTCGAGTCTTGAACAATAAGAGCGCTCGACTTTTTGTTTATTAGTGAACAAAAAGATAAATTCATAAGCTGTTACGTATATATTATTCATTAAAGAATCAATTGTACTAATTGGAATAAGATATAATTAGAGAGATATAACAGACTTTAATGACCTAGCTCTAATTATGAATTACTTGTAGAGGATTGAACCATATGAAATGATTAAATCGATGGACATTGAAAATTTAGATTATGTAAAACATCTATAATCTTGAGAGTGCAATCTTGCGTTTTTAGTGGAGTAACTCTAAGGTTTATAATAGTGAATTATTCAATTAAAGAGTTTAATTAATAATTCCGATATTATTGGAGCTCAAATTGTAGATTCATTTGGTCCCCTTACTAGCTCACAATTACATAAAGAAACAAATGAAATAATATAATTGAATTGTCTAATTATAATGTTACATATAAATTTTATGGACATATTCACGAATTATTTAAATAATTTGATTATTTAAATATATGTAATTATGTAATTAAGTGTTAATTATTTAATTATCTGTAGAGGTTATGGATTTAATTTTAAATGATGTTATTGAATTATTTATAATTTAGAATCATTTAATTTAATGAAGTATCTTTTAATGAAAATAGTAATTTAATTTAATTGGAATTAGATTCCATATTAAATTAAATTAAAGAAGTTTTAATAGGAATTAGATTTCATATTAAATTAAAAGTAAAGAGTTCTAGACCAATAAGGAATTTGATTCCATATTGAATATGAACTATGTTTTCTAATTCAAATAGAAAATTGTATTCCTTGTTAAATTGAAAAACTCTAACTTACCATTATAAAATAGTGTTTTATGTGGGCAACCAAAAAAATAGAGGTTTTTTTTTTTTTTTGGCTACTTGAACCAAAACTTTCATTAATTAAAAACACCAAATTACCCCATCTCAAATGAAATTAAGAAAATTATTTTTGATTTCTACATAATAATCTTTTATAAAAAGATTTTGTGATTCAATTCTTCGAGATTGTGTCCATATATAATTTCTTTGTGAAGAATCATAACAAAGAATATCGGGGTGGTAAAGAATCTGTTAATCAAAATGGATCAATTCAATTATTATGCAAGGTAAAATTTGATCTTATTAATTTAATTATTGAATTATTATTACTAGCATTGATCGGATATGTTTTTTTTTTAATTTTTAAAAATCCACGTTTCCACATTAAATTCAAAATCGATTTTTCCCTTCATCGTATTCTTCAATGTTTTATCGTTTTATTGACTTCGATTTTGAAAATTAAATGTTTCCTATATTGTATCGTTAAAAGTTTTATTTGTATTGCTATTTTCTTTGATTTTTTTAATTACTATGAAATTACAGTTTTATTTTAATTGTAAAGCTACTTTATAAAATTACAATATATCCATTTGATTATATATTACATCATAATGTATAATATTTACCTATTAAGTTGACGGCTCATCTCTTGTCTCTACTATTTTTATAGATTAGTAGACATTATTTGTTTTGATAGATGACTTCAAGTAAATGATGTCTCTCGAAAAAGGATTTCAAAGAACTATTTATGTTTGTTTTATTGGTTAGAACTCAAATATAAGAATGAATTTTGAATGCTCGTAGATTTGAGTTTTTTAAGCTTTTTATTGAGGTGTTGAGATAAATTATGTCATTGAGTTAAATATTTTATGAAATTTTTCATTAATTGAATTTTAGTTTTAGAAATTTAAGTAATTGATTGAACATCTCATTGTATTGGTTTTTATAGCAAATTAGGGTGTTACAATAAGACTCTAACCGAGCAGCTTCTGTACTAGCACACTCATCCAAGATGTCATCAACCTTGTAAGCTGCAGCTTTGAGCTTCTGCAACCAGTTCTGAAAGGCCTTGTTTTTTAGTTGCTTCTCCTCTGCGTCTTCAAGCACAGCCTGAATAGTTGAGAACAAACTTGAAAGTCTCTCCATCTCTTTGTTAACACCCCAGATCAACCCCACCTCCTTTTGGATGAGCATATCCAGTTTGTTCAGCATCAATCGAAGAAAAGCATCAGCCATTTTACGCTTGCAAAGTTGGAAAATCCAAAGCTTTTCCGATAGATCAGTGATTGCAAATAGACAATGTATGGGCTGAGAAGATACTATAGCAAAGATTTGTGTCTGCTAGTTCCTGGCAAGTCAATATGAATTATTGCCTGTGCCAATGGCAAAGCAAAAGTGTATTGTGTTATGGAAATTTCAATGAAGGTAAAGCAAAAGTATCCACTAGAGTAAAAGTACAACAAAGACTTGTATGTAGTAGCTCCCGGCAAGTCAACGTGAACTATAATTAAAGAATTTTAAAATTTAATGACAGCTAATGCCCACAATGTGATAGTATGACACAAATTACTTCTCTCTGCAAGCTTTGGATTCCCATATAAAATTGTGTCTTGTTGCTTTTGGGAATCCAATTTTTTGTTATTTAATTGATAGTGGTTGATAATAACATTGTTAAGGTCCTCAAAGATGACTTAAAAAATTCTATAGCCAGATGTGCTAGTTTATTTAGAACAAGTACTCTTATAACTTTCTTGACATATTATTTTCCTAAAATTAATAGTTTAATCTAGAACAGTACTGATTAGAATTTGCTTGCATAAAAAGTGAAATTGTTATTTGATAGCTCATTGTTACCATGATTAGACTTTAGAACAAGCACGAATTAGAATTTAGAAGAAAATTAGAATCAATTTACCGGTAAAGATGGATCATTAATGGTAAAACTTGAGAGATTCCAAACTAATGCTACACAACAACTCAGAAAATTATCGGAGAATCTGATAAACTGAATTTTAACGGAGACTCTAACAAACTAGAAAGAATTAGGAGTGACAGACAAGGATTTTGAACTAAGAAACTAATAATAAATACATAAATGTAAATGGTTGAGAAAAAACCAAGGATTTACATGTTTTGAGAATCAACTTGATTTTCAAAAGTTCTTCACTGCTATGTAATATCAATCATTTTTATTTCGCAATTTATATAACAAGTCTTACATTTCAGCTTTTAACATAAGTAATTTTACTGACAATCTAAAACTCTGAAAAAAAAGAAATCTACGTAGACAGTTGAAAAAATTAAGCATCATAACTATTGTAACTAAATGATGCCAATTGCAAATCAAGCAAAGCCACATAAACAATAATATTCAAATTTGGTCTCAAATTACACCAACTTTTAGAAGCATAAAAGAAACATAATTATGGTAATGCATATTTACAAGGTTCATTCTCTTTCAAAAACTATCCAACTCGTTTTTACCCCGAAAGGCATCAAAAGAGCGCCAATGTATTCTAATGGCGCTCAACCGTGTTTTGACTATGCTTTGAAGCTTAGAAGAAAAGAAGAGAAAGAAGAAGAAGAAAAAAAAACTATTGTTTACTGTACTTCAACAAAAGAACATCACGTCTTTCACATTTTCTTTGATTGACGGTAGCGTCTGGACCACCAAATTCGTCTCCCTAGTGCCCCCCCTGCTGCCTGAAAATCCGTCATCTGATGTTTCACCCTCCATGTAATAGCGAGCTCGAAATGCCGCTAGACGTGCATAATATGCAGGTGTCACTGCATATATACGTAATCAAAATACATACTTTATAGTCAAATATAGAAAAAGAAAGGGTAGATTGGAAATACCAAAATGAAACAACAAAGTAATAGGGTCAAACCTACGGATACGGATCGAGTGCACCTAGCATACCTGAAAATGGCACGATACAAAATTACAATAACAGCATAATATCTGTTAATACTATGAACAACCGATTTTTAGAGAAAGTAAATAGCTTACGTGTAGCATAAATTATTTGTTAGCAGTTGCAACTCATCTGCAGTAAACCTGTTCTCATCAAGCAGCACATGATAATGTTTTGGTCGACTAGTTCCCTGAAAAGACAACAATTGTTAATAAAAGTTATTCTTCACAATGGGAGAAGGAAAAACATATCTTATGCTACACCTAAATCATAACAGCGGTCATTTTAAGGGCTGAAATTGGCTTAACAGGTGTACCTGACTTGCAGCATGGCTGTTAAGGTAAAAGTCAAACTCTTTAGGGTGGCAAATCTTGGTATCCACGACAGTACCTATACAACTCGAGGATTAAAGAAAAATATTCACCACCAATATGCAACTGTGTCCAACAAATGGAAACAAAATAATTTATCACAGAAGCAAAACTCAAAACCTGGTAGAATATTGCCACTCCTGTCAGTCATTTGTTCATTTTGGTGGTCTGCAGGGAACAGGCGAGTACGATGCCTTTTCTGTACCACGACAAATGTAATTGGTGGCATATAGTCTGCCTCTAAAGAGGCACAAGCCTGGAAAGAAGAGTGTATCAAATCAAAGTGCAGTAAAACAGGACAGATAAATATTAATTTTCAAAGCTAAGTATTCAATATTCACTCATCAAATATGTATAAACACGCATTAGCATGTATATCCTTTGATATAATAAAGAACCATAAAACAGTCATTTAACCACTCAACATTTTTTCTTTTTTTAATGAAATACCACTCAACATTAAATGAAAATCAGATGTATCATATGTTTCATAGTGTTCATGTTCTTATGCCAAAACATTTTTTGACTTCCATCAAATATTTGTTGATGATAGTGACTCCTTAATTCTGAAAAGAAACCCATTTTACCCGACGAATGGCATCCACTTCATGCAGCAGAACCTGACTAAATTGACCTTCACTGACACCATCTCTGTCACACAAATGAAACAAACAATAACAGCAATGTTGCATGATTATGTAGGTCCTGGTTGAAAACAGATGAACAACAGAAAGCAATAAGGTTTATAAACAAAAACTTTACCTGTAGAAAATAATCCTATGAGGTTTACATCCAGTTAACATCTTAAATGCAGCAAGTAATTCCCTGTTAAAAACAAAAAGATACATAAAGTTTCTTCTTATCTATGACAAACTAAAATGCAAACATATCAACACCTTACCCGATCATTCCTCCATGAACCACACCATTTTGAGCATCTTGATGAGTTTTGTATAGATCCTTGATAATTTCCATACGGTGAGGCTGTGCAGAAACAGTACATCTGTACTTTGTCACTTCCGGCCAGTCCATAGAAGCCACTACCTGCGTAAATCCAAACCCTCAACACAATAAATGAAGAGTTAAAATGTAGCCACAGAAGCTAACAAACGTACTGCTGCTATTGAAGGACTAGAGGCCTCTCCAGGATGTGGATGCGTGACGGCTGCACCAATTATAATTGTAGGATGATCAGAAACGTGAGGGATTCTTCTCTGAATAGCATCATTTAGCACAGTGTTTCGTCCGCCAACCTAAAAAAAATTTGAAGACAAACTGAAACTTTACCACCACAGCACTTCAATTGTCATTAAGTTTTTAGATCATACTTATAAACATGAAAAAATAGGTTATTATCATAATTTCAAGGTGAATTAAGGTCAATTCAATATCAAAAACCTCAACAGTCACATTCTCCAAATTCTGGTCTGTCTCTATATTCTTCAAGTCTTTTGATTCTCTCTCTCACTTGTAACCCCTTTATTTCTTGTACAAAGCATTCTACTATTTAACCAAAGACTATCTAAAAAAATTAAACAAACCTTCACATTGATCTTAAGGGCTACATTTTCAAAATACTGCATATTGAGCTTTAAAGCCTGCTGAGGCCGACAGCATTGTGTGACAATTCCTAACTCTGTTTCACAAACACGCTTAATTCTCCCTGCGAGCATCAAGATGTTATGTGTAATTCAGAACAAACCAATTTACTTAAACATGTGTTCATAGATTTCTTACTCACCATAACATCCACCGACATCAGGTAAAATAATTATCAATAGCTGAAGCTGTTTACCGGGCTGACCCCTCCTCTCAATTTCTGTTGTAGAATGCCTATGAACATCTGTAAGAGCCTTCTCCATTTGACAAGGATTTGCTGTAATTATGGGAATTACAGGATGTGGGCTGAATTCCTGGAAAGGTATTTTAGTCAAACAAAAAATTCAAGAAAGCCTTCACTATTCATAAACATGAATTTCACATTTAAAAATCGGTCATACCATTCCTTTACTCTTACACAT
Organism: Litchi chinensis; assembly: GCA_019925255.1. Taxonomy (NCBI): domain Eukaryota; kingdom Viridiplantae; phylum Streptophyta; class Magnoliopsida; order Sapindales; family Sapindaceae; genus Litchi; species Litchi chinensis. The sequence goes on along the minus strand of CM034462.1, from coordinate 856,876 downwards.
GTTCACCAATTGCTCACAGAAGAGGGATGGCAATTCTCGATAAACACGCTCAGAAAAGCAGACACATGTCCAAAATTCCACTCTTCCACCGTTGATCATTTTCTACAAAATAAAATATTAAAGAGGATTATCAAGCTAATATATTCATTATGAATATTGAATCTTTTTGGTTCACAACATGTGATTAGCTGATTTGAACTACAAGCAAACGCTCTTTAATCTGTAACAGTCAAATCAAAGTTAAAGCTATTTAATTCATAAAGTCTCAATTAAAATTTTCTTTTCAAGTTTCAGGTCAGGCAAACACAGCTTTACATCAACAGATGATGAGTAATAGAAAGCAAGAAAACACCATCACTCAGCGTGAAATGCAGCAAATCAACTTTCAAACCATGCCTATACAATTCACAAAATTTATAAGACAAATGACAGTCACATGTGTTCTTCATAATAGGCAAGCAAAACATTACTGGAGATATAATCAAGTACTTCACCTTGTTGATCATATTCCACTGCCCAAAGGAAGGATTCACCCTTGCTTCTCGCCCAGTTTCGTGATAGTTAAGCTGCAGCAACAACAGCAGAGATATATCAAAGATAAAATATTACATCTAAGGATAAATGCAAGCACTTGTTTACCATTGGAGATGGCAAGATTCGAGCATCACACAATTTAAGATCATCCCCCACATGTATACCAAATTCCTCGTTAGCTAGCTTAACTTGATTATAATTATTTGACAAAACCACCTGCAGACAACTCAAATATAAACAAATAATCATATTGATTAATCATAACATACATATATGCATATATACATACATATATTTATATATGTGTGCCACCACCAAAACAAAGATTTCAACAAGGTCCTACCCTCGCTATGTTGCTTTCCCTGTCAGCTGGGCGTTGGCACGTTGCTTTTAACGAAGCAATTGCTTGTCTTTCATTAAGTCTTTTGGAGTACCGTTGTCCTTCCACAATCCTAGAAAGCTGTTCAGAGAAGAAAAAAGCATATCAAATAAACAAGACTGAAGAATATCTCTCCAACAAAATAAACTAAACAAAATTTTTTATCACAAACGTGAAACCTCCATAGGTAAATAAAAAGGATTTGCTTCACTCCCAGCTTGAAGCGCAGGTAAAGCAGTATATTTGAGCACAATCCTATACTTCTCACGGAAATACTGAACCACTGTTTTTGTTACTCTGTCATTAAGCATAAACCTAGAAAGACAAAATTGAAAATAGTAACGGAAATGGCAGTGAAATAATTGAAGAGAAAACAAAAAAGATTTTGTTGTGACAATATTTCATGTCACCATAATATTCTCATGCCATGCTCTAGGTACTAACAATATTTGCATGTGATGTTTATCTATTTGATATTTGTATTTCTAAAGAAAGCATGTACTATCATTTCAAATTTCAGAAAATGTTCATTATTTAAATGCTTTAGGCATTTAGGACTGGCAAAAGCTATTCTAAGTTGTTAAGGTTAACCACAAAGGAGTGTTACTCATTAGTAAACAATAGAACATGCAACAAGCATACATTTCTTATTGTATGGAACCCAATTCTCTGTTAAACAAATTCGTTTACAAAGTGAAGCCACTAACATATAGACCATAGATGTCAAAGGCGCGCCTAGGCGCCTTAAGGCAGGTGAGGTCCGTAGAGATAAAGAAGTGTTCTTGAAATTGATAGAGATAGAAGCCCATAGAGAGCCCCAAAACCTAACTTTCTTCCACAGTCCATCAATTCCTTGCCCTCTAAGATCCTCAAATATTCTCCTATTTCACTCTTTCCATATCACCTAGAAGACAGCCATCTCAGTGCAATCGCAAAGCACTTTCCTTTTCGTTCCATACCAAACTAGAACCTGCTTCCACAAATGAAACCAAAGAAACACTACTTGCTCATCTAAAATGATATGGGGAGTTCGAGAACTTGACTTCATAAACAAAACAAAAGACACTCTAATACCTTGTTCCCTGCCACTGCATATTCCCATCGATTCAAAATTGGAAGGACATGTTGTACTTAAATAATACTAATACTAAGATTTTCCCATTATTAATTGTTACTTTGTCAGAACAAACTAGATATATTTATCCTTATAGTGAGAAACATATATACAAACTTACGCCATCTGGCTCAACGGTTGATTGCAAATTCCGATTATCCTGTAACTTTTAACATGCTCCATATGAGTAGGTGCCACCTTTACTCCCCTCAATGCCTTTTTCACCTTAAAGACATAGTTAAGAAGAAACACATCACATCAATTTTGAAAAAGAATACATATTTAACAAACTTAATTTCCATGAAAGCAGTCCACCCTAACACATCTGCTACTACATTCATGAATACCTCAAACACCAATCTAACAATCCAAAGAGAAGAGACATGGAGAAAGTACGATGCGTATCAAAAGATATTGAGATTGATACTTGCAACACCAAACCAACCACTCAAAGATACAAAGCAAAACAGGAAAGAAAGCACAATGTGGATCAAAAGATATCAACATTTAATACTTGCAATAGAAAATAGAGTGAGACTCAACCGCTGTTGAAACCCCTAGGCAACAGCTTGGTGTGTAGCACCTTTTATAACATTGAATAAACCATAAGTATTAGCCCAGTCACACAAAGACATGATATAAATTTAAAAGATTCCTTAATAGTAAATGAAGTGAGCATGAAATACCTTTACAAGATCTTGATTTGATAAAGGATTTGATAAATTTTTGTTGTACATATACTTTTTAACAAAGTCTGTCACTAGAATTGGTTCATAGAAACCTCGGGCAGATACATCTGCACATCATGTTCAACTTATTTAAACAGCAACATTACAATAGAACCAAAAATGTAGCATCTTAAGTACAAAAAGCACCATAATAATAACAATAAAAGGATTAATACCAATATTGAGAGAAAGTCCCATCTGGGTTAGCCGAAGATTTTGATAAAATCCTCGCCAGAATTCGATACCATCACCGAGGTCCCCCTTTGGTCCCAAATGAGGCGAAAAGAATGATGACCGCCCGACATGAAGGTACCTACATACAAAAGTATCTACAACATAATTTAATCATTTCATTGACTTACTACTACCACCCACAAATGTGTCACTGGATAATTTTGAAAAATAATGTATCAAACATTAAGGATGCAAAAACAATCTTAGACAGCAGGACAGCATAATTCAACAACTAGAAAAATTATCAATACAATTTATTTGAAGTACTTTTCACATGATGTTGCTCTCATAATAGCACAAAGAACTTGTATAACTTCCTGATGAAAATCCAAATGCCCCTGCCGTAGGAACTGTTGTAAACCAATAATATCCAGCTTAGATGCCAATTTGATTGCAACCTCAAATTTTGGTCCTTTTCTACATTAAAAACAATTCAGGACAACAATACTCTTAGTACAACAAAACATTAAATAGTGGAAATTGTTAAATTAGTATAAACGGGATTTATACATTTCGAAAATATAAATTACCTGGTGCTAGTAGACGAGCTTGCATGGAAATCCTGCTCCAAATCAACAACAAATTCCTTCGAGTCAAAAGGAAATGGCCCTGCTGTGTAAAGACTCTTTCTGCCATCATAGGCAAGAATTCGTTTACCCAAATATGACTCACCATACATACGAGTCACCTGGGCCATCACATCTCTCTTAATTCTGTCAGCTGCCCAAGGAGTAATTGTCACCTACGCTATGAAACAACAACATCAGGTTAAAAAACAAAAACAAAAATGCACCAATTTAATAACAACAAATTCAAAACTTAAATTATATAAACCTCAAATGACAATAAATAATTAACAAAATTAATAATTCCCAACATCATTTTCAGCAAGTGTTTTTTCTCTAACATCAATCAAATTATCTCAAAACAAAATCAATTAATTCACAGATCTCATCCATGGAGTATCAAATCGACATACAAAATCGAATGGAAAAGACATCAAATGCCAATAGCAAGCTAATCAACGAAAATCTCTCAACAAAAAGTAAACGACAACATTAAGTCGTAAAAAAGGAAAATACAAAACAAGCAAGCAAATAAACAGAAGAAGACGAAGAGAGATATCTGGTGACAGTCAACGCAAACATGTCAAATGAAGATAAACGAGACAGTTACATGGTAGTGATGGATGTCTCGGTCTGCAACTTGAACCAAAAAGTGATTGGCTCTCACCAAACACTTTTTTCCAACAGTACCATTACCAGGCCTCAATGGTGGCCTCCTTGCCTTGGAAGACATACGATCAGCCAACGTCAACTTCTGCGCCATTTCCTGGCTTATCGAAGCCAACTGATCAGCCGGAGGAGAGGATCGAGCGCAACTTGAAGCCTCAGTGGCGCTGCTGCACTGAGATGAGGAAGCAGGGGTTGAAGAAGGGTGATCTCGGCGGTTGTCAGGTCGACGGCGGCTGGCTCCACCTCTGCGTCTAGGCATTTTGAGTTGGAAGCGAAAATGGAAAGAGACTGAGAGAGAATGAAATTGTGTAAGCAGGGTGGCAGCAAAACACAACGGAAGACCAAGACCACGGAAACACAAGGCAAGTTATTGACCTGGAAAGACAGGTTATTATCACGTTGCGTTGTGCATGGGTCCACGCATGAATAATATGATTTCTTTTTTGGATGCAAAATAATATGATTTCTATGTACAAATTATATATTAATACATCTAGTAATTGAACTTATGCTTAAAAGAATCTAATAATTAAATTTAAAAATATCTATTACTATAAACAATGACAAACCCATAAAATTTTGAAAGGGAGCACATGAACAAAATAATAAAATCATCAAAAATTAAAAACATATTAAATATATAATGTTTTATGTAAAATAAAGTTTGATAACATAATATAATTTATATAAAATGAAACATGTGTCATACTTAAACAAACAAGTAGTTTTATACTTAAAAATTTTAATTAAATCAATAAAAATAAATAAAAATATAAACTACATAAAATAATAATTTTAATAAACTACGTAAAATAAAACTATAAATTAAAACAATAACACATTTAGTAGATTAACCTAGTAAGTGACAAGACGTTAAATGAAGATGAAAAGAGATGCCAAATTAAGATGAAAAGTTATAAAAAAAAAAAAAAGTTCAATAAAATTATAGATTGCCAATGTAATTTGTGTGGCATGTTCATGATTAAAAGGAAAAAATTGTAAAAAGTAGATATAAGAAAAGTAATAAAAGGAGGGAGTTAATTATATTAGAAATAGAAATGATAAAAAGCAAATTGCAAATGAGCAACCCAGCTCATATTTTTTTCAGATAGAGTCAACTTTATATGTTTATTATAAATTATCCACCGACTATTATCCTAAATATGTTAACTTTGATAGCAAATAGTGTCATAGTGTGAGAAAGATAGAAATATCCCTTATAGTTGACAAGTTGACTAGTTTGATCAAATAAAAAATTAGAAGAAAATTTAAATAAATCAATTTAAAAAAAAAAAAAAAAAAAATTATACAACACCCTCTTCAAGTTTGTCTAAAAATAAGAGGAAACACATTTATCATTTTATTACACCAAACCCCCTCATGTCAATAGTTGATTTTCGTCAACTTTAACGGTTGATCAAAAATTTTGATCAAATGACATTTTATTTTTGAATAAAAAAAAAATAATAAAAAAAAATAAAAATAAATGAAATTAGATTTTTTCTATTTTTTAAATATGAAAAATAAATTAAAAAATTAAAATTAAAAATAAATTAAAATTTTAAAATATGAAAAATAAATTAAAATTTTTAAAAAATGAAAAGTAAATTGGAAGTTGTCTTTCTTTTCTTGAAGACCAGGACTCTAACATAGATGGCTAATTACACTCAAAAATTTATTTTAAGAGATGAATACCTTGATCACTGTTTGAATAAATCTGACGTTCCAAGATGTTATCTTTCAAATATGTGTTTTTTCTTTCTTGTTTCAATAAGACCAAATACCTTCTATTTTCTGACTAAGGTGTGGTTATAGGATGCTTTGCTAGCCCACTCGTGGATGCCTGCAAGTTTGAAATGAAGCTATTTTAACATGAATAAGTGAAACTTCCTAGACTAATCACAGTAAATGTATAAGCAAGGAAGGTGAAGCAAGTAGGCACCATAGTGGGAGTCGTCAAACGAGTTGAGCAATCTTTGGATGCTTTAGAACTGGAACCAACTTTTGAACCATCAATTCTCTCGATAATACTTGAAGCCAATTTATTGATTTCTCTAGCAGGTGTCAAATAAATTGACTTATGGATTGATTTTGGAGTTGGTCTCTTTTTATCTAGCATGTCTACCATAGACTTATAGCTAGCGAGGAAGAAGAAGAATTCCAATTCATTTTTTTTTTTTTAATTTATTTTTCATATTTTTTTAAAAAAAAAATTATTTTTTTCATATTTGGAAAAATTTAAAAAAATATCCATCGTCCATCTCCTAGATGGACAATGAAGATACACTTTTAATCATAGATAAATTGTCATTTGATCAAAATTTTTGGTCAACAGTTAAGTTGACGGAAGTTAACTAGTGGCGTTAGGGTTTGGTGTTGTAAAATGGTAAATATGATTCCTCTTATTTTTAGACAAACTTCATAGGAGTGTTGTACAATTCATTCCAAAAATTATAGATGATAAACATTTTCTCTCTCTCTCTTCTCCACCTCCCTCCTCTGATCCACCCTTCTGTCTTTCCAACTACCTCTTCGTCGATGGTACCACTACTATCAGCACTCCCAGCAACGTCGACATAAACTGCTTGGCTCAAATCCCATGATCCTCACTCTCATCTATCTGTTGCTATCCTCATTATTCTCTTTCTGTTATTGTACCTCTCTCAGTGTAATGATGAAGTTGGATGGGCTTTAGTGATCAGTGAACAAGGATGCAACCAGGTCGGAGGTAAGGACGAACTCACGAGTGGCTGGTGGCAAAGCAATGTGGTGGAGACTAGAAAATTTGGGTCTCCTCCATACATGCCATGGAGACCTAACAATCAAGCGAGAATCTCTATTACCTCGCCAATTGCTACCTTAAATTCTTTTTGAAATACTAGTTTTTGTTGATTGATGATGATGATTTTGTTGGATTGATGATAAAGGAGGAGAGGTTGACATCTGGGTTTGATTGCGTATTGTTTGCTTCAGATTTATGGGTTTTTTTACTTGTTTGTTTTTGTTTGTTGGATGATGTTTGATTGTCTTTATTTGTTTTTGTTTTTCAGATGATGTTTGATTGTCTTGTTTGTTTCTGTTTTTGTTATATGTATATTCTGGACTCACTAAATGAGTTGGTAAAAGCCCGATTTAGACCCAATAGGAGGCCCAATAAAGTCAACCCAATCAATGCCCATCAGACAAGGCCCATATTTCAACTCTAAAGCCCAGCAATCTTCCCAGCTCCTAACAACGAGCTCGTCTCACAGCTAGGTCGTAGCTCGTCCCACTATTCGCCATAAGCACAGCTCGCTGTTTGCTTCTCAACGAGCTCCAGCTCGAGGTCGCCATAAACGACAGTTCGTCCAGAAGCGCAATTAATGCGATATCTTCCAGAACAGACAGTTATCTAATCAAATAATGATTCTCTCTCCAGATATGGAAGTTAATTCAAATTCAAATTCAGTCAACATTATCTCGGATTTTAAGGAACAGTTTCCTGATTTTATTCAAACAGATTAGGAAGTGTAATTAATTCATAATTCTCTTCCTATTTTGTTATTTCCTAAATTGTAACGATACTTCCCCTATAAATAGGGGTTAAAAACCATTGTAAACAAGACATTGAATATCATACTGTCACTCTGCAGAATTTAAGAGAGACAACCGTGGACGTAGGCATACTTGCTGAACCACGTTAAAAATCTTTTGTCTTCGTGTTTGGTTCTTAATTCTTTATTGTCTTTTTCTTGATTCTTGTGTTTGCTCACATTGATTGCAGGTATTGGGCATTGATTACTCGTCGACTGAATTTCAACGTCGACATTTTGGCGCTAGAAGGAAGGCCCAAACTGCAATATTTTACATCTCAATTCTGATAACATGGCAAGAACCAAACAAACCAAGTATGTGGGTTCAAGGGCTGACCAGGCAGAGAGCCAGCCCAGTCACCATCAGCATGATGCGCAACAGGTGGAAGGTGCACCCATGCATACAGCAGGAACATCCTATGGTCAGGCGATCAGTGCTGCAGCAGGTGTGCCACCCCTGCCTCCTTGCCAACCTGTTCCGGTGGCCCCAGTAGTTGATGAACAATAGGTGTGGTATCAGAGATAAGAGGCGCTGGAAAACACGGTCAGACAGCTCACAGAGGCGTCAACATGTTGGTGCAGGCTCAAGTTCAAAACGTACCTAGGGTTGAGGTTCAGACACCAAGGCATGTGCCCCAGCAGCATGAAGCGATGCAGGTGCCCGAACGGCTAGCAAGGGAAATCCCCAGACCATCAGGCTCAGCTCGCTCCTCCAATGCGCGTTCTAGAGCTGGAGGACACCCTGTCCGTGAAGAAAGGGAGGTCGCGGGCCCAGCTAGCCTGGTGGTAAAGCCGAGCCAAGATGGACACCAACGAGCAGAGGTTGGGCACGATAGAGTCAAAGCTGCAGCTCGACATGTGGATGAAGTAAATGAGCGTCTTGCAGGGTCCCATCAGCCCAGGGGTTGGCTTGAAGAGCACGAGAGGTATGACCCAGAGCACCCTTCTCCAAGTCGCGACCACAGGAGGAGATACGAACTCCGAGATCCACAAGTAGAAGAGCTCCTCAGAGGGTCCAACAGTTGGAAGCGCGACCTGGAGCCCCAGAGCAGCGTGGGCACTACGGAGAAAGGACCCCATTCACAAGGGAGATTGAGACACAACCTCTCCCTCCGAGGTTTAAAATGCCGAACATTCAGCAGTACAATGGGGACAGTGACCCGTATGACCATCTCGATGCTTACAACGTTCAGATGGACCTGCAAACAGGTAATCCAATGGTGAAGTGCCGTGTATTCCCAACTACTTTGGGAGACATTCCAAAGACATGGTTCAGGAATCTCCCAGTTCGCAGCATTGGAAGTTGGGAGGAATGCCAGCGGAAGTTCGTTGGTCAATACAGGGCGCTGAGAAGGCAGCTCGCTCCATCCTGCCACCTAGCTACTATCTTCCAGCGTCAGGGTGAGTCATTGAAAGAGTACATCACCAGGTTCAGACGCGAGGTCGGGAATGTTGAGCATCCATCAGATGAAAGTATTCTGACAGCAATCTCAGCCGGGTTGCACAAGGATGGAAAACTGTACGAGAGTATTTATAAGTCCCCAGTCAAAGATCTGGGAGAGTTCTACGAACGAGCTGTGAAAGAGATCAGATGGGAAGAGACCTTCGGCCCGAAGAAGCAAAATCAGAAGAATGAAGCGGGCAGTTCTAGCCACCAAAGAGGAGAAATAATGGCAGGAACGAAGAAGGAAGAAATAGTGGCTCAAGCCACCAGATCGCTAAGAAGGCGAGGAAAGAGCCAAGGTATGAGCGACCTTGACGTCTAGATCGTCAGGAAGGGTACAGTGTCCTGACGGCTTCACCAGACAGGATTTTCGCAGCAGAGAGGAACAGGGAAGATTTTGGAAGGCCCATTCCTATAAGGGCTCCAGTTCAGCACAGAGATCGGAGCAAGTTTTGTGCCTATCATAATGAGGTCGGACACAATACTTCAGATTGCTGGCATTAAAAGATGCCATTGAGAAATTGATCAGGAGAGGTCGTTTGAGAGAATATGTGGCAAGACCTGCTGACTTACGACCTCATCAAGAATGACCTCATCAGCAGCCAGCACAGCAACAACCCCAGCGAGCTCCCGAGCCAGAGCATGAGCCTGCGGTAAGAACCATTTTTACCATTCATGGTGGCCCCCATATCGCAGGTACTTCTAACAGGTCACATGAGAAATACGTCAGAGAGGCGAATCATACTTTCAGCTCAATGGGTCGGATGGACCGTCAAAAAGAGCAAAGACGACCTCGATGAGATTGTGTTCACTGATAAAGATGCTAAAGATGTGATCTAGCCTCATAATGATGCGCTGGTTATTCAAGCTAAAATCAGCAATGTGGAAGTTAGGCGCATCATGATTGATACTGGGAGCTCGGTGAACGTGATGTATAGGAGCTGTTTTGATCAGATGGGGCTACGAGCAGAACAAATGAGACCGTCCCCAGAGCCTTTATATAGTTTCACTGGAGATGTTGTAGTACCAGTGGGCTAGATTAAGTTGCCATTAACTCTTGGGGAGGCAAGTCGCCAGGCAACAACTCTGATAGATTTCTTGATAATTGACTGCCCATCAACCTATAATGTGGTCCTAGGGAGACCTGCCATGAACGAGTTGGATGTGGTTACTTCGACCAGAATTCTTACAGTTAAGTTTTTGACTCCTAATGGCATCGGATGTGTTTAAGGAGAGCAGCACTTAGCCCAGCGCTACTATGAAGATGCTGTGAAAATGGGCGTGAGAGGAAAGAAAGTAAACGTGGTCTCAGGAGGCGAGCCACGAGCTATGACTGAGAAAGGAGTCAGTCACGACCTGGACCCTCGCGAGGTAGATGCAGACCGAGCTACAGGGCCAGTTGAAGAATTGGAAGATGTTCAAGTCAGCGAGGTGGATCCAGAAAGATGCCTGAAGCTGGGGAGAGGTTTAGCTCTAGAATTGAAAGCCCAGCTCGCTGACTTCCTGAAGACGAACTTGGATGTATTCGCGTGGAATCATGAGGATATGGTGGGGATAGATCCAAAGGTGATGTCACACAGTTTGAACATTGATCCTCACCACAAGCCAGTTCGTCAGAAGAGAAGAGCAATGACAGGGGAACGCTATCTTGCGTTAAAAGAAGAGGTAGACAAGCTGCTGGCTAATAAGTTCATTAGAATAGCTTACTATCCGACCTAGGTCGCCAATCCCGTTCTGGTAAAGAAGAAGAATAGGAAGTGGAGGACTTGCATCAACTTCACTTATCTGAATAAGGCGTGCCCCAAAGATAGTTTCCCCTTGCCCAGGATAGACCAACTCGTGGATGCTACTGCTGGCCACGAGCTCCTGAGCTTCATGGATGCATACTCGGGCTATAATCAAATTCCCATGAATCCCGAGGACGAAGAGCACACCTCATTCATGACTGATCGTGGCCTATATTGCTACAAGGTGATGCCCTTCGGATTGAAGAATGTTGGAGCGACTTACCAACGCTTGGTGAACATGATGTTTGAAGAACAGATTGGAAAGACCATGGAGGTCTATGTTGATGACATGCTAGTAAAATCCAAGCAGGTGGGTGATCATGTGCGCGACCTAAGGGAGATGTTTCAGATCCTGAGAAGCTATCAGATGAAGTTGAATCCGCACAAATGTGCATTTGGAGTAGCTTCTGGGAAGTTTCTGGGCTTCATGGTCAACAGTAGAGGTATTGAAGCCAATCCTGAGAAGATTAAAGCACTGATTGACATGAGGTCGCCTACTAGGGTGAAAGATGTACAAAGCCTCAATGGCCAGATCGCAGCACTGAGCAGGTTCATTTCGAAAGCTATGGATAAATGCATCCCATTCTTTGACATTCTGAAGAAGGCAAAGAGCTTCGAGTGGACTGAGCAGTGTGAAACAGCTTTTCAGCAGCTGAAGGAATACATGGGGCGAGCTCCACTTCTTTCTAAGCCTAAAGAATGAGAAAAATTGATCATGTACCTAGGGGTGTCTCAGCAAGCTCTAAGTGCTGCACTGGTGAGGGAAGAAGAAAAGACGCAGCTTCCAGTGTACTATGTAAGTAAAAGGCTGCAAGATGTTGAAACCAGATACTCGCAGATGGAGAAGCTCACTTATTGCCTGGTGATCGCATCAAGGAAGCTGCGACCTTACTTTCAAGCCCATACCATCGAAGTCCTCACCCAATATCCGTTGAAGCAAGTTTTACAGAAGGCGGACACTTCAGGTCGTTTGTTGAAATGGGCAGTGGAACTCGCACAGTTTGATATCCTGTTTAAATCAAGGACGGCCATCAAAACTCAAGCCCTGACAGATTTCATTGCAGAGTTTGCAGAACCTGTGGATGATGAAGCTGAATCTTCTGAAGGTCCGACCTGGGAACTCTATGTTGATGGATCATCCAGCGAGCAAAGGGCTGGAGCTGGAATTCTACTGATCAGTCCTGAAGGACCACAAAATCCTTTGTGCTTTGAGGTTTGGCTTCCAAACAACAAACAATTAGGTTGAGTATGAAGCCCTGCTCGCAAGTTTGCGTTTGGCTAAGGAAATGCGAGCTGAACGATTGAAAGTCTTCAGCGATTCGCAGCTCGTTGTCTGCCACATATTGGGGGAGTATCAGGCCAAGGGACCAAAGATGGCCCTTTACCTCCAGAAAGTTCACGAGTTGCTAGGTGCGTTTCAGAGGTACGAGATGAAACAAATCCCACAGGCTCAGAACTCGCATGCAGATGCATTAGCTCGCCTCGCGACCACACGAGATGCAGATTTTCTTGGGGCAATCCCAGTTGAATTTCTACCAGCTCCAAGTACGAAGAGAAGAATTCACTGATGGCTATAACTGTGCAGCCCGATTCCTGAATGAGCTCAATTCTCAATTATTTGCAGGATGGAAGGCTGCCAAGTAACAAGCTGGAAGCCCGGCGTCTGCGAGCTAGAGCAACCAGATATTGCGTCTATGATGATGCACTATACAAGAAGGGATTCTCAGCTCCACTTTTAAGATGCATTGATGGCCCTGAGTGTGAAACAGTGCTGAGGCAGATACATGAAGGTCATTGTGGGAATCATGCTGGGGGGCTGTCTCTAGCTCAGAAGGCACTTCGTCAAGGTTTCTATTGGCCCACCATGACGCAGGACGCCATTAACTTGGTCAAAAAATGTGATAAATGTCAGAGGTTTGCCCAAGTTCCACGAGCTCCACCAGCTTATCTTCAACAAATGGTGAGCTGTGGCCCTTTGTAATTTGGGGAATAGATCTAATTGGGCCTCTGCCAATGGCACGTGGAAGATGTAAACATGTCGTGGTTGCGGTGGATTACTTCATCAAATGGGCAAAAGCGAAGGAGTTGGCAGAAATCTCCACCACAAATATTGAAAAGTTTGTGTGGAGTAATATCATTTGCAGATTTGGGGTTCCACAACAGATCGTGACAGATAATGGGACTTAGTTCAGCAGCGACCAGTTTCTTAGGTTCTGCAACGACCTTAAGATCGTTAAAAGCTTCTCAGCAGTGGACCATCCACAAGCCAATGGCCAAGTTGAAGCTGTAAACAAGATTATCAAGCAGACCCTGAAGATGAAACTGGAAGCAAAGAAATGAGCATGGGTAGATGAGCTTCAGAAAGTATTATGGTCTTACAGAACCACAGCTCGCAGTCCCACAGGCGAGACTCCATTCTCAATGGTGTATGGGTCTGAGGCCATGATCCCAGCTGAGTTTGAAGTCACATCGCAACGAAGAGCGACCTTCAATCCAAATGACAATGATCAGCTACTTGCTACAAACTTAGACCTGCTTGAAGAACTCAGGGAAACGGTCAGGTTAAAGGTAGCGGTTATCAGCAAAGAATTGCGAGATACTATAACAAGAACGCTCGAATCCGCAGCTTCAATGTGGGAGATTTGGTGCTGCGTATCATTCTGCCTGGAGCCCGCAAACCCAATGACGGGTCTTTAGGCCCAAATTGGGAAGGACCTTATATCATCAAGGCAAACTTGGGAAATGAGCTTATCATTTAACCAACATGAATGGAGCCGAGGTCCCTCGAGCTTGGAATGCCGAGCATCTACGACCATATTACCAGTAACTTCACTTGTTACCCATGATTCAATGCTAGAATAAATGAAAGCTCCATTTTCCCTCATGTTGCGCATTATTTCACCAAGTTAACAAGCTCCGTGCTGACTAGCTCGCTGCTCGCTATAATTAATAAAGAGCCTAAAAAGCAGGCGAGGTGACGACCCCTGCATAGCTCACTAAAAAGAGCCTAAAAAGCAAATGGCTAAGTGCCTCTGCATAGCTCGCTAAAAAAAGCCTAAAAAGCAGATGGCTAAGTGCCTCTGCATAGCTCGCTATTAAAGAGCCTAAAAAGCAAGAGAGGTGACGACCTCTGCATAGCTCGCTTAAATTGAAAAAGAGTCTAAAAAGCAGATGGCTAAGTGCCTCTGCATAGCTCGCTAAAAAGAGCATAAAAAGCAGGTGTGGTTAAGTCCCCTGCATAACTCATCAACATTCCAACTGATCAATTGTTTATATTTACAAGATTTTAACTGATTAAATTAAGCGATTGCTTTAATTATTATCAGATTTTGAGCTCGTTAACGATCAGCTCGCAAGGTATTTGATAACTCTAAAATTGAAGATCATAAAATATGTTATAACATATGGAATAGTCTAAATGCATTCAACACAGAAGAAATAAAGGAATGAATTTTATTAAGTTTAAAGTTCATTACAAATTGAAACAAAAATACAAGCATAAAAGATAAACTACTAGTTCTGGGCTGAAAGGTCAGGGCCTGGAGGAGGGTCTTCGTGAGGAGGAGAAGATGTAGTAGGAAGCTCGAGATTGTCAGTGGGCTCAGTTTGGGAGGTCGCACCAGGAGCTTCCTATGCTGAAGGAATTTGATAAACTAAGGAGGAGGTAGCCCTTGCTTTAAACTCCTCTACGGTTTCAAGTCCCACATCCCCAAAGATAGAAAAATCCATCTCCGAATGGGACATCCATAGTGTGTAGAGAAAGTTGCGGCCTGTTGTTTCCTCAGCCTCGTCCTTTGCTTCAGCAACCTTCGTCTCCAATTCCTGAAAAGATTGTTCTCGGTAGACCGACAATTCTTCAAAGGCATTGTCTGCATGCCTATTAATCTCCTCAGCTTCTAGCTACATGGCTTCAATTTGCTGCTCTGCAGCCTCAGCTCGCTGAATTACCTTCCCTACTTGCTGTCTAAGCACTTCGGCTCGGTTTTCTGCCTCTTCAGCTCGTTTAGTTGCAGCCTCCTCAGCACGTTTAACAGCAGCCTCTACCTCTTCAGTCCGCTTCTCAACAGCCTTAGCTCGCTCCGCTGCAGCCTCGACTTGACGATCAAGCACTTCAATTTTATCCTCTGCAGTTGTAGCTCGCTGCTCGGCCAGCTCGGCCCACTGCTCGGACTGTTTCAGCTCTTGCCCCACTTTGTGTAACTCATCCCTTAGCATGTCGCGCTCATTTTCCATCTTCTGAAGAGCTTCCTCGGCTGTCTGCCTTGCAGCGTTCGCCTCAGCAATCTGTGCTTCCTGACCCTGTACTCTTCCCTCGACCAGAGCCGCTAACTCATCGGTGGCAGCCTGCAGCTCGTCGTCCAATTTTGCTATTCGATCCTCGGTGAGTTTGGTCAACCTCCTGCTCTTCATCGATGCAAGGGCAGCCTGAAAATTCTACAAGTTAATACTTGATAAAGTGAAGAAGTCAGATATAAAAAGGAAAATAACTAACCAGCATGGCATGTCGAGCTGCGAACTCATCCAAGTCCGTACCCTTGAGGGTCTTATTCTCCAAAGGCCTTGGGTGAGTCAGCATAATTGTTGCCCAATTATCAAGGAAAGAGGTCAAATACCTCCCCCCAGGTCCAATTTCGACCTCTGGTCTCGTTGGCGATGGAGGCCCTTCGGCTTCCAGGACATCAGGCTCTATGGTCTTGTAAACAGTATTACGAGTAAAAAATGTACGCTTAGACCTATCTCCTCGTCATTAAGCTACTGGTGTCAGCTTGGATGGCCTGGTCGGCCTCAGACGGAGTTTCCCCTTCTTTATGTTGGGGAGCGACTTTAGGCAGAGCTTCCCCTTGCTGCGAGCTGTGGAATGGGACCAATTGAAGATCTGAAAAAACGTTTGAAAGTGGCACCTCGCTAGGGACAGTGGCCGAGGGAGTTTTTATCTTAGCAGCAATCTGTTTAGGCCGTTTTGAAGAAGCAGCTGGCGAGGTTGAAGCCTCAACAGGTCGCTTAGCTGGAGTGGCTGAGGAGGTCGGAGCTTAGGCAGGTTTCTTAGCTAGAACAGCTAGAGGGACTGGAGCTTGGGCAGGTCGTTCAGAAGGGCACTTCAAAAGAGTAAGTTCTTCCTGTTGGCTGGAGTTCGCCCAATGGAAGGAGTAGGGACTGGAGAAGTAGTTTTTTGAAATGCACCCACTGTTGGGGTGCGAGCTGGAGCTGGTGTTGCTTCAGCAGATGTTGGAACTATTGAAGCATGCGTTGAGCCCGCGAAAGCAGGCAAAGGAGCTTCTGAAACAGTTGTGAGAACTGAGGTGGGGAATGAATCCACTTGTACAACAGGGGCTGTGTGGGCTGGAGCCTTTTTTGCCCGAACTGGGGCGCGAGCAGAGGCACCTTTAGCAGAAGCTTTCCGAGTTGAAGTAGGTGCATGAGTTGCTCCCGCTACTCGCGAAGTAGTGACAGGTTTTGGAGGTCGAGGAGCAGATGTATCCCCTTCCTGAACTGGGACTTCAAGGACAGAAGGAAGTATAGAGGTATCACCCATGCTCCCTATGTCCTCTTCAGGTCGCAATTGCGGAGAATCCTTAGGAGGGGTAAGGCCGTAAGCACTAAGAAGAGCATCGTTGAACTTGCTGCTGATGCTCGCTTCCTCCGAGCTCGCAAGCGCATTAAGAGCCCCTTTTTTCTCGCTACTAAGAGGAGTCTCATCCGTTTTCAGCACTACAAAGCAAATCATCAAAAAATAATAAAAAATAAAAATTTTGCTTAGCTCGCTAAAGTTTCTCCTCTGTATACCTGGTTCCAGAACGAAACTGAAGTTTTTGAGACGTGCAAGAGAAGGGCAGGAGACATAGAACCAACTCTTCTTATATTTTCCAACATTGGACTTACCCTTTGCTTCCCCTAGGGCAAGAGGTCCTTGTATTCCGACGGACGAGCTGTGAGGTAATAGATGTCGTCGGGTTTTTCTCCCTCTTTCGTGCTTAAAGCCTTGAAACTGTAAAATTGTTGTATGATCTTTAGGGTTGGGGGAGGAAGGCCGTTCCTGAGGAAGGCTAGAGCCAGCGAGGTCAGCTGTGCGTAAGAGTTCGGTGTCAATTGGAATGGTGCGAGCTTAACCGCGTTAAGGAATGCGATCAAGTAAGGATGAATGGGGAACCTTAGTCCCTGTTCGAGATGTTAGGCACTGACAACGACGTACCCCTTTGGTGGATAGTATGCATGGTTTTTAGGAATGGGTATCAGTGCGCGACAACCCATAGGGATACAGAATTGAATGCTAAGCCCTACCACGTCAAAAAGTTCTAACTTTGAAGAATGGTGAGCGAATGTCTTGCAAGCTTCCCTTTTTTCTTCAGCTCACTGTTGAGTTTTGTGAGTTTCCTTTTCAGCTCGCTGCTGAGTTTTTGCTCGCTTTCCACCCTGAGATGCTTCCTTAGCACTACGAGCTCCACTTGAAGACATCTATGCAAAATGAGATATAATCAGATTGCATGCATAACAGGCCACAAACAATAGTCAGCTCGCAAACAAGCATGCAATAGGATCAAATCAACAGAAGTTGAAAAGTCTTGTTCAACAAAGAACTGAGAACAGAAACAGTTTGATATCAAGAACATGGCATGTTCGTACCATCACATACACGAGAATGGTAGAATGCAAGCACAATATGACATCAACTCAACAGAAATAAACCAAAAACTGAAAGTCTGAAGAAAGAAACCAAAGGCTTACCGTGATTCTTTGGTGAGAATGTAGAAACGGCGACTGAGGATGTCGATTTCTTGAAAAAATCAGTAAGTTTTCTGAACTTGGTTGCTTGGTTGCTTCGAAAGAAAATGACAGGTAAAGAAGAAAATGAAGGAGGCTCCACTAGTTTATATAGACAGACGAGCTCAAACCCCAGCCGTCAGATCTCTGTATTATGTAACCGTCATTAATCCAACGGTGCATCACGAGGTACGACCTTGTAATCATGCAGCCGTCAGTTGAAAGACGTGCGCATTAAATGCGCGTGTAAGGGACGTGCCAGCGTCGTTTCAGTCACCTCATGCATTACCGCCACGTGTCAAAACTGAAAAGACAGAATTTGAAAGGGTGCGGAAGCAGTTATTCAAGTTGGCTTACCAGAGAAGCTATCTTTTACCAGCGAGCTCGAGCTCCCACTTTGCAAAACGAACTGAGAGCTGGGGGGCTAATGTTATATGTATTTTCTGGACTCACTAAATGGGCTGGTAAAAGCCCAACTTAGGCCCAATAGAAGGCCCAATAAAGTCAACTCAATCAAGGCCCATCAGATAAAGCCCATATTTCAACTCTAAAGCCCAGCAATCTTCCCAGCTCGTAGCAACGAGCTCGTCTCACAGCCAGGTTGTAGCTCGTCCCACCATTCACCATAAGCACAGCTCGCTGTTTGCTTCTTAACGAGCTCCAGCTCGAGATCGCCATAAACGGCAGTTCGCCCAGAAGCGCAATTAATGCGATATCTTCCAGAACAGACAGTTACCTAATCAAATAATGATTCTCTCTCCAGATATGGAAGTTAATTCAAATTCAAACTCAGTCAACATTATCTCGGATTTTAAGGAACAGTTTCCTGATTTTATTCAAACAGATTAGGAAGTGTAATTAATTCATTATTCTCTTCCTATTTTTTTATTTCCTAAATTGTAACGATACTTCCCCTATAAATAGAGGTTAAAAATCATTGTAAACGAGACATTGAATATCATACTGTCACTCTGTAGAATTTAAGAGAGACAACCGTGGACGTAGGCACACTTGCTGAACCACGTTAAAAATCCTTTGTCTTCATGTTTGGTTCTTAATTCTTTATTGTCTTTTTCTCGATTCTTGTGTTTGCTCACATTGATTGCAGGTATTGGGCATTGATTACTCGTCGACTGAATTTCAACGTCGACAGTTTTTAAGATGATATTTTGATTGTTGATGATGTTCGACAATTCTATTGGGTTTTGTTGTTTCAGATGACAATTAGGTAACCGAATGAACTTTTGGATTCCATGATGAAGAACCTAGTGTGGAATCTAGATCTTCTTCTAATTCAACCCTTCAATTTTAATCTTTTCTATCTGATGGACGGTGGAATATTTTTAAAAACTTTTGTTTTTTAAATTAATTTTTATATTATATTATATTTTTTTTTTTTTGTTTTTAAAATTTATTCTAAAAAAATAAAATAAAAACAAGAGTAAAAGTCAAAAATACCTCTAAAGCTATTAATCTTGACTAACTTAGACTAAGTTGAGGTGGCCAAATTGTAGCAAATCACTAAAGTTTACTTTAGCTGAAAATTGGTTTTAATTGGATAGATAATTTATAATTTGCTTGATAATAAATAACAGGGTTTAAAAAAAAAAAAGAAAAGTGGAAACAATAAATAATAAAATAAAACAAAATAAAAAGGAAAGAAATCATTTGAGACATTGAGGGGAGGTAAACAGACTAGTGGAAGAAAGCAGCCAAAGAGCTGTTACAATCAAAATATTTAATTCATTTGTAATCATTGTTTATTGTTTTACCTTTGTAATTCTCCCAATAAACAATAATAAACAACATAAAAAAAAAAAGAAAAAAGATAATTTAATTAAAAAAAAAAACACTCACACACACACACACACACACAAGGGAATAGCTCCCTGCGTGAGCCAAATCAAACAAGCAAAAGCGCAAAACTTACAATTTTTTATTTAATTGTTCAGCAGGAGCATGTCACCACTTCCACTTGGACTTATGGTGAGCCGATCTCTGAATATAAGAGTAAATTACACTAACTTTCTCTAACTTTATCTGAAATTGTACTCCACCTTAAGGTATTGGTTTAATTATACAAACTCTCCATTAAATTGTTAACTAATGGTTGATCATCGTTAAATTTAATGGTTAAAATCTAATCACTTTTCTAACCTTAAAGATAAATTTATCCTTAATATTTATTATTTTATTTCTTAAATATTTAATTAATTAATTTTAAAAAATCGTGGTTTTCAGAAGTCTAGATTTGTTTGATTTTTCATTAATTAATTGTTATTAAATTTGATTCAAGAAGATATTGGTTGAACAAGAGATCTGAAAAGTATACCAATGAAAAAAAAGATCCTTTTTTAATCGATAAACATTTTGTTAAATTAATTAATTACATATTTAAGAATAAATGTTTTTTAAAAAATTAATTAATTAAATATTTAAGAAATAAGAAAATAAATACTAAGAGTAATTATCTCTACGGGCATAAATATAATTTTATTTTAACCATTAAATTTAATAATAATCAACCATTAGTCAACGGTTTAATGGGGAGTTAATGTAATTAAACCATTATCCTAGAATAGAATGCAATTTTATACAAAGTCAGGAGAAGTTAGTGCAGTCTAAACTTAATTTAAACTCTCATAAATATACCAATATTAACTTCATTTAAGCAACATTGATTATAGTAAAAAAAAATTCTATTTTATTATTTCCTTATTTCTCTTAAATATAAATTATTAACCCTAACTCTAATTTTACACTTTATCAAGAAGAAGAGAAAACCATACTTGAAAATTGAAGCCACTGAATTTTTCACTAAGAATACAACTTTATTTTGTATTTTAATCTATCTTTACTATTTAGATGAATAAAATATAAAATTTGAAAATAGTATTTTGCATTAAAAAAATTCTAAAGAATTTTTTAATATATATAAGTATATAAATTTTGTAATTTTTTAAAGATTTTTTGTTGGAAATATATATAGATTTTTGTTTATTTTGTTAACTTAAAATTAAAGAAACAGATTGTTTCAAGTGTTAAAAGTAAATAAATCATTTTACTAATATGTGTTTGTCATTTTTTATAATTTTATTCAAGGATAATTTTGTCATATACGATTTTTTTTTTTTTTTTAAAAAAAAGGTTTTTAAATCATTTTTATGGGTGGTATTAAATGTATCTGTCGTGTATATGTCGACGGTTACTATCTCTAACGGTTTTGCCATTTCCTTTAGTATTTTATGTCAGCACGTTCTTTGTGTCCTATTTGACCTGCTAGTTGCCACTGTTTCACTAGGAAAATTATACAAAATTCCACGTTTCTTAAGACCATGACTGCCATTCCAATTACATGCTTCACTTTGTAAGGGAAAGTGGGGAAATAAATTTAAAATTATTAGATTTTATTAGAAAATGTGAATTTATATAGGAACTTAATATTACAGGTATTATTTAGAAATTATGTAGTTGAGAGTGTAGTTTGTTACTGAGTTCAAAGTAGGTCTTTCGTGTTTCCTTTGCATCTCTCTTCAAATCTGCATGCAAAATATCTAGAATCAAAAAATAAAAAGAATAAAGGTAATATTGGTAAGACATAAATATGTTAGCCTTTAACAGTCTGGACTGGAAAAATATGTGATTATATGTTATATTTTTCAGAAGTTTCTTCTAATAATCCAATAAAAAGATCTCTATAAAGATAAATTTGATAGAAAGGATCTTTATGAGGTTTCAGACTGTGAATCCGGATACTATTAATTTAGTAATTGAGTTTTACTGAGTTGATTTATAATCATATTAAGATGAGTAGAATAAGTTTTGTAAAGTTGAGTAGTGTACTGGGTGGAAGAAAATCCCATGGTGCCTTTAAAAGAACTCCAGCAACGGTCTTTTTTGAAAACTTAACAAGTAAGGAATTCATTAAAGTGGATTATAGGAAGTCATTAACGTGGATTAAATCTCTAGCCAATCAGAAAAAGGATGTAGATAAAGAAGTATGACATGGAAGGGAACTTGAATGGAAAAGTCAGAGAGCACACACTATAGCATGACCTGGCAATGTCGGTGCTTGTCTTCGGCCCCATTAGAGATGTGCCACTTTTATTGGCTAAGACTCTCTCAAACGAATACACCAAAATCACATCATTTTAGTGTATTTTTACACTTCAATGTATACATCAATTTATAATTCTAAGGTAATTTTATAGTGTCAGTGATCTATAAAATTAAATTTGGTATTGCACTATTCATAACATCAAATTTGATGTTGATTTAAAAATTAATTTAATTAAAAATATATATTAAATTATTATTAAAAATATATCATTTAAAAGATTTTATTGAGATATTTAAAATAAATATAATATTAAATATATTTTAATAAATTTTTAAAATTTTAATATATACTAATTAAATAATTATATATAAAATATTTTTTGAAGATGTTATTTATATCAATTTGATATAAAATATACTAAAATATAAAAAATTTAATGTAAATATTAAAATGATATGAAATTTTATGTCCAAGCATTCATGATGGCCTAAACGAGACATGTACGGCATCCTCTATCCCCTCATTCAAATGACAATAATGGCAGGTCATATCAAGAATAATGATACGGTGGTGCAAGTCTGCCAAGTCATACGAAGGCAATGATATGAATATATGCTAGGTCATATTAGTGACAATGATAGGAGTATCTCGATTCATACTAAAAACAATGAAACAAAGTGACACAAAGAGAAATCTAATTGGAAAGGTTGGGAAGACATGTAATGGCATACCCTGACAATGTCAGCACATGTCTCCAAAGAGATCCTAACTTTCATACTTGATTGGTTGCTATTTTTAACAGGAAGATCAATCCAGACTACTTGAGAGTCTTGGAAGGTGCAGAAGATTCATCAGATAATGAAGTGGCTGGTAACTACATGCATCCGACAAACCACAAGATGAGATAACAAACCAAAGCTCCTGGTTCATGGCGGGGCTATTATACTCACTTGTAATCTTGATGGGGGCCTCTTGCCTAAGGTCTTCATATTTGGCGTGACCAGAAGGTTTGCAAATGTGGGAAAGAAATTGTGATTAAGCGTGCTGGTAGTGTTTGAAACTCATCCATTAGTGGATCACTTTATTGCATGAATGAGTCAGAATTCTTCTTTTTCGGCCCCTTTTATACCAGAGAAATGTATGATTATAACCATTTGTCACCAATTACCTTTTAGAAGTGTAAGAGATTATATATCATATTTAGTTGTAACCTCTATTTTTAATCACATGATATTCTTATTACCATTCATGTAATTCTTTTAATCCCAACATTACTTTTGTTATCAGTAATATGGTCATTTCATATATTCCAATATTTTTGCCTTATATTTTTCCCTGAAAGAAAGCCTCTAATACTTTTTAATTTTAAAAATAATAAGTATTATTTTTATCTATAGAATTTCATGCCAATTTTCTTATATATTTTATAAGTGGTTCACATTAACATAGTTATGTTATAATTATGTAATTTAAAATTTAAATAAAATGTTGGCTTATTTTAAATAAATATGTAAGGTCTAGTAAGTATTAAATACTATTTATATCATATTTACTATTTTAAATTAAAATATCGGGTATGAGATGTAGTAACACTTAATGTGTCTCTAAGGCATTCGAATTACACTTGGGTTTTGACTTAATGCACTTGGAACATAAACCCGATCAGATTATACGGTTTTATAATAACAAAATCAAATAGGTTTTCCAAATTTCAACAGGCAAAGCAGACCATGCGATTTGGTTTTATCTGCTACGGTTTAACAATTTCAAGGCTTTTTTATTGTTATTTGTAAACAATAAATTAAATATAATAACAATAATTAAAAAATAAAACTTTTGTTTTTTTTTTTAATGGGATTCTTTACCTCGAGAGTCCAAGCATACAAGTAAATCCATCAATAATAGCTAGTGTGTATAAATTTTTTTCTTAAAAAATAAAAATTTTTAATTGAAAAAGAATATACATTATTCTACTTTGAAGATTGCCTTTAATTGTCTTCCCACACACTAGAAGGAAAAGGGGGGTCAGCAAATATCTGCAATGGATCCAAAATGGAATGATGACAAATATGTTTAAGCTTCAGACAAAAAAGGAAGAAGTAAAAGGGGTGTACTTACATCAACATATGGAATATGCGCTATCTTGTCCCAATCCTCACCGATTTCCTTCTCACATCGCTTCTCCAATTCAGGGCATTCACAAATTCTCAAATTCTGTAGGTTTGTGAGGCTCTGAATGCTCGCTGGAAGAGATGACAACTTCAGGCAATAGTGTATATCCAAAGTTTGAAGAGATGTAAGGTCTCCAATCCAGTGGGGCAATGATGCTAGATTAGGGTAGTCGGATATAGACAAAGATTGCAGAGCAGGGACATACCGCAACGCCTCAGGGATGACTTCCAATTTATAGACATAAGATCTGCCTAATGTTAAGTGATGGAGGGAACTAAGGTGCTTAATACCATCCGGTAAAGCCAACAACTCTGGACAACTAACAATATTCAATGTCTCGAGGGATGATAGGTGTTGTATCCCCTCTGTCAAAGAAGTAAATTTTTTACACGATAGTAAATACAAATATTTAAGTCTTTTCAAACCTACCATTCCTTGCTCTTGAAAAGACACTCATTGCAGTCATAGATATATAATGTTTCAAGAGCATAAAGGGTAACTGGTTCTGTGGGCAAACATTTCAGCTTTCTGAAATCACTAATCTCAAGTCTTTTTAGAGAGGAGATGTTTAGCAGCATACCATGTGGAAGGTAATTCAATTCATCATTAACTGCAACTGAAAGGGTTGTAAGGTTTTGGAGATTCGAGATTGATCCTAGTATGGCCTCTATGCAATTCCAAACTATTAACTCTTTTACTGAAGGAAGATGTGGCAAGGTCAATTTAGGGCACATGTAAATTTCTAAGGAGGTAAGACATGGGAGCAGATCCATTCTATCCTCTCTCGAGAACCTTTGCAAACTTGCCAAATCTTCAATTTTAAGACTCTTTAAAGATGGGAATCTTGTTTTAGTTTGATCATTATCATCAATATATACCACTTGACACATTTGGTATAAAAGAAGAGTATTGAGAGATTGTAGTAGGGCTAAAGGAGGAAGTTGAGAACAATTGTGACAGCCTGAGAGCTGAATATGAACAACATTATTAAGAATGTTGTCCCTCATCCAAAAAGGAAATCGGGCACCTTTGTACCCTGAAATGCAAAATTTTTTAAGATTTGCATGAGGTTGAAGTGCTTCAAGTACCTTTTCAATGTCTTCTAGTGATTGATTATCACTCTTATCTTCACAGGACAAGTACAATTGATGGAGATTTTGTTTTCCAACTAAATTGGCTTCTTTGGCATCCAATGGATTCTTCACTCTTTGAAGGTATTTGATATGTAACGATCCTCCAAGATTTAAGTTTTTCAATTCATCAAGGTGACATCCTTTCTTCATACCAACAATAAAGCAAGTTAAAGTCTTTAAGCAAGTGATTTGCCCAATTTGTGGTGGCATCTGAGATAATTTTGAACAACCATCCAAATATAAGTGTCGAAGATTCTTTAGGAGTCTCATATGCTTTGGTAACTTTTGAAGATAATCACAATCTTCCAATCTTAAGGTTTGCAAATTATACAAGGTAAGAATTGATTCAGGAAGCTTTTGGATTTCAGTGTGAGAAAGGTCTAAATACCTTAGATGTGATAAATGACTAATTGAAGATAATAACTTCGTCAAGTGAGCAAGGCTTACACTGAGTACTCTTAAAGAACTTAACTTGGAGAAGTACAAAAAACCTCATAACGAAAGCCATATGTATTATGCACTAGGAATGTCCTTAAAGTTTCAACTTGATATAGAGATTTAAAAAAGGAAAATGAAAACATCTCTGTATCCACCATCGTGAAATGAATTCTTTTTGAGATATTAGTTGAGCTTGCAACCATTTCATTAAGGCATTCATCCTCCATGATAGATTGTGCAAGATCATGAATGAGGTCATGCATTTTAAATCCTTTAATATTGCCAAAATCATCTTCCTCAGGTTCTTGTAAGAAAGACTGCCAACACAATTCGTTGCAGATTTCATTACCAATAACTTCAGGATCCAATATTTCTGTAAAAGGAATGAATCCATTAACCATCCAAAGTTGAATCAACAATTCTCTTTCAACTAAAAAGTCCTTTGGAAATATAGCGCAATAAGCAAAACATTGCTTTAATTGTGATGCTAAATTAGAGTAACTCAATCGTAAGGCTGGCATGATTGGAAGTTTATCCTGAGGTAAATTCCAAAGTTCACTCTCCACAACAGAAAGCCACTGGTTTTCCTCACTTTTATAGGTCATCATGCTCCCTAGGGACTTTATAGCTAAAGGCACACCCGCACACTTTTTCACTATCTCCTTTCCTAATGCCACGAGGTTCGAATGTTCTTCTGTCTTGTGTCTAAATGCACGTTCCCTAAATAATGACCAACTATCATCCTCATTTAAGCCAGACAATTGATGCAGAGGCATTGTTCTCGTAGTTGATGCAACTGTTACAATTCGAGTAGTCACAATAATTGAAGCACCTCGTGATCCACAAGCCAAAACATATTTTAACTTATCCCACTTCTCTTGATCATCACTCCATACATCATCCAGAACAAGCAAATACCTTTTCTCATTTAGTATGTTTTGAAGATGTCTCTGCAAAGGGTCTAAATCTAAGATTATAAATGGCTCTCTTGTTGCTGATTCAATTATAGATTTTATTATTCCTCTTACATTGAAATCCACGGAAACACAAACCCAAATTCTTAACTCAAAATGACTCCTAATTTTCTCATCATTGAAGATCATTTGAGCAAGTGTTGTCTTTCCAATCCCCCCTAAACCAACAATAGGATACACCAAAATGCCATCAGAATTGGCAACTTTCTCCACCAAACACTCAATAACTCTTTCTTTATCTTTCTCTCTTCCGTATACTTTAGATTGAGTAAGGATGGAACCGGTCTGACGGTCTTCTATGACATCATTACGTCTCTCAACGCCTCCCTCTTTCAAATGAAACATCAAACGCTCTTCAGCAATCTCAACTAACCTCTTTCTTGTGTCTCTTATCCTATTACCGATCTTGTGACGAAACAATATGTTATGCGGATGCAAACAACTCAAGAAAGAACTGTGTATCTTATTGATCAAGCTTGAATCTTGACCATAAGACTTTAACCGAGCAGCTTCTGTCGCACACTCATCCAAGATGTCATCAATCTTGTAAGCTGTAGCTTTGAGCTTCCGCAACCAGTTCTGAAGTGCCTTGTTTTTTACTTGCTTCTCTTCTGCATCTTCAAGCACAGCCTGAATAGTTGAGAGCAAGCTTAAAAGTCTCTCCATCTCTTTGTCAACACCCCAGATCAAGCCAACCTCCTTTTGGATTAGCATATCCAGTTTCTTCAGCATCAAGTGAAGTAAAGCATCAGCCATTTTTCACTTTAAAAGCTGAAAAATCCAAAGCTTTTTCGAGAGATCAGTGATTGCAAATAGACAATGTTTGGCCTGAGAAGATGCTATAGCATAGACTTGTGTGTTCTTGTTTTTGGCAAATCAATATGAATTATTACCTGTGCCAATGACAAAGCAAAAGTATATTGAGTTATGGAAATTTCAATGATGGTAAAGTAAAAGTATCCACTAGAGTGAAAGTATAGAGACCCACAATTTCATTCATAAAAACACAATACCAATAAAAAATCACATTTTGTTTAGTGATAATTTTAATTTTCACCTTATAGTTTGACATAATAACAAAAAAAAAAAAAATATCATTTAAAAATAATCAAAAAACTCCTTAACGATTTCTAAAGTCAGGATTTTTTTGGCTATTTTTATAAATTACAAGAGGGTCTTCAGTGATTTTTAAAATCGGAGGTTTTTTGACTATTATACCAAACAATTAGGAAAATTAGAATTTTCCCTTTTGTTTAAATATTTAAGTTTATATTTATATATACATGCACACAGACACACACAAAAATATATATATTTCTCTTTAACTCGATTTAATTTATAAAAGATAGAAAATTTGTGACTAATTATTCCTGGTGATGTGAAAAGTACTGCTCTACTTATATGACTTAATGAACCCCTAGTAGTTTAATTGCGCAAATATATCTCAAATTCATCTATTTAAGCAAAATATCGGTAAATTTAAAAAAGTCAACATTAATGTATTATGCATCTATATTATTTTTACAGTTTGTTTCAATTTTTGAAATTAATTTCAGGCGGAGCTTGTGTTAACGTTAATTTGGTTGTCCGTAAATGATATATTGTGTTTTGGTAGTTGGAGTTAAAGAGATATTGTTTTTTGATTGACGATATATGGTAGTCAGTATGACAGCTTTTGGATGCATCAGAAAATGTGACTAAATGATATATATATATATATATATATATATATATATATATAATATCTTCAGTTTAAACTAATTTTATTATTATCACTTGAAGATTGTCGGCTATTATTAGATGTATTTTTTTTTTTTTTTTTTTTTTTTTTTTTTTTTTGATATTAGTATCTTCTTGTATTCAATCAATGGCCCATACTTCTGCAATTGATAATGATAAGATCAGTGTGAACTGTGAAGAGTATATATAATAAAATCAGTTTAAATTACGGAGATGATATATATATATATATATATATCTGTGTATATATATATCTATGTTTTCCATGAGCACCCTCTTATTTTATTATATGAGCACTTTTAATGAAATTAAATATATTTTAATTACATTTTTTGAATGCATTAGTTGAAAATTAAAATACACATTTAGTAAAAATTTTAAAATTTTTCCAATTCTTGAACTATTGTTTCTATATATCCCTACTTTCTAAATATTTTATCATTAAAAAAGTTGGAAAAAATAGCTCGTAAACCTGAAAATTTTTTCTTGTAAGTCACTCTTTTTATTATTCATACAAATAATGACATCAAAATTCAATGAATTTTATTAGATTTCATCAATGGCATTTAAAGTGTGCATATTGTAAAAAGTCCTCACTTGAAAATTACTTTGTATGTATATGTGTGTGTGTATATATATATATATATATATATATATTAGGAGGGATGGGGAACACAAATTTTGACATAATTGTATGTTGATACAATTTGATAATTTTTGAATCTATGAGATTTGGATGGCTTGGATTTAATAAGTTTATTATTCATTTTTCATTTTTTTATCCATTATTAATTAATTTTATTCTGTCTCTCCTCTCTCTAGATTCTCTTTCCAAAATCCAATTAAATCTAATTTATCTCTTTCTCTCTTGTGCCTTAATTTGCTATTCTTCGTAGATTTTCTCCTTCATGTACTAATACAACAAGGGTTCGGCTATTTTACCTAACCATTAATTTTATCTCTCAATTGAAACCTTTGGATTGATTATAAAAGTGATTATTGAATCCAATCCAAGGGCTCTAATTAAGGAATAGGGTTAGTAGTTGGATAAGGTAATTGAACCCATATAACAATCTTTTCTTTCTTAAAATTTATTTTCATCATTAACATAATGTTGATTTTTTTGAAAAAAAAAAATGAACATGATGCTTTTAAAAATTGATTCTATATAAATATCCATCTCAATAAATATCATGCCATATGTTCATCACCAAAGTTAGCTCCAACATTCTCCAATTTTTTTAATCATTTTTAAAAAAAAAAAAATTGCTTTCGAAACTCAAATAATTAGATTATAAATATACAGACTAAGGGAAAAACATAATTCAAATTAAAACTTATATTATATGTAATTAATTTTTAAAAGCATCATGTTAATTTTTTTTAATAAAAAAAAATCAAATTTGCATCATGTTAAAGATAAAATAAATTAATTTTAAAAAAATGATGGAAATAAATTAAGAGAGAAGAAATTATTGTATTGTTTTAGAGAAGAGAAGACATATAAGCAAGAGGGAATTAAGTGTGAGAGAGAGAGAGAGAGAGAGATAATTTAGATTTAGATGAATTTAGGAAAGAGAATTTAAGAGAGAGGAGACAAAGAGAGAACAAAATTAATTAATGATGGATAGTAAGAAAAAATGAATAATAAACTTCTGAATAATGCTACGCTTCCCAAATATTTACCTAAACGTTTTGTCAAAATTATGTGATAAGTTTATTTATAACTACCATAATGATTTTGAGATAATATATTAATGATGTGATAATTACATATAAGTTTATCACATCATTCAGATAATAAATTTGGGCAAATTTTTTGGTAGTATAACATTACTCTAAACTTATTAAATCCAAGCCATCCAAATCTCATAAATCAAAGACTATCAAATTGTGTCAAATTTTTTGTCGCGATCTCTCCTGTTCATATACATATATATATATGCAGATTTGTCTATTAGTATATTTGATTGGTCAATCATTAAGTTTGTTGGTTATCATTAAACTCACTATATTATTTAAAACTCAATGTTGACACGTGACACACCCTTTTATGTATAATATAGATAGATGATAGATATTAAATACATTCTAAATGCTCCTTACTGTATAATATGTGTGATAAGAAGGTTTATCTATTAGTAGATTTGATTGGTCAATCGTTAAGTTTGTTGGTTACCATCAAACTCACTATATTATTTAAGACTCAAGGTTAACACATGACATACCTCTTTATGTATAATATGGATAGATGACAGATGTTAAATATATGTTAAATGTCTGTTACTGTATAATATATGTAATAAAAAAGTTTTCAAATAAAGGAAGAGAAAGTATTTGAATCAAAGATCTCTAAGTTCTGATATAATGTTAATTATCATTAGACTCAAAAGTTTAAGTTGATAAAAAAATATTCAACCATAATATTTAAAACTCAAGGTTGACACGTGACAAAGTTAATAGTTGGAATTTAATGGTAAGGTAATATTTGTGTTGAAGTTTTAAAATTTATCGCTATTTTGCTAGAAAGGGTAAGTAACATTATATAATTATAACACTTACAATTGCCAAACAACCGTTTTCTTTTTTCTTCATTTGTGTCCAACGTAGTTGAAACTAAATGAATCATTTAAAATGAATCAGCATTGTTTAGAGTTAATATATTTATATCCAATTTTCGAATAAACAAAGATCCTTAATGGTTAAATATATTCGTTAAGTCCATAAATATCATAAATCAATATTGTTACTTGTGAATGATTAGGATTTCAGTTTTATTTTATTTATTATTAACCACTAATCTTAAGCATTACATATGCTCAAATAAATAATCATACATTTCAAAAGATTCAAGTTTAACATATGACATTGCTAACTGTTTAACACATGCATGGAACATAGTTCGCATTCAGCTAAAATATCTCTATATACATGCCTTGAGTCAGACCTTGATTGGTTTGAGGCCCAAATTACTTCAATATAGTTGTGTGGGCCAACATAACAGTGACAAGAGAGCTGCTGGGAACAACTCTCCATTCTCTATTATATTTTTATAAAGAAAGAGACAAGAACTTGTGACGAGGCAAAGCAAGGATTACACCTCAAGAGTCAAGAGTGGATAGTTTTTATTTATGATTTAATAGTTAATTGTTTAGATTTATATATATTTCAGTTTTAATTATTTACAAATTATTGAAAGTAAATGATTTATTTAGTCGGTAAAATTTTCATATCATATAAAACATTGAGATTAGAAGTTAAAATGTTCTTGTGAGGAAATTATAATTTTTAGAAATCAGAATTGATATTTTTATTTTTTAGAGTGATTTATGGGATATGCACATAGTGTGCCAGATGGATTACTAGATTTTTAATTTTGAGTTAATTTTAAGATTTATTTAGAATATTTTAAGTAAAGAAAGAAGAATATATCTATGTTCTGAGAAAATTATTTATAAAGAATATCATATTTATTTTTGAGATGAAAATTTTTAAAGAGTATAAGCTAGTATTTTTCAGATTTTGATTCATTCACGAACTCACCTGTCAGTTACTAATATCAAATTTATAACTAGGACAATTTGTTTTCCCATCTCTAGTTGTCCTACTAATTTTTACTTTTCATCCACTTTTGAATATAATATAATATATACAAATAATTAATAATGTAGATATATAAAGTGTCAAAGACAAATAACGTATCCAACACGTTATAAAAATTAAAAATCTTATATTATTTTTGACGCAGAACGGAAGTTCTAGGATTTACCAGCGTAATCCCTAAAGTAACAAACTGGAATCCACCAGCAAATATAGAATGAAAGTAAACTGAAACTTGAAAAAATATTATTGAATAATCCGAAATTGATAACAAAGGATCCTTAAATAGGCTCCTGGAAACCCTAAAGAAGCAAAAATACTAAAATATCCTTATACTAAGCAAAAACGGAAAACAAATAAAACGCAAATAAAAACGTTAAAATCTTCGGGTGCCCGACGACCTAACTTAAACAGCTCCGTTGAGGATGTAAATAACGTCAACCGGGTCAACCCGGTTGGTATGCTCTAGAACTCTGAAAACCCTTTCCGAAAACATATTATAATAGGAAATCTGACAACCGAGTCAAAAGTTATGCCCGTTTCTTTGAAACACTTCTTTTGGACAATTTCCGATCCATCTCTTCTTCAAACTCCAAAGCCAACTGTCCTACATCAATTTTTCAATACTAAATTTTATAATATATAAAATTTTAAAAAGTTATCGAATAAAAAAAAAAGGAAAAAAAATAGGTATCAAGCATACCTAAAACATATCATATTAAATAATTTAATATATAAATAGACAATGTAACACTAAAATTTTAGAAACGGAGTGGTGAAGCAAGCTTTGAATTTTAAATCGCACGTCTTATTATCACGGTAGATGTTGTAAAAAGTATATTACTTGATGAGAGATTAATATAGTCTAGTCCAGTATTGCATCCCAAACGTAGCCTTAAGTATATAAAATTATATAGCAGGCAATATATATATAATTATATAGCTTCAGATAATTATTTATCAAACAAAGAATTGAAAGATATTCTAACCTTAAGTTGATGCTTCTGTCAAAGAGATAAATCCCAAGTCCAGCATAAATGCAGACATTGTAATGTAAACAGTACTCCACTGGAAACAAAAATATAGCCAGCAAACCAAAACATTAATTGTCACGCAAGCTTCTTGAATTTTGGATTGGACGAAGAATGGCCTTTCATAGATAAATAACAGGACAATAAATAGAAAGGAATCTGAAATGACTTGGAATTGAAGAAAAGTAAAGAATGATAAAGAGAATAAAAATGGAAATAAGAAGAAAGAAAGGCCAAGAAATGTGACCGCTTAAGTTTTGCCTAAGAAATATTGTGAAATCTTGGATTAGAAGAAGACCCACCAGTGCCTTCTACAAAAATGGTATTGAACTTTAATATGAATTTTGATTAAGCAATGCCATGTAATATCGATGTTTGACACTGAGAACTGTTGAGTAAAAAAAATGGAAGAAAATATTAGTTTATCCTAGTTTGTTTATCCTATGTACACGGAAAGTTAAACGTACAGTTGGTGATTTCGATTGAAGGTAAACTTATGTGGTCATTCTCAAATCTCCCGAAACAAGAAATAGAGCAGATAGTGGAAGTAATTAGCTTTAATGAATAAGAATGAACATGTTATCGACAAAGAATTAAAATTATGTATTTTCTTATTAAAGTTTGTAGAAATGTCTTTTGAAGTGTAAAGATGAATAAATAACAATATTTCAGTATTATGATATTGTTAGAATTGCAAAAAACTGATGAAATGATTATATGGTATTCATTTTATTGTGGATCGAGTGTTGGTGCATTTTGTCGACTGATTAGGAATAACATATTAATTATCAAACCACGTAAAATTTGTGTTTGTTTTTATTTTTTGTTTGTGTTTGTGTTGATTTTATGCTTTGTAAGTTGTATTTCTCTATAATTATAATGATGATATTGCCTAGCCATTGAAGACTTTTATCAGCCATTTTACATTTGATTCATGCATGATGAGATTGTCGTGAAATAAGTGAATCAAAAGACCATAATATAAAATCCAAATGATTCCAAAGTAATTCCTTCTCCATTTCGTACACTTCACGGTATTGTCTCCAAATCTATCAATGTAAACAAAAAAAAATTAATAGAACCATATGACTCATTAACAGTACCAGAAGAAAAGAGAAGTCTTGAGTCAATGTCAAGAGACCAGAATAAAACATGAAACCATTTTAACAATATTACCAAAATAAAATTATTTGAAGGTAATTCTATGTCAACTACAGTACTAATTGTCTCCAAGTTTATCAATGCAATAGTAGTAGCGGCATATACCTCACTAACAAAACCAAATCAAAATGTTCAGTTGCCACTTTCTTCTGGCTCCTCCGTTAGCTTTTTCAATTTGGTCCAGAGTTCACATATCTTCGACTCCATTGCTGATTCAGGTTTCACAATCCAATACAACTCCATCCTAATACAATCTCTCTTCATCAATCATCATCCTTTAAGCCTTATCTCTACAGCTTCAATAAACTTTCATTTCTTTACTTCTGCTATGAATTCTAAGTTCCTTGTACATGCTGCTACCTGATTTTTGTTTCAGGGTTTGTTTTCGTTCAAATTCAGAGACATTTTCTTTTTTTTTTTGTCTCCTTTACATTTTGTAGAAACTACAAAGTCAGAGCTTTTCTCTTGGAACACAATTAACAACAAACTAAAATATACTACCAAATAATTATTAATTTCCAGAGCATTTCGAACTTTGAATCCCAACTCTTCTACTAAACAGATTTGATGGATATGATAATTTCAAAAGTACTTGCCATTAATTTTAGAATGGTTTATTATTAAAAGGAGTTGTTGCAAAACTAAATTACATTATTGTATATGTTGTCTTATTTAAGTTATATAATTGTATTTTTAAAGAAATTAGCAGGCATATATCTGCTAGAGTATCAAAACTAACTCTGTACTTCTAACAATAACATTAAACATGAACATGAATATCAGATCCACCTAAGTAGAACAAAAATGAACATTAGAAAGCAACTAATTTATCACAAAATTTGTTGGCTGCCAGATTCGGGGGAACTTGAACTTGGCACCAAAACTCCTGTATTGCTGGAAGTTTCGAGCAAAAGATTTAACACAGACACAGTAAATTAGTTCTCATTTAACTAAAGTATCCAAGGGCTCAAACTATATTGACATTTCATGAATATAAAAAGTTACTAATATCTCATAAAATCTGCAAAGACTTCTCTGAAACTTACAGTCATCATTAAAATAACATTAAGATTGTCCAAATAAGGTGTTGAATGCATTTAAAATACAATTAATTAATACACACAACTATTAGACAACAAAAGCATGACGAAATCAATGGCCAACTAAGGTCTCAAAACAATTCAAACCATCAAACTGTGGAGCCAATTTTGGTAGCTGAGTGTTCTTGACATCTGTCTTTATTTTTCCTAGTAAACCTCCCATAGATGCTGGAAAGACCCCTCTGAATTGCTGCACAAAAAGTGAAACATGATTATATATAGCTTCATATTATTATTCAACAAATAAAAAGACTTGCCCAACGGTGTTTGATCAATTAATTCTTGCCTCAACTTTGGGATGATGATGGTTTCTAGCAAAGAGAAAAGCAGACATTGTCATGCACATAGTACTCAAAATATCCATTAGAACTGATAAAAATAAACTGTAACAAAGCTTGTTGATTTTGAGAATGGATCAGGAATGATAATTCATGGATAAATATCAAGACAAAGAAAGAGTAATGAATCTGAAATGACTTGGGGTTGAAGAGAAGTAAAGAATTATGTGTGGAAAAACAAATAGAAGTGATGAAGAAAGAAAGATAAAAAGAAGACTACCAAAGTTATTTATAGGTATATTTTGTCTGAGAAAAGTAAAATCTTGGATTTGAAGAAGGTCCACCGGTAACTTTGCAAGTTGGAACTTTAGTCTACATTCTAAAGCCACACTGCCCCTGCCATTTTTTTTTTCTCTTTTAAATATCATATGTCATATAACAACTCGACTTTAGAATATATTAGACTGAATGAATACTCTGTAACTATATTAAGCAATTATAATATGGATGGATGGATGAAATGGTATGACTTCTGAAAAAGATTAAGGATAATCCCATCTTTCAGTATTGAAGTAGCCTATTAATTAATTAAATATAAAGTAGGTAACATCATATGGACTGTGCCGACCACACAACACAGGATTACAGCCGCTCAAACCATCCGTCCTAAACTCTTTTATCTATATATTTCAAAGGTTCTCCAAGGGTGGTCAGGTATTTTGTGACTAAATATTTTGTGACTTTATCCACATCATTTGACACTTCACTATTTGGTTTTTTACGTGTAAATTGCCTTATATATAGTATTAGTACACATGGTTTAATTGACTTTTGTACAGATCATATATTTAAGATGATGCGTTAAATCGACTACCGAGTATTTATTATATATTATATTACATTTGCTATATTACCAATTTATATAGATGTTTTCTTTGTTGATTATCTTAAAAATACTTAATATGATATGAAGTGAAGTCATATATCCAACCTTATACATAGCTATGTGATACAACAAATTTATTATAAATTAATTATTGACTGTTTTGTTACATTTGATGATTTTTTTTTCTTGCTTTTTGTCATGTAAACTTGTTGTCCTTAATACATCTAAATTTACGCATGAATTTTATTATATTATGCAAGTGTTTTTGATCTGTTTATAATGAGTGATTGGTCACATGTATACTACGATCAATTTGTAGCAACCATGGATAATGATCTTTTTTGCATCATATGATACTATTGTTACCATTCCTATGCTTCTTTTATATCCTGTAATATAGTCATTGCATATATTTTGATATTTTTACTTTTTTTTTTCCCCTTAAAAAAGCTTATTATTTAATTTTTAAAATAATAAAATTATTATTTCTATCTATGGAAATTCATGTCAATTTTCTTGTACATCTTAGTGGTACACACCAACATAGTTATGTTATTATACCAATATTTCAAATTCAATCAAATTATTTTCATCATATTCCTATTAATATATCACATACAAATTCTCTAATAAACAAGAGATTTATTTAGAACATTTTTTTTTTTTTTTTTTGTATTCTTGATTTCATAAAATTCATAAAGTCTTTCATTTTTATATATCATCCCTAAATAATAAGTTAAATATAATAACAATAATTAAGTTTGAAAATATCCAACTTCTACATTATAATTTTATCGCTGTCTTATCTTCATGCAAATTATAATAAAACTTGTTTAAAAAAATACAATTTTTTTTTTTTTTAAGGATTCCACATGTTGAAATTCGAAATATATAGAAAAATACGAGTAACAGATAGTGTGTATATAAATATAAAAAGAAAAAGAACACACATTATATTAATTTGAAGATTGCCTTCAGTTGTCTGCCCACAAACCCGAACGGCCACCCAGCTAGTTTATGATTGACGTCATAGAAACATGACATGGCAATGAAAGAAGAGGTAAAAAGGGGTGTACTTACATCAACATTTGGAATGTGAGCTATCTTGTACCAGTCCTCCCCTGTTTCCTTCTCACATTGCTCCTCCAGTTTAGGGCTTCTAATAATTTTCAAATTCTGTAGATTTGTGAAGCCATGTGTCCTCGCTGGAAGAGATGACAACTTTCAACTCCAGGATCAATGATTAAAGATATGTAAGGTCTCCCATTCAGTCAGGCAATGATGCTAGCTTAGGGTAGTCGGATATATACAAAGATTGAAGAACAAGGACATGCGGCGCGGCCTCATGCAAGGCTTCCAATTTAGATAATAATCCATATTCATCTAATTGTAAGTGACGAAGGTAAGTAAGGTGCTTAATACCATCCGGCAAAGCCAACAACTCTGGGCAGCCAAGAAGAGACAAGGTCTCAAGGGATAAGAGGGGTTGTATCCCCTCTGTCAAAGACTTTAACATTTGACAGTTACATAAACACAAATATGTAAGGCTTTTCAGGTCAACTAGTTCCGTGGGCAAACACTTCAGCCTTCTGAAATCACCGATCAAAAGTCTTTTCAAAGAGGAGAGGTTTATCAACATTCCATGTGGAAGGTAATTCAATTCATCATTATCTGAAACTTTAAGGGATCTAAGGTTTTTGAAATTCGAGATTAATCCTAGTATGACCTTTTTGCAATTCGAAACTCTTAATTCTTTCACCGAAGGAAGCTGTGGCAAGGTCAATTTAGAGCATTTGTCAATTACCATGGAAGTAAGGCATAGGAGCGGCTCCCTTCTATCCTCTCTTGAGAACCTTTGCAAACTTGGTAAATCTTCAATTATAAGACTCTTTAAAGATAGGAATCCTGCTGTCGTACCGTCAGTTTGATCATTATCGTCGATGTACACAACTTCACTCATTTTGCGTAAATGAAGAGTGCAAAGGGACGGTAGTAGTGCTAAAGGAGGAACAGAATAGTTCCGATAATCTAAGAACTTAATATGAACAACATTATTTAGAATGTTGTCCCTCATCCAAAAAGAAATTGAGCACCTTTGCACCCTAAAATGCAAAATTTTTTAAGATTTGTATGAGGTTGAAGTGCTTCAAATACCTTTTCAATGTCTTCGGGTGATTGATTATCACTCTTATCTTCCCAGGAAAAGTACAATTGATAGAGATTTTGTTTTCAAAATAAATTGACTTCTTTAGCATCCATTGGATTCTTCACTCTCTGAAATGTTAAATTAATATGTAATGATCCTTCAAGATTTAAGCTTTTTTATTCGTCCAGGTGACATCCTTTCTTCTTACCAACAATAAAACAAGTTAAAGTCTTCAAGCAAGTGATTTGCCTGATTTGTGGTGGCATCTGAGATCATTTCGAACAACCATCCATATATAAGTGTCGAAGATTCTTTAAAAGTCTCGTATGCTTTGTTAGCTTTTGAAGATAGTAACAATCTCCCAATCTCAAAGTTTGCAATAAAAGGATTGGTAATGGTGCCAATATTGACACCTTTGGAGACCTCTAGATACCTCACCCCTCCTCTTTCAAACCCATCACTCATAGGAACAATATCCATATTAAGGTGGAAGAGTTCATTGATAGACACCTAGGTAGATGGGATCCATACAAACGTAAGTTTTTCTTCCTACTAGAAGACGTTGAGACCATCACTTTGATTCCTTTGAGTATCAAAAATATGGAGGATGGGTGGCAATGGCACTACGACAAAAGAAGTGTCTACATGGTGAAGAGTGGCTATGGTTTGGTTACCCAACAGGTTAACCAACCCTCTTCCTCTAATGATAGCCACATGCAAAGATGGTGGAAAATGACTTGGAGCCAAAATATCCCTCCTAAAGTTAAATTTTTTGTTTAAAGATGCTTTGTTGATGCTTTTCCTACTTTTGTTAATCTTTTTAAAAGGAAGGCGATAAATAATTGGCTTTGTGGAAGATGTGGAGAGTATGTTGAAACTATCTACCCACACCCTTCTCTCTCGTAAATATGCTAAGGCTATGTGGTCAGTAACACTGTTTGATCACATCAGCAACTCTAGCCCATCTATTTGGCCCCGTCCCTCCCATGCAAGATTGTTTCAAAGAGATTTCACAATGTAAGGATAGTTTCCAGCTACAGCTCGAGTAGTTGCCATAATCAGCAACAACAACAACATCTGCAGCTGAACACATGTCATGATTAAGCTATAACAAGTCTTGCATACTTGTGTCAAGCTATTGATTAGTTTCAGCAGAGGTGGCAATTAGTTAGAGTTAATTAATGGGTGTATGACTGAGATTTCTTTGGATCAAATTTTGTTAAGATTCAAAGGCTGTGATCATGTTTTACTTACATATATAAAAGCTTTAGATCTGTAATTTGTTTAATCAAGGAAAAAGCAATGGAAAAAAATTATTATTTTTTCTTCTTCAATTCTGTCATTAAAAACAGAGCACCAAGCTCTGCTTTGTGTTAGTTTCATCATTCTCAAATTATCTAGAATATTTCATGGTATCAAAGCTTAACCAATGTCAAGAATGTCTTCTGATTCTCAATCATCTTCCATGCACCAAACACACCAAGATCTCTCGATTGCTTTAGCGATGGATTTCAAATCACTAGCGAAAACCTTCAACTTTAATCTACCAATTAAACTTGACAAGATCAACTATGTCAATTGGAAGGCTCAAGTAACAGTTGCAATTAGAGCCTTGAAGTTAGAGGATTTCATCACTGAAGGCAAGCCAGTTCCTAATCAATTTGTTGAAGAACTCAATGAAACCATCAAGTTCTTACTGATCCTAGTGTCATGAAACCATCTAATATTCATTTAGTCAATCAAGCACCTACCACAGGAGTAAAGTTTGGTCATCCCATGATGAAAAGGTCTAAAACTAGCTCCTTACCACCTAAGGCATTAACCACGCATACTACTTCAGCTAATGTAGAACCAACTTCAGTTAAAGAAGCACTAAGCACACCTGAGTGGTTTCAAGCTATGAGAGATGAGTTCAGTGCATTGATGAAGAATAACACTTGGAATCTTGTCCCTTTTTCACCAAACATGAATGTGCTTGGAAATAA
Organism: Litchi chinensis; assembly: GCA_019925255.1. Lineage (NCBI taxonomy): Eukaryota > Viridiplantae > Streptophyta > Magnoliopsida > Sapindales > Sapindaceae > Litchi > Litchi chinensis. The sequence goes on along the minus strand of CM034462.1, from coordinate 816,386 downwards.
TAGGTATTTAGGACTAAATATAACCCAGATGGTAGTGTCCTCAAGCATAAAGAAAGTTGGTAAAAAAGGGGTTTCATCAAACTCCTAGTTTGAACTTCTTTTACACCTATAGCCCTATGGTAAAGGCTTCTACAATCAAGGTCATTTTCACTCTTGCAGTTTCTCAAAGATGGGACATTCAACAAGTTAATGTAAATAATGCATTCCTAAATGGAGACCTTGAAGAATAGGTGTTTATGCAGCAACCTAAAGGATTTGAAGATACCAAGCAACCTAATCTTGTTTGTAAGCTTAACAAGGCTTTATATGGGTTAAAACAAGCTCTAGAGCTTGGTTTCATAAACTCAGAACAGCTTTGTTGCAATGAGGATTCGTTAACTCAAAGTATTATGTATCATTGTTCTACAAGCATCACGGTTTTCATGTCATTCTTCTGCTTATCTACGTTAATGACATACTTGTCACTAGTGATGATGCTTCTTTAATTCACAAGGTTATTTCTAATCTTAACAACACTTTTGCATTGAAAACACTTGGATCAGTAAGCTATTTCCTTGGCTTTGAAGCCTTCAGAGATTCATTTGGTTCGTATCTTACACAAACCAAATATATTCAAGATTTTTTATCCAAAATCAGTATGTCATCAAGTAAACCTTGTTCTTCACCAGCAAGCACTAGCTCTAAGTTGTCCTTACATGATAGAGAACAATACTCAAATCAAATATTATATAGAAGTGTGATTGGTGCATTGCAATATCTCACACATACACAGACAAGGCTAGACATTAGCTTCATTGTCAACAAGCTAAGTCAGTTTTTGGTTGCTCCTACTATATTGCATTGGCAAGCTTGCAAACGGATCTTACGATATCTCAAAGGCACAGTAGGATATGGTGTGTTATTCAAGTCTTCTTATTATCTTCGCTTACAAGCCTTTTGTGATATAGACTAGGTATGTTCAATAGATGATAGGAAATCAACCAGTGGTTGTTGTGTTTTTCTAGGAGAAAATCTCATTACATGGAGCTCTAAAAAACAAACGGTGGTTGCTAGATCAATCACTGAAGCAGAATATCGATCTCTTTCTCAAGCCTCTGCTAAATTGATTTGGCTTCAATCATTGCTTCAAGGAATTGGCTTTCCAATCGTCCACTATCCTATTCTTTGGTGTGACAACACCGGAGCTCAACCATTAGCTAAAAATCTAGAGTTTCATACGTGTAGTAAGCATATTAAAGTAGATGTCCACTTTGTGCTTGACAGGGTAGCTACAGGATTGCTTGAGGTCTGATATCTTTCCACCATTGATCGATTAGCTGATTTGTTTACTAAGGCATTACCTACTGCTAGATTTTTGGAGTTATGTTCCAACCTGAACTTAGTTTAAGCTCCCCAGCTCAGTTTGAGGGGGGATGTAAGGATAGCTTTCAGCTACAGCTCGAGTAGTTGCCACAATCAGCAACAACTATAACTAAATACGTGTCATGATCAAGCTGTAATAAGTCTTGCATATTGAGTCAAGCTGTTGATTAGTTTTAGCAGAGATGGCAGTTAGTTAGAGTTAATTAATAGGTGTATGACTGAGATTTCTTTGGATCAAATTTTGTTAAGATTCAAAGGTTGTGATCATGTTTTACTTGCATATATAAAAGCTTTAGATATGTAATTTGTTTAATCAAGGAAAAAGCAATAGAAAAAAATAATAATTTTTTTTCCTTCTTCAATTCTATCATTAAAAACAGAGCACTAAGCTCTGCTTTGTGTTAGTTTCATCATTCTCAGATTCTTCTAGAATCTTTCATGGAAAAGATGGTCTCTCAACTTTTTGAATGATAAGTTGGTGTCTTCGGTGGATCAGAAATGTAGCTCTCCATGAAGGAATCACTAAACCTCCCTAAGTTCTCATCAACTGGTTAATGTCCTACCTTTTTGAAATCACAAATCAGTGTTTGCTCTTACTTCCTCACCTTCTTCTCCTCCTTAGTCTCTTTTTTCCTGGCTCTCTCCACCCCCAAACTATTTAAAACTGAATATAGATGCTGTTGTTAAGTAAGGCCTTCAAAAAATTGGTTTAGGGCTGTCATCTGAGACTCCAATGGCTGGGTTGTGGTAGCTTTTGCAAAACATTCGTTTGGAACCTTCACTACAGAAGTTAGAGAGTTTCTTACCCTGCTAAAAGGTCTTCTATTGGCCAAGTCACTCAACCTGAATATTTGGATAGTAGAGGTGGACGCTTATAATGTTGCATCTTGTGTCTCTTCTGGTTTAGATTAGATGATGCAAGTTGTATTATTTCTGATATTATTGATCTTTGTAAAGAGCTTGGCAACTATTTGTGCAACCACATCCCCAGGAAAGGAAATGAGGTTGCCCACACTCTTACAAGAAAGGCTTTAGTCTCCAATCTAGAGAAGAATTGGCTGAATACCAACCTCTCATATGTCTATTCTTGGCCCTAATATTCCACCCCCCACCCAACACACACACACACATACACACACACACAGAGACACAAAGAACAGTGACCCACAAAACTTTATTCATAAAAGAAACAAAGTCCAACTAAAAATCATTTTTTTAAAAATAATTAAGTATGATCTAGTTTTTTTTTTTGATGATGCATGGTGGTGATTTGACTGTTTATAATATTATTTGAATGATATGGTCGTGCAAATTTGTCTGTTAATAGAATTGATTGATGAATGGTTATGTTAATGGCTCGATTTTAATGATAGGGTAATGTCTACGTTAAATTTTTAAAATTTATTGTTATTTTGAAAAAGAGCAATACTATGTTTTTCAAATTCTTTGTTTAAATCCATGCTCATATAATAGGATATGAGAATTATTAATATCATATTAATTATCACATCATGTAATGATTTATAAATTGTTAATAACTCACATGTAATGTTATTTAAGCATGAATTTAGATAAACAAAAAAAAAAAAAATTGAGCCTAACATTATTCTTTGTTAAAAGGGTAAATTTAAGGTATGTTTGTACAACTAACTTACACTGTAAGACTTGATTGATATGATAACTCTCAAAACTTTTAAGCAATTTTTAAGCCAGTGTATTGTGATAAATGCATTTCATCCCCTGTTATTATAAGCCCAGGCAGCAACAGGGAAGTCCAATAATATCACACAAAATAGAATTTTAGCTAAAAATCTCAACTTTTGAATTGTAACATAATATAAATATATAGAGCTTTAAGCCCAACAACAGTCTTTTGCTTTCTCATTAGTTTTCGCAAGTGCATCTAACACAATTGAAACTTAAAGAATCATTCAAATTGAATCAACATTGTTTAGAATTCATTATATCCTATTTTCGAATAAACTAAGAGCCTCTATGATTACATATTTTCGTTGAATTTATAACTATCATAAATCGGCATTATTACTCTTGAATGATTAGGATTTCATTCCTTTTGTTTTATTTATTGTTAACCAGTAAACTTAAACATTACATATGCTCAAATAAATAATCATTCATTTCAAAGGATTCAAGTCCAAAATATGACATTGGTAAGTGTTACTGCTTAACACATACATAGTAAATAATAACAGTGGGCACAGTTCTCTATTTTGTTCAGGAGCTGGTAGACAGCGACTTCTCACAGCGGCTGTCCGCCGCATTTTTATGAAGAAAGAGCCAAGAAATTTTGACCTGGCAAAGCAACGATTATACTTTAAGGGTGGATCATTTTTATTTATAATTTAATAGCTAATTGTTTAGAATTATACATATTTTAGTTTTAGTTATCTACAAATTGTTGAAAGTAAGGGTGCATTAATTAGTGTTTTTCAAAATTACAGAAATAAAAACACATGTTTCCGAAATGAGATTTTAAAAAACGACGATGCATTTACTCCTTTTTTTCTTTTTAATATACACTTCAAAAATGAAAAATAATAAAAAAATTTTATACCATTTTTAAAAATAGGTAAAAATTGAAAATGTGTTTGGCTAAAATTATTTTTAAAGATAGGTGAAAGAAACAAACATTAACATTTACGTGAGGATTTACAACTTTCTTAATTACATAATTGATTAAAGTAATGGTAACTAAATTTAATTATTAATAAAGTATTGAATATCATAAATTTTTAATTATTTTTCTTAAGAAGTCATAATACATCTTTTTATTTTTTTAAGGAAAAGTCATATAACATTTTTAATAAATACTATGTAAATATTCCTAAGATAGATCATACATACAGTATTATATTTTAGTGTTATTGCAAAAGTAATAAAATAGTAAGGGAAAAATATAGTTTACTTCATGTAATTAAATTAAATTAAATTAACATAATTGTAAAAAAAAAAAAAAATCATGTGTGTTTAATGTAATTAAATTAAATTAACATGATTATACGAAATGAATGACTCTCACAAAGAGTAGATACTTTATTCATTGATTTTATTATTTTTATTTTTTTTAAATATCATTGATTTTAAGTTTGTATGTTAAAAAGTTCATAAAAGCTTGGGTTGTTTGAACCACAAAAATTTGTCTTGTTTGATAGATCACTCAAAATATGTTGGGGGCCAACATGCTATCCATGTCTTGTTCCCTGCACATGCCTGAGTCTGCTACATCATTTTCCTTTGCCAAATTAATTAACCATTTCTTCTAAGGTGTTGATGAGAATGTTATATATATATGCAAGGTCTATTCTTGCAAGTCATCTTGGTTCTGTGGTTCTCAGAGACTCGGACCCATTTCATTCTTCAACTACTTGGCAAAAATCCTTTTGATTGTCTACCTAATCCAAGCACACCCTCAATGCAACACTAGCACATGCATGGTTGTGGCATTATGCACCAAGGAATCATGACACAAGGACCCGAAATGTAAACGAGTATTCTCTAGATTTTCGGATATATATGTATCCAATTCCATTACATTGGCTTTCACTCAACTCAAGCCTTCACCAATTAGGAGTTTCAAGAACTAAATCTCTTCTCATCCTTCTCCAGCTAGCTCACAAAGTAACTACACATGAGATGGCGATCAACCCTAAGAAACTGATCAGAATGGCAAAGAAGTGGCAGAGGGTAGCTGCCCTTAAGAGAAAAAGAATTTCACTACCAAAAGTTGAAACATCGGCAGTGGCAGACAAGGGCCATTTTGTTGTCTAGACGAGTGATCAAAGACGGTTCACATTTCCAATTTCATATCTCAGCAATCACATCTTTCAAGAACTCTTGAGAATGTCCGAGGAAGAATTTGGCCTGCCAAGCAACGGACCTATCACACTACCATGTGATGCAATTTTCATCAAGTTTGCAGTGTCTTTGATCCAAGGCCGTGTTGATAGGCACCTACAGGAAGCTTTGATTATGTCTTTACCTAGCAGTAGATGTTCACTCTCTCCTTTTCTCCACCATTGTGAACAACAAGTACTATTAGTTTGCAGTTGCTGAGTTGGTCTCTTTATCATACAAAATTTTGTACACAAGCTCTATAAACATTAATACAAATTTTCACTAAGTTCCTTGATTCTATCTTGCTTCTTGGTTGTGTAGTCTAAACATCAATGATGAATGCAGTTTACTTTTTGACCATTGATAGGATTTACCAATCATCAATTTGAAAAGATTTTTAACTTGTTTATGCTATGATTTGTAGTGAGTTCAAATCTTACAAGTTTATTGAAAGACAAAAACTGCAGAATAATATTAGTACCACTTAACAGTCCTATGATAAATCTGCTTGCTTATTACAGCAACAAAGTTATAAGGTTACAATTATTTTAAGGCTCATAAACACCATATAAATATGAAGCGAATTTAGTAAATTAAGATTGTAGATAATAACATAACTTATTTAGTTCCAAAAAAAAAAAAAGAAAAGAACTTATTAATTAACCGATTTGAACACATTATAAATAGAAAATGAATTTAACAAGTTAATATTATTGGTTTTAACACCACAAATAAAACATGTGTTGTTTGGATTGACAAATATACACACACACACACACACACACATATATATATATATATATACACACACACATATACACACATATATAAAAAGTTAAATAAATTAAAAGAAATATTAAGCTTTTAAAATTTTTTTTACCTAAATTTATGCTCAAATAATATGATATTTGAGTTGTGAATATTATAGTAATTATCACATTATCTTATAATTTATAAAATATTTATAACTCAAATATCACATCATTTAAATATGAATTTAAGTAAAAAAAAAAAATTAGAAAGTCTCATATTATTCTAAAATAAATTTATCCGCTAATGAACATAGTTGCAATAGCCGAGGCTGTAACATCTCGATAATTGCTTCCGTATAAATAATACTATTAAATCTAGATTATAATTGTATTAAATAGGATTAAAATTTATTTTAAGTATAATTAAAATAATTAGTGAATTAATATAGTAAATTGTTAGAAAATTTAATAGTTTTTCTAATAATTTATTTTTTAAAGTAATTTTTTTTAGCGAAATGATTTAATTAGAATTTTATTGGGAAAGATTTGAGGATAAAAATTGATTATTGATGAGTTGTTAGTATTGTTCAATAGGAGAGGGGTATGTATCAGAATTTTTGGGTCAAAGTGAAATTTTAAAAAGTTTAGGGGTTAAAGTGTAATTTTGGAAAATATATTAGTATAAAATGGGGGTAAAATCTGAAAATTTGCAGCATCATCTTCTTCCCGTCGCCGATCAGATCTGGTGCTTGCTCTCTCAAATTTTTTTTTTCTTTTTTCTTTTTTTTAACCCAAAAATTACTCAAACTTCTTCCATTTAAGCCCCTATATATATCTATAACCCCATTTCTTGTAAAAACTCCCTAAAACTCAAGTTATATTTTCGGATCTCAAGGAATAAAGTGAGGTAACTACTGGTTTGTGATTTTTTTTGTGTTCAAATAGATTTTTAAGCATATAAATGCATCCATAGACATATATAGATAGTGAGTTTTGCATTTAATTAAGTTATTTTGTTTTTCATAGCCTTAAAGTATAATTTTTAAACCCTAGGTGATCAATTAGGGTGTAAAGAGATTAGCAAGAGCAAGGAGAAACTTTGAGCTTCTATTTAGAGTGCTAGGAGCTTGGGTATAAGCTCTAAAAGATTGGTATACATTTATTTTAGAAATTTAAATTTTTTTAGTGGCTAAAGTTTAATATTTTGTTTCGTAACTTTGAGATAATGTGATTTTTATGTGATGAGTTGTTATTTATAATATGTATGTATTGGTAGGATAATGATGGAAGGGATTTTATGAGCTAAAACTAAGTAAAATAAAGTTTTCGGGTAAAATCTTCTTTATGTCCGAATTTGAAATTAAATAAGGGTTAGGGGTATTTTCATCTTTTTAAACTTATTCACGTATCTAACGAATGATATTAAAGTGATTTGTAACATGACTTTTGAAGACGAAATCCATTTTCGAGAATTTTACCCCTTAGTCGAAATTGAAGACATAGAGAAACTAAGGGGTATTTTTGTAGTTTCATTTATATTTACATTGCTATTTATATTATGTTGCGATGAGTTGTGTGATTAATGATGGGTTCGAAGAGAAAAAAATTCGAAAACCATCTTTTGGAACCAAGTGGAAAGGTGAAACGAATATAATTATGTAATAAAGTTAAATTGAAATTGATAATTTTCGTTATTAATAAAATTATAGAGAGCCTGAGTAAACCTATACATTGGTAGGTGGGGATTGGTGTTTGACATGTCAATAGGATATTATTAGCAGTACTGCACCGTTACGTTTATATATGATATGATTAATGGACTTTGAGAGACACCGAGTGTCCAGTCTAGAATGTAAAATGAATGTGAAATTAAGCTCCAACGGGTAGGCACCGAGTGTCCAATGCCGGAGATAGATGTGAAATCCATACCGATCCATGATATCGTGACAGTATTTACGAAAGGCTCTTATGATATAATAATAATCAATAATGAATTTAATTTGAACCTATGTAGTTGATATACATTTTATAAAGTTTGATTGATTGTTTGAAGATATGTTATATTGAACTTAAATTGAATTGTGAAATGATATATTTTAGATGTTATGTTTGTGGAAATTTTGTGATTGATATTATTTTGTATATACCAACTGAGCTATTTCGCTTAGCGCGTTGGATTTTCCACGTACAGGTAGTTGATGTGAGCTGAGAGTGAGAGTCCAACAAGAAGATCCTTCCATTGCGCTTCCAGAGTCACATCAAATTCCAATCCTTTTGGTAGTCATACTTGACATGTGCATATTTTGTTAAAAGAAAGTTTATGCACTTACATTTTGTCTATTTAAATGCATATATATGTAAAACCTTGTAAATTCTAATGTATATAAGGAATGGGGAATGGGAAATGGGAATGGGAATAAGGAATGAGATTGATTCCGTTAGGGTGTGTTTACTTCACGGATTGGGGAATGAGAATAAGGAATGAGATTGATTGACAGCGTTTACTTGCTTAAAATTCATTCCGTAATGAGAATGAAAATGTGGACCCCACATCAATTTGGGGTTGAGGAATGGGAATCCCATTCCTCCCAACCCACTTAGGAATCTCATTCCCTTTGTCAAGCTAAAATGTCCCTTATACCCTTCTTTATAAAAAAAAAAAATACAAATCAAACAAACCCTATTTTGACACACTTGTTTGCTACTGCCGTCACACACTTTGCTCTCATCAGCAACATTTCATCTTTCATCAGCAGGTTAGTAGAATTATTTGTTTGTTTCTTTGTTCACAACAATTTTTTATTTGATATTTAAAAGCTGCATGTAATGATAGCAAATTGAACACCATTGACTGTTAAAATATATATTTATTTGTGTCTTTGTTGATGCCAACAGAATAATCTGTCGTCTACATCCATTATAGAATTCTAAAATTTTATTTGTGTCTTTGTTTGTTAAGCTACATCCATTATAGATATTTAAAAGCTGCATGTAATTTTAACTTTTCACCATCAATGTTATACTACAATTTTATATGGCATTTGTTTGTTTCTTTGTTAACACATTATTATGTTAAAAAACCTGCATATTATAATAAAATAGGTAAAATCATCTATTTGTTTGTTTCTTTATTCACATAAGGTTTTTATTTGATATTAAAAAATCTGTATGTTATGATAACAAATTGCACACCATTGACTATTAAAATATCTATTTATACCAGTATAATAATGTGTCATCCACATCCAATATAAAATTCAAAACTTGACATTATTATACAATATTCCAACTGAAATGATAATTACAATTTGATAATTTTCAACTGAAATAATATGTAATTTTTTATTATATGCAGTTTTTTATTTGATAATAAAAAAAACTGCGTATTATAATAAAAAAAAACTGCACACCAAATTAGTGAGCTATTAAAATAATATGCAGTTTTTTTATTACATGTTTGATTCATCATGGATTTAACTTGACATTTTATTTAGTATATGGTTTTGCATGAATTTGTTTGTTTGTTGTCAACATTGCCATTGCAGGTTTTAAATTTCCTCTAAATATGTGTATTTTTATGTATAGGAATGACTCGTATGTTAGCAAGAAAGAAAAAAATTATGGTTGTTATACAAGAACTTATTATGATGTTGCAGATCATTATAGCTGTTTGTGCTGCTATATGTTCAGATATTTCTGTAGGTTATGAAAAAAAATTGGAAAGTCCAAAATCGGTTTTTAGAGTTTATAAGCAATTGAACTTTTTGTGTGAATTAGTGTATGAAAGTGATGTCACATGTTTATCACAACTAAGAATGGATAGAAAAAAATTTCGAAAATTATGTAGGCTTCTTTGTGAGAATGGGGGTTTAGTGGGCACTGCAAATGTATCCGTCGAAGAGATGCTTGCGATGTTTTTGTATATTTTAGCACATCATTTGAAGAATCGAGTAGTTAGTTTTAATTTTATGAGGTCTGGAAGAACAGTTAGTAAATGTTTTCATGAGTGCTTAAAAGCAATGATTAGATGTCAGAAAGAATTTTGGAAAATACCTGAGCCAGTGATAGAGAATTCAACTGATCCAAAGTGGAAATGGTTTAAGGTATGTATGACAGTTAATTTGAAACCTAAATTTTACATATACTTGATTATATAAAATAATTAGTTTTTGCATCTTGTAATGTAGAATTGTCTGGGAGCATTAGATGGTACATATATAAAGGTTCATGTTTCAGAGGCAGACAAACCAAGGTATAGAACTAGGAAAAACGAAATCGCAACAAATGTATTGGGAGTTTGTTCACAAGATATGCAATTTATATACGTTCTACCGGGGTGGGAAGGTTCAAGTCATGATATGCGTGTGTTAAGAGATGCTATAACTAGAAGGAACGGTTTAAAAGTCCCTACCGATAAATACATCCAACAACCATTTGTCTTTAGCTTCTAAGATTGTATCTTATAAATTAGATTCTTATGATATCTCTTATATTTGTTCATAGGTTATTATTACTTGGTTGATGGTGGCTATACTAATGGGGTTGGTTTTCTTGCCCCATTTAGAGGTCAACATTACCATCTTAATGACTTTAGTGATGGACACCATCCAACTTCACCACAAGAGTTGTTTAATATGAAGCACTCAAGTGCTCGAAACGTGATTGAGCGATGCTTTGGACTTTTGAAGAAGAGATGGGCCATACTAAGAAGTCCAGCATTTTATGATATAAAAACACAAAGGCGTATAATATCTGTTTGTTGTATGCTACATAATTTCATACGAAGGGAAATGCCTATTGATGACATGGAGACATTGATGGAACATGAACCGATTGAAGAAAATATATACGAAACAGAGTTAATTAATTCAATTGAGCCATCAAATGAGTGGACTACTTGGAGAGAAAATTTGGCTCAAGAGATGTGGAACAACACAAGAGGAAGTAGCTAATAAGATTTGAAATGTCTACTAATTACAACATTCTAAAGTAGCCAATAAGATTTGTTTCTTATTATTTTCCAGTGCTTTGTTGGACCTAGTGTCATTTGAATGGCTTTACTCGCGGTTGGAATTTTATCTTATACTTGGATTATGGTTTTATGTGTTTTTTTTTCCCCAAGTTAGTTGTAGATCGTGTAATTTGGAAATCAAATTTGATGTTCAATGTTACCATCTTAATGCTACTTTTTTGAATTTGAAGTTCAATTTTATATAATTTCAAGTATATAATATTTGCTTGTTTGGTTGTTGATCCTTTAGAAAGGATGAGTTCTATTCGAAAAGGTCGAGGTGTGAACAAACATTATTGGACACCGGCACAAGATGCTGCATTGGTGGATTCATTGCTTGAATTAAGTCAAAATGCTATGTGGAAAGCAGATTCTAGTTTCAAAAATGGGTATTTGAACCAACTGAAAAGTATGATGAAAACTAAATTGCAAGATTGTAATTTGAAAGCATCCCCTCACATTGAATCTCGAGTGAAATGGTTAAAACAAAAATATTGTATTTTGTCTGATATGTTATCTCTTAGTGGGTTTGGTTGGGATAATGAGAAGATGATGATATCATGTGACCGAAGTGTTTTTGAAGAATATGCTAAGGTAAATTGTTAACTTATTTTAAATATATATTTTATCACTTGATTATTTTTTTTAAATAATTTTATTTTATTAATTAATACAATATCGTTCATTTTTTTATTGATAACAGCAAAGGAAAGATGCAGTTGGTTTATTTCAGAAATCATTTCCTCATTATTTTACTTTAGATGAGATATATGGTCGTGATCGAGCCACCGAAACTAATGCTGGCAATGCTGATGATGATGAAGAGGACATACGCCTAGAGGACAATACCAATCTCAATTTAGGTGATGACTTAACCCAGGAGCCTTCTGAAGAAAGTTTTAATCACTATTTTTATACAGAACAACCAAATCCACCACATCATATGTCTGGTGATGGCACCCCAAGTATTTCAACGAACAAGATCAAGAAAAGAAAGAGCAAGGAGAAATTATTTGATCACATGTGCTCAAATATTGGGTCAATGGCTGAGTCAGTGGCAGCAATGGTGCCTAAGCTAGATGGTTTGATTAATGTGCTTTCTACTGCAGATAAGGATGTGGCAGATTTACAAGTCAAGTTATATGAAGAGATGATGAAAATTGAGGGCTTAGATGAGGATCAGATATATGATGCCACTAACATATTGGCCACGAAACACGATTTGCTACGTGTTTTTTTTACTATGCCTGATCAACTCAAAAAAGGTTACATCCTGAAGATGCTCCATCGTGGGGTTTAGTTTATATATAAGGTGCTTATGAACTTACTATAGATACAATATTGGGATTTTATATTTATGTTCATGGTTGGTTGCTATTTTGTTTTATGAACTTGTAGTTGGTTGTTTTATATTTATAAATATAAATAATTATATATGCTATAAGTTTTCATAAAAAAATGTGTTAGTGCAAAATGTTATATTTTATTTCCATGATTTACAGGTAGCACTAAAATTTTGAGTTTAATTGAAGAATATTACAATAATATAGTTAAGAAAGTTTAGGTAATATTTTATATATAATTAAAAAAAAATGATTTGATATATCATATAAATTACATAATATCTTCTTCTAAAAAAAAAATAATAAATACAAAAAATGCTTACAATGATATTATCAAATTGCTAAGATTTTTTTTTTTAGCTTATTATGACGAATTACAAGATAAAAAGATAACACTAACATTTTAAACAAAATTTTGTACATTGTAATTAATCCATAATTTTTGTAACTTATACTTAATTCATTCCGATTCCAAAGTAAAGTAAACAGCTTAATGGGAATACTGCTGATTCCGATTCCGATTGCTACAGTTGAAGTAAACAACTTATTCTGATTCCGATACTTCATTCTGATTCCAAGTCATTCCGATTCCAGAGCATTCCGATTCCTCCAAGTGAAGTAAACGCACCATAAAATTTGAATTATGGTTCTAAATATTTTCTCAAAAAAATGGAAAAACTAGTTGATGTAATGTTTTAAATTATCTGTGTTTATTTTGTTTTGAAAATATAATTAGAAAATGTTTACTTTGGGTTGAGATTGTGTGTTGAAATGATTTTGAGATGGATGGGGTGTCCCAGTATAGAAGTTGAGAAAATGGAAATTATATTTGAAGTGTTTCTTTAATTATACAGGTTTTAAGAATTTTGGTTTTCTCAATAAAACAGAGGAAACTCTGTCGGATTTTTACTAAATTATATTAAATTAGTAAATGGATTTTCGTAAATAAGTAATAAAAATATCGTAACGTTCTCCGCCTCGGTTATCAATGTCCGGGATGCCGAGGATTAAGGGGAGGGTGTTACAGAGGCAAGCGGATGTGGTATGCCTATCTTCCACGCGGTTTCATGTGGCCTTTAATAGCTTGGGACCCTCTAGACTCTGCTTTCTAATTTGTTAGGAGACATTACCAATAATTTCCATCAATATTTACTCAAGTATACAAATATTGTATTCCATTCATTTTAAGGTGGTATATTTTATCTAGCTCTATAATTCTTAAATATGTTTGAACCACAAAAGTCCGTCGTGTTTGGTAGTTCAACCGCCGCATGTCTGGGCCAAGATGCCATTTACGCCTTGCTCTCTTGCACCTGCCATATCAATTTCACTTGCCAGATTGCACAACTATTTCTTCAAGTGTTCATGAACTAGATGTAGTTTTGCAAGATCCATTCTTGCAAGTTATCTTACTTTTGTGGTTCTTAGAGACTCATGCCATGAAGATTCAAGTCTAAATGCTTGGCAGAAAACTTTTTGATTGCCTACCAAATGCAAACATGTTTTCATGCAAAGCGCCATTCTCTTCAACAAATATCAAACTAGCACATGGTTGTGCACCCATGTATCCTTACAATAGGAACCCCTTTTGTCAACAACTATGATGATATATATAGGCAACTGACTTGCATTGCCTTTCACTCAACGCAGCCCTTCACAAATCAAAGTTTCAAGAACCATATCACTTCTCAATCTCAATCCTCTCTAGCTAGTTCACAAATTAACTCACAAAATGATGATCAACCCCAAGAAACTTATCAAGCTTGCAAGGAAGTGGCAGAGAGTAGCTGCCTTGAGAAGGAAAAGAATTTCACTACCAGGACTTGACACAAAAGTAGCAGTGGCTGATAAGGGTCATTTTGTAGTCTACACAACTGATCAAAGACGGTTCACATTTCCCATTTCTTATCTCAGTAATCCCATCGTTGCAGAACTTTTGAAGATGTCTGAGGATGAGTTTGGCTTGCCAAGCAATGGACCTCTATCACACTACCTTGTGATGCAGTTTTCATGGAGTATGCAGTGTCCTTGATCGAAGGCTGTGTTGATAGACATTTGCAGGAAGCTTTACTAATGTCCGTAGCTAGCAATAGTTGCTCACTCTCTCATACTTTCCATCATTGTGGACAAACTAGCCAAACAATTACTAGTTTGCAGTCGTTGAGTTGCTGATCAATTGATCTCATATCACACAAATTTTGTAAATGACCCATTTAGTAGATTAATGAATATTATATTAGTTTTTACTAAATTTCTTCATTCATGGTTGTTGAATTTTCTCCTTTTCTTTTCTTGTTTTTATTAGAGATGATGTGAGTAATAATTCAAAACAATTAGATCTAATTTAGTACAAGCCTAATTCAATGTGACATAAAGGGTGTTTGATCTAATAAAATTTTTGGTTTTGTTATGATTGGGGTCAAATTTTCCCTTATAAGTCAAAAATTGCATGGATTATTTAGTCTAAAGTCTTATTTTCTTTTTGTTGTTAAGCTTCTCGCAATTGTGTGATAAATATTCTTTAAAAAAAAAAGTAGATTTTATATATATATATATATATATATATATTTGTACAATATTTTGTTATCAAGCTTTTGTAACTGTGGCCATTGAAAATGAGTGAACATGTTTGGGTTAGTGTAAGCTACCAAATCATTCATATCACAAACGAGAGAAAGACGCTTCAAACAAACCTGTGAAGCAATGAATGTGTAAATTGGAGGGTATCTACACTAGCCAGAGTATTTCATCAAAAATATACACAAATTTGATGAAACAATGCTCATAAATTATTATAATTCTTGGCATAGTATAGATCTTACAAAAATAAACTCCTGAGAAGCATAGTATATATCTTACAAAGACAAAACTCTTGAAAAGCTTACAAATGTGTCAATGTTCGTAGACAACGATAAATCTAGGCATTGTTGATACCGTAGTATGACTCCTGAAAGCTTCCAAATATTATGATCATCGATGTTTCTTGTTATGATCACAAAGATTATTGCTAAGCCAATGTTTTACAATAAAAATAATACAATTAAAACATTTAAACAAAATGTCACCATTAATCTAACTATAACAATGTGATAACTAGTTACATCAAGACAAGGTTGAGACTTGAGATTGATCAGTAAAGAAAGTATAAACCCTCACACCAACATCAATGAAGTGTGTATCTCTTATCGTTGTATAACAGGTCTTTTCTTTATACAAGTTTCATCATGAATTAAATGATTTATGGAAATGAAGCAAATTTACAACAAACTAAGTTTCAAACACTAGGCTTTTCATAAGTTTCCTGGTCCAGGTGATATTATAACCACAATTCAAATTTTATACTCGTTAGAAGCACATGAACTACTGTGAAGTTCTCTTTACAGTATTTCGATATTCAAAAATCTCCAGAAATTTCCCTTGTTCCCTGTATTACAAACTGGGAACTATTGCCAGAACCTCGGAACATCACAACCACAATTTGGCACTCAAAATCTCAACCAAAGCATCTCTACGTTGTGGAACCTTTCCTCACTCCATGTGTTCAAGACTAAGGGCTAATACCAAACAATTTCACACCCCACAATCATGGCCACAATTTGGCAACTGAAATCTCAATCAAAACATCTGTAAGTTACAGAATTTTTCCTCGATCCATGCATTCTAAACTGGAGGCTAGTGCTGGACAATATCACATCACACCTCACAACATCACGGCCACAGAGTTGGCACTCAATATCTCAATCAAAGCAACCCTAAGTTGCCTAACTTTTCCTTGTTCCACGTGTTCTAGACTGGAGGCTACTATCAGATGGTATCACACCTTACAACATCATCACCACAAGTTTGCACTCAATATCCCAACAATCAAAGCACTCTAAGTTATGGAACTTTCCCTAGTTCCATGCATTCTAAACTGGAGGTTACTGCCTATTGCCGGACTGGACAATCACATCTTGCATCATCAGTCATCACAAACACAAATTTGCTCTCCAAATCTCAATTAAAGCATCCATAAGTCATCAAACTTTCCTCATTCACCATGTTCTAAACTGGAAATACTGGCCGACAATATCACACCTCACAACATCTAGAACACAAAATTACCACTCAAAAGTCTCAATCAAAGCACCTCCAGGTCTAGTTCATGAAGGTTTCCCTCGTTCCTCAAAACAGCACCACAGGTCCACAATAAATCGACACTCAAAACCAACTCCTATTCGATCTCCATCAAAATAAATCAAGTATTCAATTCAAAAATCTTAAAAATTTTATATCTTGAAAGGCATATAAATAAACTCAAAACAGAAATCTCAATTCAACCAACAATTATCATCACAACCTCAAAACCAAAATATATCAGAGCTTTATATCCACAATATCGAACCAATAATCATCATTCTCAACACAATCTCAAAACTTAAAAACTAATCATAATTCCCCAACTCTCCCCAACAATGATATAAATTACACTAAACACATCAAAATCTCTCCTTTTTTATCAAAATCAACCCCCCCAAAAACATCAAGACTTGATCGAGTCAACGCTCACCCATTTCCAGTGATGCCTCGTAACACACACCGCCTCCTTCGAAGCCTCACCCCCATATTCCTCAGGCTCCTCCGTGCAGAACTCCCCCGCCGACAGCCCCTCCACCGTTGCGTCCACCGGATACGACTTCGAGTCCCTCTCTTCCACCTTCTTCCTATACGAACCGGGCAAAATCCTCACTCTATCGCCACTCACAACCGAGCCCAGCTCCTCCTTCACGGCCCTGAACACGGCCTCTTCTGGGGTTTCGTCTGGCTTCATCTTCTCCGACAGGGGCCTGCATCGGTCCCTCACATTCCCATCCGACAGCTCCTGCCTTGACTCGACAAGAAGCTTGTCTTCATTCAAAATCCGGACTGTGACGACATTGACGGAGCGGACAGGTGGGGAGGAGTCGGCGAGGGAGGTCTCGCCCTCGGAGAGCTCGAGCCAGAGGTTGTGGACGTTCTTGGTGCCGGGTTTGACGCCCCAGCATGCGAAGGACTCGGAGGGCAAGCGGGGGCGGAGCCACTCTGAGAGGGCTTGCGGGGTGGAAGCGAAGGTGTGTTTTGGGTTTCTGGGGAGAGACATGCTGGGAATTTTGAGGGAGCGACGAGGGTAAAATGGGAAATTGAGTTTGTTGTTGGAGGAAGAAGTGAAGAGGCAAAAGAGGGAGAAGGCGGTGGTGAGGAAGAGGTCAGGCAGGGTTTTGGGCTTGATGTGGTGGTGGTGGGGGGTGGTGGAGAGGGGTTTGGGGTCAGGATGAGACATGCTAATGAATGGAGGTGGTGGTGGTGGAGGAGATGGAGGGTGGAGATGGGGGAAGGTGGTCCATTTGTTATCAATGGGAGGGGAGGAGGGGAAAGATGGGATGGAGGAATAAGAGGTGAGGAATTGAGGGGATTTTGGGATTATATGGATGTTGTTGTTTGTTTTTGTTTTTGTTACTGGTTGTTGTTTACAATTGTGTCTTCATCAATTGAAAATTTGAGTTTGAGAAATAGTAGGAAATTTGTATATGGACGTAGATGATTAGAAGTCTGTTCGGATATCTGGAGATTAATAAATATTATATATGGTTAAAAATCACTTAATCAGAAGAAAAATACACTAATTAGCTAAAAGTTTATACGAGTCTATGGAAATGAATTATTATATGAATGAAAAGCTATTTTGAATTAATTAGAATTTATTAAAATTTATCGAGATAAATTATTATTTGAAAGTATATAAAAATTTGTTTACTATATAAAATAAAATAGAGGTTTGTTGGAACACCTTAAGTTAAAATACTACATGATAGAAAATTCACTAAGATATTAGAAATTTGTCCAGAGGTTGTCTAAGAATGAATACTATGCACAGCCTGAAAATTATAAATGTGAAGAAATAAAATATATTGACCAATTGAATTGTGATTTTTTTCTTTTAGATCTTTATTTCATGCCAAATTAAGGAAAACATATTTGTAGTCCTAGTTTAACCTAACTTTTATTTTAAATGGTATATGAATTTGTATCAAAATCTTATCTGTTAGTAATTATAAAGAAAAAATAATGACCAATGTATATTTTTTATATTTATGTGTGATTAAGATGGAAAAAGGGTATAGATTAAACTCAAGCCACAAATGAATTCGAATCCCAACTTAAAAAGATTTCTTATCCTTGAAAGTTATATTTGAAACCTTATCCGGAATATGTGTCCTATGCTTAGATAAATAGATGAATTAGCCTGCAAAATAAGCAAAGCAAGCATAAGTCCATGTATATTTTCTATTTTGGAATCATTAGCTTCAAAGAATTCTACAAAAAAGGGGAAAAAAAAAACCCAAAAAACAAAAAAACAAAATTTGCCTTTGTATGTTTTAAGTATTATTTGGTTAAAAAGGTTTAGATAAAACTCACATAAAAACTTAAATCGATTGTAAAACCCTCACGCTCAATAAGATCAATTATTATAAATATGGCTAAGATGAATTGTTTAAGGAAACAACTTTCCCAATAAATAAAAAGTCTTTTCACACTTTATAATCTTATTTAGAAATATAAAATAAATTACACAGGCTACTTAAAGCTTCAAGTGAATCTCCAAAAGTTACTTTTGAATAGTATTTACAAACATGTCAATATCTAATGCCCTATCGCGAATCAATGTTTCGATAACTAGGAGTCTAGATGAATTAGCCTGCCAAACTAACCGAAAATATTGGGCTTCTACAAGGAATTGGTTGTTATATTTGGGCCAACCAATCGGCCCAGTACTAATTTGCACGAAAGGACAAATACCAGCTTGCTATTTCCAAATTCAGCCCATTTGGTTTTTATTTTTTCTCTTTTTTAAGTTTTTTTTTTTTTTAAGTATTTTTTCTTTCTAAGTTAACATTAATGAATTAGAGATCTATTGGAAGCTACTGAAATCAAATACTATTTAAATTACTTGCATATTTACTCCTATGAACAAGAGACAATAACTTGGGTAAGAGGCTTTGTTAATACTTAACAAAATCAAACACCACTTGTGCGGTTTAGATACTTATAAAGTTTATTTACTATTTATAGAATTTTGGTTTCATGATTAAAAGACAACAACCCATAAAATAAAAAATTTGTACAACCCTGATATCTATAAAGTTTGTTGGGACCTAATTTTTACGAGCTTACCTAAGTTTATGATCCATCTTATGCTGCTTGTGTATTGAAATTCATGATTTTCAATGTTTGTTTCAGATTGACATCGATTGGATTTACCCAAGTTTATGATTAATGAATAATGATCAATTTGTAGAGATTGATCTTTTAGCTGGACGATTAGAGCCACCTCCTGGAGTAGCTGCTCGTCAGGAATACCATCATTAGTAATTTGGCATATATAATCGCACTAAATAAGAATATTATGTTAGTTGATGGAAGCTTATACTTCCTTCTATTGAATGAATAAATAAGAAATGGCTTTAGTTACTTCCCTTTTATGTATTTATATTATCTTGTCATTAATACATGGATTCGAAACATAAATAATCTAATCAGAGTAAAGATAATTTAAATGTTTGAATAAATGGTTTCTAACATGGTATCAACTGTCATGATAAACACAATGGCTTTAAGTTTGAAGTCCTGAGTGTGAAAACTCAAGTGTTTGATGAAAATATAAAACTGTTCGATGAAATGATTCAAACTTGTCATTAATTGATTGATTGCAGGCAATGACTGTATACACAACAGGTTTGAGGGACTCTTCATACTTAGCTGGAGTCAATCACACAAACATTTTACAAGCTACTGCAGAGGAGCTTGCTATTGATGCCATCGTATGATCATTACTATCTGGGGTGCAGGGGAGATGGCTACTAATGCAAGCAGAGTGGAGTACCCTCATCCAGGTAATGCTCCATTACAAGTGACATGAACTTGGGCTTTAGCTTCCAGTGTCCCGAATTTTGAGTGCTTAGGACACCCATAAACGTATTATATCACGTTACAAGTCAGCCGTCCAGCCTTACACAACATGGAGAAAATGGATATGCATGTTAATCTATGTGAACGGTCAAAACAATTGTCAGGCATTTTTCCATTAAGTTTATGGGTATTTAAGCATTTTAGCATCCTATCCAAAAACAAAATAATATCACCTAGCTGCCATTAACATACAATAATCAAATCTACATTCAATGAGGAAAAAATTAAATCGAAAGATGGAATACTATCAACTAACCAGTATTGAGTACTTCAGCTATACCACCCTCATGTGTACAAAGAAATCTGTGGTTATCCATGATTACTTGCATCACATGACAATCAGATACTCTAATGTCTGTTAAAAAAGAATTAATAACAATTATTGGTTAATATTGAATATATGCAAAAAGAGCACGTAATATTACTATAAGTTTGTAGTCAAAAACACACATTTCAAACAGTTGAAGGAATGTCTTTACCATGGTATTTTCATGATTCAAACACATCATTTGAATCTCTAATCTATATTTTAAACTTATCAAAGGCATATATAGAGTAACAATGCTTTCATTGCGTTAAATGGTAACAATCAATTCCATTGTGATTCTCAATATCTGAAGCAGCTCAATACTTGCAACAAACACACTGAAACTTGGAAAGGTCTAACATGGCATAGGCCTGTAACATAGTTGAGACATAAATTAATATTGAAAAATAAGTAGTATTTATTACATGTTCATTGAATTTTAATAAACAAAACAATACTTTATCCTAGTAGTTAAACAAATTCTAATTAGTTGCGACCATTAAGAAAAATATCTAGCATAAGTAACTAGTAATAGATGGTTATCTTCAATATCAATTATAATTCTATTCACTTAACTTGCTGAGACTGCTGTTAAAGACAGCATAACAAGTTAAACAAAATGCAGCAAGTTTGACACACAGATCAGTGTACACACATCAGTTGCAGCTTTAATTAGTTTCTACATTTTTAATTATAAGGATGATTTACAGATTAAATAAAAGTAAGTAGAAAAGGAGAAGGTTATATAAATGAATCTCATAAATGCAATGTACCATATATAGGTCATATATGATATGTTGATGCAAAGATTTGTTCAGAAGAATATTATTTTGAAAGGATTAGTACTCTGAACTTACTGCTACTCCCTGCTAGACTTTCTCTATTGCCTCACAAGCTGGCACTGGCTTTCAAAATCACAAAACAAAATTGATTAGCTCAATCAACAAAATAATCAGCATGATAACGAGGATTCAGATAAGTTTGCAACTCACCTCCAAATGCGAAATTCAAAGATCCATTAATCTTAAATCTCAGATGCTCATTCCAATGCTAAAACGCAAATCAATTGTTTAGAGACATTATACAAATATTGATGTAGAGTGATTAGAGTACAAGTTGGATTTAGAACATCAAAACTTATATCTGCATACAAGTATAGAAACCATATTAATTCTGGATCACGGAAAAGCAGGAACATAAAACATTTCCTCTTTTAAATTTAAATGAATAGTTGCATTGAAACATATGTGGTTGATTGTTGTTTCAAATTGGAACAACCTGGCAATTAATTATCACACACAGAACAGAAAATAATGGTCAGCAGGGACAAGCTAACCACCACAACAAGTTTAACTATTACTAGAATTTGTTGTATGCAAATTTACTAAGAGATGATGTAACGTTGTTAAGATGACATATAACTGCTCACAATTTGTCAAATACAAAAACATAATGCAGCAATGTTTCATTTGATAGGTTATATACACAAAAGGAAATACATAGGTAATCGGTCTTTATATATATATATATATATATATATAGTGTCTGTAAAACAAAAGGGAACATACATGTTTATGACTTACGAGGAAGTTTCAACTTGACTGGTATGATGATTAACATGAACAATCTGCCCACACCGGCATTGCCATCATGCTGCTTCAAACAGTGGTTTTCTATCTCTGTAACGCATCAGAATATAATGTCATGGAATTAAGAAAAAGATGTTTAAACTTAAGACAATAAAAAACGTACCTACATACCTATTAAATTGGATGAAATTAGAAGTTTTCTGCTAATTGTCACTCGCATATACATCAGGAATATGTGCTATCTTGTACCAATCATCTCCAGTATCCTTCTCACATCGCTTCACCAGTTCAGGGCATTTTCTAATACCCAATTTCTGTAGATTTGTGAGGCCTTGAATGCTTGCCGGAAGAGATGACAACTTCGGGCAATCGTACATTAACAAAGTTTGAAGAGATTTAAGGTCTCCAAGCCAGTTGGGCAATGATGCTAGATTAGGGTAGCCAGATATATACAAGGATTGTAGTGCAGGGACATACTGCAGGGCCTCAGGCAAGATTGCCAACTTAGGTGAATAACTATCGATATAAGCACAACTAGATAATCGCCCACCGATCACTTCAAAGCCAGAGGGATGGTTTCTTGAAGTATATATGCTCGAGTCATCACCAGATATTTCGAACTGATGGAGGAAACTAAGGTACTTAATACCATCTGGCAAAGTCACTAGCTCAGGGCAATCAATAAGAGACAAGGTCTCAAGGCATGAGAGGTGTTGTAACCCCTCTGTCAAAGACGTGAACTTTCTACAACCTAGTAAACACAAATAATTTAAGACTTTTCAGGCCTTCCATCCCCTGCTCCGGAAAAGAATCTAACTCATCGCAGCGAGAGATAATTAATGTTTCAAGAGCACTGAGGCCGAATAGTTCTGTGGGCAAACACTTCAGCTTTCCGAAATAAAAAAAAGTAAGTCTCTTCAGGGAGGTGAGGTTTAGCAGCATACCATGTGGAAGATAAACCAAATTATCGTAAATTGAAAGTGAAAGGGAGATAAGGTTTTTAAGGTTTGAGATCGATCCCAGTACCTCATTACAAGCTGAAACATATAAATCATCTACTGAGGGAAGATGTGGCAAGGTCATCAATTTAGGGCATTTCCAAATATATAAGTGCTTAAGACATGGGAGGAGCTCCCTTCCATCCTCTCTTGAGAACCTCTTCAAACTCGGCAAATCATCAATGTTGAGGCTTCGCAAAGATGGGAATCTTCTCATCATTCCACCACCTGGAAAATAATCATCAATATATATCACCTTACTCATTCCACGTAATGTAAGATCTCGAAGAGAAGGTAGTATTGCTAAAGGAGGAAGTTGAGAACAATTATGACAGTCCTCAAGCCGAATTTCAACAACATTATTTAGAGTGTTGCCCCTCATCCAAAAAGGAAATTTGGTGCCTTTGTACCCTGATATGGAAAATTGTTTAAGGTTTGTGTGAGGTTGAATCGCTTCAAGTACCTTTTCAACATTTTCTTGTGATTCATTATGACTATCATTTTCCCAAGATAAGGACAATCCTTGGAGATTTCTTTTTCCAACCAGATTGGCTTCTTTGGCATCAAGTGGATTCTCGACTCTCTGAAGGTGCTTGATAAGTAAGTTTCCACCAAGATTTAGGCCTTTCAATTCAGTTAGGTGACAACCTTTTTTCTTGCTCACAACAAAGCAAGATAAGGTCTTTAGGCAAGTGATTTGCCCAATTTGTGACGGCATTTCAGATAATGCGTCACAGCCATCCAAGTAAAGATGTCGAAGATTCTTCAAATATCTCATATGCTTCGGTAGCTTTTGAAGATTGCAACAATGACTTAATTTCAAAGTTTGCAAATTAAAAAGAGTACAAATTGATTCAGGAAGCATTTGGATGTGGCCGAAAGAAAGGTCTAAGTATCTTAGATGTTTTAAGTGGCTAATTAAAGACTCCAACTTCGTCAGTCTAAAGCATCCTGCACCACACACTCTTAGAGAACTTAATCTAGAGAAGTCACAAGAAAACTCAGTACACAAATGAGTTGATCCTACTAGGAATGTTCTTAAGTTTTCAACTTCATATAAAGCTTCAGGTGCGCAATATGATTCGTGTGAATTATGGACTGACCAGTAATGCAAAGTTCGTTTTGAGATATTGATTGAGCTTTCAATCTTTTCGGTAAGGCATTCATCCTCCATGATAGATTGTGCAAGATCATGAACCAAGTCATGCATTTTGAATCTTTTAGTGTAGCCATAGTAATCTGCTCCAAGGTCTTCAAAAAAAGAACGCCAACATAATTCGTTGCAGATTTCATCACCAATATCTTCAGGATCTAATTTTTCAGTGAAAGGAATAAAGTCATTGGCCATCCAAAGTTGAATTAGAAGTTCCTTTTCAAGTACAAAGTCCTTTGGAAAGAGAGCACAAAAAGAAAAACATTGTCTTAATTTTGATGGTAAATTGTTGTAACTGAGTTGTAAAGCTGGCAAGATTGAATTCTCATGTTGTGGTAAATTCCAAAGTTCGCTTTCCACAACAGAAAGCCACTGCTTTTCCTCAGTTTTATAGCTCATCATGCTCCCTAATGACTTTATAGCTAAAGGTACACCTCCACACTTCTTCACTATCTCCTTTCCTAATGCAACGAGGTTTGAGCTTTCTTGTATCCCATGTCTAAATGCACGTTCGCTAAATAATGACCAACAATCATCCTCCATTAAGCCAGATAATTGATGCAGAGACTCCGTTCCCATAATTGACGCAACTTTTTTACTTCGAGTAGTCACAATGATTGAAGCACCTCTTGATCCACAAGCCAAAACGTCCTGTAACCCATCCCAATTCTCTTCATTTTCGTTCCACACATCATCTAGAACAAGCAAATACCTTCGCTCATGTAGTATGTTTTGAAGGCGTTTCTGCAGAGGGTCTAAATCTAAGACTTCACAAGAGGCTCCAGTTGCGGATTCAATTATAGCTTTGATTACTCTTTTGACACTAAAATCCTCGGAAACACAAACCCAAATTCTTAACTCAAAATGGCTCTTAATCCTCTCATCATTGAAGACCATCTGGGCAAGTGTTGTCTTTCCAAGCCCCCCTAATCCAACAATAGGATACACCGAAATGCCATCACAATCAGCAACTTTCTCCACTAAACACTCAACAATTCTTGCTTTATCTTCATCTCTTCCGTATACTAGAGATTGAGTAGGGATGGAACCAGTTTGACGGCTCTCTATGACGTCAAAACGCCTCTCAGCTCGTCCCTCAATCAAATGAAACTTCAAACGCTCTTCAGCAATTTCAACTAACCTCTCCCATATGTTTCTCATCCTACTGCCAATCTTGCGACGAAACAACATATTATGTGGATGCAAAGAACTCAAGAATGAAGTACGTACCTTATTGATCAAGCTTGAATTTTGACCAACAGACTCCGACCGAGCAGCTTCTGTTGCATATTCATCCAAGATGTCATCAACCTTATAAGCTGCATCTTTGAGCTTCCGCAACCAATTCTTAAGAGCCTTGTTTTGTGTTTGTTTCTCCTCTGCATCTTCAAGCACGTCCTTAATGGTTGAAAGCAAGCTTGCAAGTCTCTTCATTTCTTTGTCAACACCCCACATCAACCCAACCTCCGTTCGAATGAGCAAGTCCAGTTTCTCCAACATAAATTGAAGAAAAGCTTCAGCCATTTTTCACAGCAAAGTTTGAATTCAAAAGCTTCTATAAGAGATCAGTGATTGCAGGTACATAGTGGTTGCTCGGAGAAGGTAATATAGGAAGACTCGTATGTACTAGTCACTAGCAAGTCAAAGTGAATTAATGTAGTTGACAAAGTCAACAAGAAACCGGTAGCTATGTCTCGCCTCGTAATAGTACATGGAAATTGAATGGAAGGTATAAACTTTTCTTGATTGACTAATTGTTGAGAATGTAATAATGTCCTCCGTGATGAGGCCGCCACAAATGACTTTAAAAATAAATATTTTAGAAGTACACCTTTAATAAAAAATTATTAATTATTTAATTATTAATTTAAAAATTTCTTTTAAATTATAGAATGTTTGATTAAATTATTTTTAAAGTATTTTTAAGATTGTTAATTTATAAAAAAATAATAAAATAGTATATTATTTTAGAAATATAATGACTTCAATATTAACTATAAAAAATTAATCAATCAAATAATCAATGATTACATAATATAAGTATATTTTTAAAACATATATTTTTAATAAAATAGATGTAAAATTTTATTTATTTATTTTTTATTTTCAAAAGAAAAATGTTTATTTAGATTTGTTAATAAGGTTTTATATCTTCAATGAACTAATAACAATATCAATTGTATTATATATATAACAAATATGTATATATTAATGAACTAATAACAAAATCAATTGCATTAGATATGTAACAAATATGAAATATAATATTCATGACAATAAAGGGTAAAAAAAATACAATAAAAAATATAAAATATAGAAAATTTATCAGTTAAAGAGGAGTTCTCAAAGGTTTTTATAAAATAAAAAGTGAATGAAATTGGAGGTTACGTGTTTATATTTATAAAGAAAGTGTAATAAAGTTATAAGGGTATAAAGATATTAACAAAATAAAATGAGGGTATAATAGACATTTTAATCTTTTAAAAACACTTTAAAAGATTTACTTGGAGAAGCTCAGATTTTGAGCTTCTCCAAGTAGACCTTTTTCAATTTTTTTAATTCCTTAAAAGTTCTACTGGGATGTCAACCAAACGACGTAAAAATAATTAAGTAGAGTTTTTAACATTAAAAAAATACTTTTGACTAGTAGATAAGTTGTATCAAACATACACTAAATGCAAGCACCACTAGTGCTGGTTTCTTGTGTTAAAATAAGTTTCATCCCTTGTGTATATAGCAGGGGCAGCAATATAAATAGCTCAAATGTGTAACATCAATCCAAATAATAGAATGCTTATAAATTGCCAAGCAACTACCTTTCATTTAATTTGATGTTTGAAAGTGCCATTAGTATTTTAGGTACTTTCACTAATAAGCATAGGGCATCAAGTAGAGTAAAAGAACAGATGCCCACAAAACTTGAATAATATTTAATTTGTACGGGCTGATTGGTATTGTTTTTTTTTTTTTTCATTTTTCATTTTTTCATTTTCAAAATAGTTTTTATACTTTTTGGATCCAAAAATGCATCTAATAGCATTTAAAAACAATATTTCTAGAATGAACACACAAAAAAACAATTTTGGTAGAAATATTTTGAAATAAAACAAAAAAAAAAATGAAATCAAATTGTATGTATTAACAATAACAACAACAAAAACAACAATTGCATACAATAATAATAACAGGGGAAATCACCAAATAAAGATAATAATAAATTTATATTGAATTGTAATGAAAAATGAGAAAACAACTATTAAAAAATGAGTAATCAATGTTAAGTTTTGCAAATATTTTATCCAAATGATGTGACATATAAAATTATTGATATCATATTAATTATCATATCATCTTGTAATACATATGATATCGACTGTTTACATATCATATATCTTATTGCAAATAGATAGTTTTTGGCATGAAAAGATACTATGGCAAGCCTTATATCTACTAGTTGCTATCCAGTAATTGACAATAACAACTAGCAATGACAGTGGGTCGGGTTAGAGTGAGTTTGCCCAAACCCACACCCGAACCATAAAAAAAATTGCACCTGCACCTCTAAACTCTGTGGGTTCAATTGCCAGTGTAGGATCTATCCCACCTGCAAACCCCTATCGTTTACAAATAATAATAATAACCATCATCATCATCATCATACAAATTTTCGTATAAACTTGTTCCTCAAACATCACGTAATAAGCACATATGATGAAATAATTTACAAATACTAACAATGACATCAACCACAAAATAGAATTAAAATTAATAATCCAGCCTAAAAATATTAGGCTCTAATATCTAATGTAATAAATTCAAAATAAAAGATACAAATACATAAATCCACATACAACACAAAATATGTCAGAGTATTGACTAAATACATAATAAATTTAAACATCAAACAACATAACAAACAAATGCCAAAGCTTTTATACAATTAATAAATACAAATCGTATTTAATATTATATTTAAAAAAATTTAATATTGCAAATTCAAAAATGAGCGTGCGGATTTTTTCAACACTCACATCCAAACTTGAACTTCCTTCAAGTTTGAAATTTAGCATCCACATCTATCCACGTCAATTTAATTAAACTCACACGTCTATTGCAGGCTGAAATCTACGGATTGTGGGTGAAATTGTTGTCCTTATTAACAATCGATAACAGAAAAGAAATTGAAGGCATTTAAAAGTAGCTGGCTATTTCCCACAAAGTTATAATATTCCTCCCATTGACACAATGAAATTTCTTCAACAATACTTGAGTGATTGCATGGAATATTGGAATATCAATTGAAATTTCAAGTCATTTTCACTTGTAAGTTGGACATCCAAAGTTTTTTAGCGGTTTAGATTATATTGGAGACTTGGAAAATTACCGAGGGAATGATTAGACAGCGAACAACTTTGTGATAAGGTCCCCATAGATGACTTGGAAATTCAAACGTATTTTCTCCTCCACTTATCTATTATCTATTATATATATAAAAATGTGGTGAGGGTGATGAACAGGACATAATTCTAGACCCCTCAGTTTTCTTTGAAAAGTGATTTTCGATTTACCCTCATTTTGTTTGAAAATATAATTATAACTTTACCCTTCTCACTGACTCCCCTTTTTGGTGTTCTTCATGGTTCAATCACCATCGCCAAACCAACATGTACAACACTATTGCTTATCATCACCTATAATGAGTGTTTAACACCCATCATTTATACCACCAAACACTAAATGATAAACCCCGATCCTAGTTTCCTCGGAGAATTCATTTCCAGTAATCGGATAGAGGATAAAAAGTCCAGAAATAGTGCAAAGGGCTCTATTAGAATTTGATTATATTTATAAGGCCCTAAGTGTTGTGTCAGGAAAAAATGAGAATTTTCGATAAATAATGTTCGGATTCAGAATGAATAGTGATTTTTCTGAAAAAGATCCGAAATTAGTGTTTAAGATCGAATTTGGACCCGGTTATATTGTTTAGGGTCATAAATTGAGATTCGGTGGGAAACGGGAGTTTTCGGTGAATAGTATTTTTCAGATGAAAATTTTCGGATGAATAGTAAAATTTTAGATATTGACCTTAACAGTCGAAAAGGTCAAAAAAGAGTAGGAGAGTATAGAGAAACAGAAACGGATAAAAAAGAAGACCATTTGAGTCAGTTTTAAGCGATCTAAAAAAAATTACGATATTGCCCTTTTGAGAGATTAATAGGTTTTAATGAGTTTAAACTCAATTGAATTTTTTTCGAAGCATGAAATTGATAGATAAGACACCCAATTAAAGTATTTTATGATAAATTTGAAGATTAGATGATCATGGAATATTTTCAGAATATTTTCCGATCAAAGTAAAATTAGATTATAAAAAGGGCAAAATGGACATTTTAAGTTAAGTATGCATGGATCACGCATGAGCATAATATGCAGAAGTTTCAAGGAGTGTAACCCAAGTGAATGAGAATGGGATAAAGAGAATAGACATAAAAATCGAATATTTAAGCTATAGATACGTATAAAAAGTTATCAGTTTATTCAACAAGATTTCAATTAGAAACATTTTTTTTATCAAGTATATATGAGAGGTATTAGGCCGAAATTGAAGCCTATAAAGTTAAATTGGCCATAAGATATGTGTAGAATATTTGTGGAATATTTTTCGAAAGGATTAGGAATGAATTATATGTTAATCAAGCGAGGCGAGCTCACGGAATAAAGTAAAGGATATTTTACTTTAACCAATGGGAAAAGAGATAAATGACTTGAAAAGTAGTGGCTATGGATATGCCACATGTCATCTATTGATTGGTTGAAAAGATAAATGGATGAGAAATTGATAAGTGGACCAATAGAATTAAAAATTATATATTTTTGGATATTAGTGAGATTATTGAAAGTTTGAGGCATTAAATGAAGTTTTCTTGAGGACTTAATTGTAATTGAGCAATAATATATATAAAATGATTTTGTCTCATTAGGAGACCATTTTGATCGTGAAAACAGAAAGGAAAGAGAGAAAAAGGAAGAGAAAAGCCGAGAGAGAGAGAGGGAGAAAAGAGGAAGATCTAATCCGATTTTTGTCATGGTTCCTTGACGAAAGTTGTTCCTCGTCACCTCCTCTAGCTAACCCCCAAATTTGAAGCGAAAAGATCGCCTATTTGGTGAGTTATGTCAGTTTAAAATTTTATGTATCATATGAAAATCCATTCTCTCTCTAGTTTCTTTTTCAAATTTTAGTTTAAGGATGATAAGAGGGACTTGTAAGAATGATTTTGGTATAATTTGTGAGTGATTTGGTGGAGTAAAAATGGGTAAAAGAGAGAGAGAAAGTCTTGACAAAAATGGGTTTTTATGGGATCCGAATTCGTTTTCGAATCTAAGGCTTTAGATGGAAGTTTTAGGTGTTAGAAAGTAATCTTATGAAGTTAGATTTCGAAAACGAAAAGTTTAGGATCGATTTCGGAGCTAAACGGACGAGTTGAAGGGTGTTTTTCAAAATCCTTCCAAATGTGTTCGTTTAACGTTCGAAACGATTTATTTAATCATGGTTGGATGTTAGAACACTAGAGAATTGATTATTGAAGTTGTCGGATGTTCAAAACGAAAAATAATTTTTATTAGTAAGCGAAATCGAACGAATTTCGTTCGATGCATCCGACGATGAAATTGAGTATACTGAGGTATTCCTAGGAAAGAATAAGTAGGATTCATGTAGAGAAAGCGGATTTCGAAAACCCCAATTGAATAGAAATTGAAATCCGAAAGTTTAGGCGTTAAAGGGTATTAATAGAGTTAAATGAGATTTTATTGATTTTGAATGTTATTTGAATGAGTTAAGTGACCCTAAATGAATATTTGATGTTTTAGGGTAAAAGCGGAGAGCTCTAGAGACATACGGAGAAGGATCGGATTCTATCCGATGACGTGTTGTAAGTTGAAATACAAGTTTTTAAAGTTTATATTTTCTTAAAGTTTATTTAAAGTTAAAAGAATTTATTATAAATAGTTATTCGTTTATTAATTGAATTTATATTATAATTCTAGCATAAAGATTTTAGTTTATTATTTATGTATATGAGAATGTGCTAAAATTAAAGATTTTAGGCTTATTGCCTTAAGATTTAGAATATTTCAGTGAATTAAGAAAAAGAGATTTTAAATAGCCTATGGTTTACCCTAGCCCCAGTTTAGTGCCCGGCCGAATGCCCTATGCATGATACGGTAGATGAGAGGAAGTCAGTCAGTGAGATTTGAGTCTAGTCGACTCTTGTGTGAGCGAGGCATGAGTGATCCGTATGCACGTATAGGGTAGTGTAGTCGGTCCGCAGCGTGGGCCCGCTTTCGGCGACTACACATGGTAGATTCCCCACTCCTAGTGGTTAGCGAGATTTTATATGCTACCACGTCAGGAGTAGATATTCCCTGGGTTACCATGTAGGCGAGCATCAGAAAAGATTTTAAGAAAAGATTCCAGAAAGTGTTTTAGAAAAGAATATTAGAAAGCAAATTAGTTTTTAAAAAAAAAACTGTTTTTGGGAGAATACGTTATACAGAAATGAGTTTTAGTTTATATAAATTATACCACTCACTGAGTTATACTCATAGTTTTCTTTAAATGTTTTTCTTAAAAATTCTCCCACAGACGCAGGAGCTAATCGTCCAGCAGATGAGGTTCAGTCAGACGTGCAGTGGACGTGCAGGACGACACTTATTTTGACCATGTATATGTATATATATATATAGTTGTAAATAGTTAAAAGAAATAGTGGATGCATTAGTTAAAAATGTTTTATCAAAGTTTTCTGAAATTCAGTTTTCATATTTTATTTACTTGTTTGTGGTTGCGTTGTAAGAAAAGAGTTGGAGGCTTTAGAAGTTGAGAAACTGATTTCATAGAAGTGTTTTTATAAACTGTATTTGAAATTTGCAGGGCGGTATATTCGAAAAACAACCGTTATGCTGCCCAAATTTTTATTAATCTGTTTTATAAATGTTCAAAATAAAAAGAAAAATTTTTCCAAGTTTCCACTTCAACAGAAAGTTTTGAAAAGTAAACGGCGTAGCTTTATGGGAACTTTCCAGTTGGATTAGATATCCACTGGAGGGCTACCGTATGGCGGCCGGCAGGCCTAGTAAGGAGAGGGGCCTGTCACTAAACCATCGTCATCACCATTGATCATACACAACAATCATCAAACTAAATTAATTAAATTAAATTTATTAGTATTTAACAACAAAAAATTTAAAATTAAAATAAAAAAGACATGATATTTTGGATGGATTCAAAAGGTCTTCATCTTTTGGATCCAAAAGGATTTGATAGGCATACAAAAAAGGATGAAACCAGAGGGTGAAAGGGAAGAGAGCGACACTAAAGTGAGGAGAGGGAAGAGACAGTGACGCCGGAGGTGGAGAGGGAAGAGAGAACAATGTTGGAGGGTGGAGAAGGAAAAGAGAATGATGTTAGAGAGTGGAGATATCGGGAGTGACATATCTTGCATACATGAATGGAAAAAATGAGAAGAAAAAGGAAAGAAGACAAAGGACGCACTGTGGTTGCGGAAGAACGCACGATGGTGGGAGAAAATAAGGAGGAGAAGAAGAAGAAATCGTCTGATGGTTTGAGAGAGAGAGAGAGAGAGAGAGAGAAAGGAGAGAGAGAGGGTAAAGAGCGGTAGAAAGAGAAGAAGTGGTAGGATTCGTGTGTAAGATTGTACATATATTATGGAAAATTACATAAACATCCCTAAGGTTTGTTAAAAATTATGTTAATATTTAATTTTTGGCCCTTAATATTAAAAAAAAAAAAACAATTTATGCCCTCTAATTTTAAAAAAATTAATATAGTTTCCTCAAAAATAATACTAACCGATTAATCATTGATCACTCTTCGAGCAATCGATAAATCACTAACTGCTACTATGTCGATCAATTAGTGAGTAACGATTTTTGGAACCATGGAAATGAATGAATGGGAAGGGTTGGTGAGAATAAGGGTGATGATGAAATTGTGCTATTTATATAGGTGGGTTAGATGTATACCAAGTTTTATCATCCAATCCATTCATCAACTTAATACATCAGCGCCAAATGTCTTCATCCAGTCCATTTATTTTTATTTAATATTAAATTAAAAATTAAATATAATATATAATTACTTAAACGCTCTTACAACTAATAGATCTGTCATTTTCTACATGGAAAGCATTATTCACTAATGTTTAGTTTATTTTTGGATAATAGTTTGGAAATCAAGGGTGGTTGACTTTGATTTTCATTCCATAGGGTAAAATGATAATATCCCATATTTTATTTATTGATTTTAATATTTTATTTATTTATTTTTAAAACATCTTTGAACATAATGATAAGTACAATAATATTTTGAAGGCAAATGAGTCTTTCTATAATTCTACTATTATCAAAGGGATAATTGGATCTTTTCATCATGAATTAGTATTAGATTGTTAATTTTTTCACCTATTTAGAACAAAACAGGGGGTAAAGTGTTTAATATTATTCTATCAGCATAAGGTTTAAATATATCAAAGGTTTAGTTTTTTTTTTTTTTTTTTTTTTTTGAACAAATCAAAAGTTTAATTATTATTAGCACATGTATGTCTCTTTATATCAAATGTTTTATTATAATTAGATTGTTAGTACTTAAATAACTGGAGAATTAACAATATTTTTTACTTACCTTATTATCATAAGGTTTAACTAAAACATTTACTTTAATTATGAAACAAAAATGAAGATTTAATACATTTTTATCCTATACATTGATAAAGTTGAGTGATTATAAAAATTACATCAAATATTTCATATTTAAAATAGAGTAATTAAATAAATAAGCATAATAAAGAGAAAATTTATTCATAATTAAATTTAGAATTATTATTTATGGTTTTATATATATATGATAATAATTTCAGTAAAAAAAATATATTGTTAATCCGGTAGTTATTTTTAAACATCCAATCATATCATTATAAATAATAATATTTAATTGTTGTAACATTAAAATCTATTTGATAAAAAAAATAAATATAACTTCAAGCACGTGTCTTACACGTGCAACCAAAACTAGTCTATATAAAAAATGGGATGAGGAATCAGAACAGTATCAAATTCTAGACCCCCTGAAATTTATTTGAAAAGGAAATTCTTTTTTTGCCCTTGGTGTTTGTTTGAAATGGAAAGGGCAAAAAAGTCATTTAATTTTATTGTATTTTATTATTATTATTATTATTAATTGCCCTTTTTACCTTCAAATGAGATGAGAACAATGAATGGGGCAGAATTCTTAACCCCTTGTTTTTCTTTGAAAAGTGATTTCCAATTTTATTGCCATTTTGTTTGAAAATATAATTACATCTTTACCCTTCTCACTGGCTTCCTAAAGATGAATGTCCATTTTTTGGTGTTCTTCATAGTTCAATCACCACCTCCAAACCAACAACACTATTGTTGTTCATCACCTATAATAGGTGTTCAACACCTATCACTTACACCACCAAACACTAAACCATCGTCATCACCATTCATCAAACACAACAATCAATAAACTAAATTAATTAAATTAAATTTATTAATATTTAAGAACAAAAAATTTAAAATTAAAGAAAAAAAAAAAGACATGATATTCAGGATGGATCCAGAAGGTCTCCATCTTCTGGATCTAAAAGGATCTAATAGACATGCAAAAGAGGACGACGTCAGAGGGTGAAAGGGAAGAGAACGACGTTGATGTGTGAGAGGGAAAAGAGAGTGACGTCGAAGGTGGAGAGAGAAGAGAGAACGATGTTGGAGGGTGGAGAAGGAAGAGAGAATGATGTTAAAGGGTGGAGATATTGGCAGCGGTAGATCCTACACACATGAAACATAAAAAATGAGAAGAAGAAGAAAAAAAGGCGCAGGACGCACGGTGGCGACAAAAGAATGCACGGTAGTGGCGGAAGAACGCACGGTGGCGGGAGAAAATGATGAGAAAAAGAAGAATAAATTGTCTGATGGTTTGAGAGAGAAAGGATAGAGATGGGGTAGAGAGCGACAGAAAGAGAAGGAGCAGTAGGGTTTGTGTGTAAGATTGTATATATATTAAGGAAAATTACACAAAAATCCCTGAAGTTTGTTGAAATTATACTAATATTTAAGTTTTGGCCTTTAATGTAAAATAAAAATTAATTTATGGCTCTCTAATTTTAAAAATTAATAAATGTTCCTCAAAGTAGTACTTATCGATTAATTGTTGATTACTCGCCGAACAACCAATAAATTACTAACTGCTATCCTGCCGGTCGATTAGTGAGTAATAATTTTTGGAACTATGTTGATGAATGAATGGGAAGGGTTGGTGAGATTAAGGGTGATGATGAAATTGTGCTATTTATATAGGTGGGTTAGATGGATATCAAGTGTTATCATCCAATTCATTAATCAACTTAATAGATCAACACTAAGTGTCTTCAATCAGTCTATTTGTTTTTATTTAATATTAAATTAAAAATTAAATATAATATATAATTACTTAAATGTCTTTGCAACTAACAAATCTGTCACTTTCTACATAGAAAACATTTATTCACTAACGTTTAGTTTATTTTTCGATAATAGTTTGGAAATCAGGGATGGTTGACATTGATTTTCATTCTATAGGATAAAATGATAATATCCCATATTTTATTTATTGATTTTAATATTTTATTTATTTAATTTTAAAAACATCTTTGAACATAATGGTAAGTACAATAATATTTTGAAGGCAAATGAGTCTTTCTATAATTCTACTATTATCAAAGGATAATTGGGTCTTTTCATCATGAGTCAGTATTAGACTATTAATTTTTTCACATATTTAGAATAAAACAAAGGGTAAAGTGTTTAATATTATCTATCATCATAAGGTTTAAATATATTAAAAGTTTAGTTTTTTGTTTTTGAACAAATCAAAAGTTTAGTTATTATTAGCACATGTATGTCTCTTTGTATCAAATATTTTATTATAATTAGACTATTATTACTTAAATAACTAGAGAATTAACAATATTACTTACATTATTATCATAAGGTTTAACTAAAACATTTACTTTAATTATGAAACAAAAATGAAATTTAATACATTTTTATCCTATACATTAATAAAGTTGAGTGATTATAAAAATCACATCAAATATTTCATATTTAAAATGGAGTAATTAAATAAATAAGGATAATAAAGAGAACTTATTTACAATTAAATTCAGAATTATTATTTATGATATTATATATATAATAATAATTTCAGTTAAAAAAATATTGTTAATCCCTGTTATGCCCGTTTTCATGATATAGACAAATGGGCCACTGAAAGCCCAAGAGATGAGTACAGTAACGAAAAGCCCAAAAAGCCAGTTCTCAGGTCACGATGACGAACTCGTTAGATCCTCTAGCTCGTGCCTATGATAAGTCTACTGTAGTGGGCTCTCAGCTCGCCCCCATGGCAAATCCATTCTAATGCACTCTCAGCTCGTGTCCATGCCAAAGTCTATCTCAGCATATCTTTAGCTCGTAGAAACGAACAGATCAGATCATCGAGCTCGCTTCAAGTAATCCCTCAAGAAGCAGATGTCAGATCATCCTGATTTCTTGATTTCATGCCAGTGCGATCTCTACAGTTCCCAAGAGACATTTAATGCGGTGACGGTTGTGCATTTAATGCGGTGAAGACTTTACATGAAGTATTTAATGCAGGGATGGGCATGAAAGAATGATTATGTGCAGTAATAATAAATGCAGTATGACCAAAGTTAGATTAGTTGAAAATAATGATAACCTGTAATATGTAAAACATTCAATTGTAATCTCCCTCCCTCTATAAATAAGGGTGAATTTCATTGTAAAAAATAAGTTCAGATTAGTATTACCATCATTCTGTCAAAATATATTCAGAGTGTCTCATGGACGTAAGCACACTTGCCGAACCACATAAAAACCGTTGTCTTTACTTTGCTCCCATTCCTCATTCTCTGTTCTTAATTGTTTCTTAACTACCTTCACCAACCTTAACCAATAATTAATTTTCTTTGCTATCATTCACCAACCTTAAACATTATTTATCCTCATTTATTATCAGAGTTGTAGTTTGGGTCGTTGAATTTTCAGGTTGATCAATTCCAAACATCGACATCTTTTGACGCTAAAAGGAGGGCTCAACTGTGACTTTGAAACCTTTTCTTTAAGCACTTAAATTTCAACCAACTGTAATGGCTAAAGTAAGAACGATCAAGAGTGTTGGCATGGTAGATGAGCAAACCGAGGGTCAAGAGGACCAGCAAAGCACTTTGCGGTCTAAGGGAAATGAAGTTCACGAATGGCAACAACGTTAGGAAGCCTTAGAAAACACAGTAAGACATTTTAATGAAATAGCTAAGGCACTGACAGAAGCTCAAACCCAGGCCGCATGGAGAGGAGTTGAGGATGCTCCTTTAAGAGAAGCTTGCCAGCAACCTACAGATGAAGTCTTGACTTTAGAAGGTGGAGCTGGCAACGAAAAGCCGTTATCTAAAGAGTTAGTCTGCTCCTCAAGTTTGAACCCGAGAGGGGACGGGAGACTAGCTAGAGAGAGGGAAACTACACCCCACCTCGCAGACTTAAGAGTGAGGGTGAGTCGTGATGATAGCCGGCATATATGAGTTAATCAGGGGCATAAGGAAGCTCATGAGCGTCGTCATGATTATGAGCATGAGCCTTGAAAGGCCTACGATAGGTAGAAAGTTTTAACTGGAGACGTAGGTCACAAGGCCATTACTCGGGCAAGTAGGAAAGCACAAGTAGGCGGTCCCTATCCAGATGATCCGGGCCCCAAAATCTATTGGTGGAAGAATTGTTGCATGAGATCCAGCAACTAGAGGAGCGACCTGAACCCCAGAATCAAGAGGAACGTCATGATAAGAAGGTCCCATTCATTATAGAGATTGAGACAGAACCCTTACCCCCAAAATTCAAACTTCCTAATATTTCATCCTATAATGGAAGAAGTGACCCTTACGACCATCTTGATGCGTTCAACATATAAATAGACCTTCAGACAAACAACTAGTTGGTCAAGTGCCGAGTCTTCCCGACCACTTTAGAGGACGCTCCGCGATCTTAGTTCAAAAGCCTCCCAGCTCTCAATATAGGAAGCTGGAAAGAGTGTAAGCAAAAGTTTCTCAATTAATACAAGGCCCTAAGAAGGTAGCACTCGCATCCATGCTATCTTGTTACGATCTTCCAGAGGCAGAACGAGTTCTTAAAAGACTACATTGCCCGATTCAGGGACAGGGTAAGCAATGTGGAAACTCCTTCATATGAGAGCATTCTGATTGCGATCTCGGCAAGGCTTAGGAAAGATGGAAAACTCTATGAGAGCATATACGAGTCCCTAGTGAAAGACCATGGTAAATTTTATGAGCGAGTTGCCAGAGAGATACGATGGGAAGAAGCCTTTGGGCCCAAGAAGTTTATTACCCAACGCAATGAGGCAAGTAGTTCCTACCAAAGGAAAAGGAAAAATCATAGTGGGAGTGGGAATGGCAAGTAGAAAAATCACTCCGCCAACATAATGGCAAAGCGAGTTGGGCCAGAGTCAAGAAAAGAGCGACCTCAACCTCTAGGTCAATATGGAAACTACAGCGTCCTGTTAGACACATAGGGTAGAATCTTTGCCATAGAAAGAAGCAGAGAGGATTTCGGAAAGCTGAACCCCACAAATGTCCCAAACAGGCTCTGAAATCCGAGGAAGTTTTGTGCCTATTACAATAAAACTGAGCACAATACTTCATATTGCTGGCAACTAAAGGACGCCATTAAAGACCTGATCAGATGAGGTCACTTGGGAGAATATGTAGTGCGACTTGAGGATCAACGACCTCAGCAACAATGTCCTCGACTTCAACATCAATAGCCCTAGCGTGCTCTCGAACAAAAACATAAACCCACGGTAAAAACTATCTTTACCATACATGGTGGTCCCTATATTACAAGTACATCTAATAGGTCGCACCAACGATATGTGCGAAAAGCTAATCATGCCTTGCTCACAAGTCACAACGGATTGAAGGGACTTGCAAAAAAAGCAAAAATGACCTCGGATGACATCATATTCACAGAGGAGGATGCAAGAGGTGTATGCTAGCCCCATAATGATATGCTAGTCATTTGAGCCAAGATTAGCAATGCAGAGGTGCGACGAATCATGATCGACATAGGGAGCTCGGTCAATGTTATGTATAGAGACTTTTTGGACCAGATGGGGCTGAGAGTAGAATAGTTGATGCCTTCCTCAAAGTCTCTTTACTCCTTCATTGGAGATGTTGTGACACCAGTGGACCAGATCAAATTGCCACTCACTTTTGGGGAACTAGGTCGATAGGCCACCATCTTAGCAGATTTCTTGATTATTGACTGCCCATCGGCTTATAATATGTTCCTGAGAAGGTCCTCGATGAACGACCTGGATATGGTCACCCCTATCAAGACCCTCACGGTCAAATTCCTAACCCCTAACGGGTTATGATGCGTCCTAAGAGAATAGACACTGTTATGAGGATGCTCTGAAAATGGGGGTTAAGAGAAAGAAGTTAAACGTGATTTCAGGTGGCGAACCACGAGTTGCGACCAAGAAAGAGGTAAGTCACGACCTCAACCCTCGTGAGGTGGACACAGACCTAGCTACTAGGCTAATCGAGGAGCTAAAAGATGTGCAGGTCAACGAAGTAGACTTTAAGAAGTGCTTGAACCTAGGACAAGGCCTAGCCCTGGAGGTCAAGACCCAGCTCACTAATTTCCTAAAGGCGAACTTAGATATTTTTGGGTGGAATCATTAAGATATGGTGGGGATAGACTCCAAAGTTATATGTTACAAATTGAGCATAGATCCTCACCATAAGTTAGTTCGCCAAAAAACGAAGCCAATGACACCAGAATGGTATGACGCCCTAAAGGAGGAAGTGGAAAAGCTACTGGCCAATAAGTTCATCTGCGAAACCCACTATCTCACCTGGGTCGCCAATCTGGTCCTCGTGAAAAAGAATGATGGAAAATGGAAGACCTGTATTGACTTCATTGACCTAAAAAAAACATGCCCAAAAGTTAGCTTCCCTCTACCGAGAATCGACCAGCTCGTGGGTGCAACAACTGGTCACCAGCTCTTGAACTTTATGAATGTTTACCCGAGCTACAATTAGATCCCAATGAGCCTAAAGGATGGGGAGTACACCTTATTTGTCACAGACCGAGGTCTATATTGTTATAAGGTGATGCCTTATGGACTAAAGAACGTAGGGGTAACTTACCAACGCTTGGTCAATATGATGTTTCAGGAGCAGATTGGGAAGACTATCGAAGTATACGTGGATAACATGCTGGTGAAGTCTATGCAGATGATTGACCACGTCTGTGACCTGAATGAGCTATTCCAAATATTGAGGAACTACCAGATGAAGCCGAACCCACTCAAGTGTGCCTTTGGGGTGGCATCTAGTAAGTTTCTTGGTTTCATGGTAAATAGTAGAGGAATCGAGGTCAACCCTGAGAAGATCAAGGTGCTGATCGAAATGAGATCCTTAGCTCGGGTTAAGGATGTACAGAGCCTCAATGGTCAAGTCACAGCCTTCAGCAGGTTCATTTCCAAGGCCACTGACAAGTGCATTCCCTTCTCCGATGCACTAAAGAGAGCGAAGAATTTTGAATGGACAAAGCAATGCGAGGTGGCGTTCCAGTAGCTGAAAGATTATATGGGTTGAGCTCCACTCCTATCCAAGCCGAAAGAAGGAGAATAACTCACCTTGTACCTAGGTATATCTCAGTACGTTTTAAGTGCCGTCTTGGTGAGGGAAGAAGAGAAGAC
Source organism: Litchi chinensis (assembly GCA_019925255.1). Taxonomy (NCBI): domain Eukaryota; kingdom Viridiplantae; phylum Streptophyta; class Magnoliopsida; order Sapindales; family Sapindaceae; genus Litchi; species Litchi chinensis. The sequence continues at coordinate 775,157 of CM034462.1, read as the reverse complement.
ATAGCTGCCTGTGTATTATATCAGCAAAAGCTTACTCGATGCCGAGACCAGGTACTTTTAGATGGAGAAATTAACATATTGTCCGGTGGTCGCATTAAGAAAACTATGTCCATACTTTCAAGCTCACAAGATCGAAGTCCTCACGCGATATCCACTGAAGCAGGTCCTACAAAAGTCAAGCACCTCAGGCTGATTATTCAAGTGAGTTGTGGAACTGGCTCAATTTGACATAGAGTACAAGCTAGGATCGGCGATAAAGGCCTAGGCTTTAGCAGATTTTATTATTGAATTTACAAGACCTACAGAAGAAGAAGCTTAGTCCTCCGATGGCCCGACCTAGGAGCTGTATGTGGATGGATCTTCTAATAAGCATAAGGTTGGGGCTGATGTGTTGCTGATTAGTCCTGAAAACTACAAGATCCTCTGCATCTTAAGGTTTGGAATCCTGGCCAGTAATAACGAAGCAGAATACAAGACGCTGCTCGTTGGGCTTCACCTAGTGAAGGAAGTACGAGCTGAACAGATAAGAATTTTCAGTGATTTTCAACTTGTGGTATGCCATATTTAGGGGAAGTACCAGACGAGAGGATCCAAGATGGTTGATTATCTCTAAAAAGTGAGAGAATTGCTAGAAACTTTCCAAAGGTTCAGAGTGAATCAGATTCTACGAGCTCAAAACTCTTACACAGATGCATTAGCTCGTTTGGTAACCACCCAGGATGCGGATTTCCTGAGAGTCATCCCAGTAGAGTTCTTGCCAACCCCGAACATAGAAAGAAGAGATACGGTTATAACAATAACTATCCACTCTGACTCATGGATGAATTTGCTACTAAACTACTTGCAAGAGGGGAAACTACCAAACAACAAGCTGGAAGCTCACCGTCTATGAGCTAGAGCAGCCCGCTATTGTGTATATGATGACATGCTGTATAAGAAAGGCTTCTCAGCTTCATTTCTGCGATGCATCGATGGCCAGGATTGCGAGGTCATGCTGAAAGAGATACATACTGGTATTGCAGTAATCATGCCAGGGGGTTGTTTTTAGCACCAAAAGTACTCCAGTAAGGGTTTTACTGGCTGACCATAAAGTAAGATGTCATCGACTTGGTCAAGAGACATGATAAGTGCCAAACGTTCGCTAAAGTTCTGCGAGCTTCACCAACTTATCTTTAACAAATGGTAAGCCCGTGACTCTTTGCTATTTGGGGAATAGACCTGATCAGACCTCTGCCGACAGCTCACGAAAGATGCAAATATGCAGTGATCGCAGTTGCTTACTTTACCAAATGGGCAGAAGCCAAAGAGCTAGCAAAGATCTCCACCACGAAGATCGAGAAATTTGTGTAGAGCAACATCATCTGCAAGTTCGGGGTTCCTCAACAGATCGTGACTGACAATGGAACTCAGTTTAATAGTGACCAATTCATCAATTTCTACAATGATCTCAGAATCGTGAAGAGCTTCTTAGTCGTGGACCATCCTCAAGCCAATGGTCAGGTCGAAGCTGTGAACAAGATCATCAAGCAGACTCTGAAAACTAAATTAGAGGCGAAGAAAGGAGCTTGGGTACATGAACTTCAGAAAGTACTTTGGGCCTATAGAATGACAACTCCCACCTCCATTGGAGAGACCCATTTCTCTATGGTCTATGGGTCAGAAATCATGATCCCTATAGAGTTCGAGGTCACTAGCCAGCGAAGAGCAACATTCCGACTTGAGGAAAATAATAAATTGCTCGCTGCGAATCTGAACCTACTCGATGAAACAAGAGAGGAAGCTTGCATAAGGGTTGTAGTTTATCAGCAAAGGGTCACTAGGTACTACAACAAAAAAGTTCAAGTTCAGAGTTACAAGACAGGCGACCTAGTCTTGCATCTAATCCTTCCAACAACCCGCAAAGCTAGCGACAGAACATTTAGCTCGAATTGGGAAGACCCCTACATCATCAAAGAAAACTTAGGGAATGAGGCCTATCATTTAACCAATATGGACGGAGCCAAACTTTCTCGCGCTTGGAATGCAGAGATTTTCGCCCTTACTATACATAACTGTCAACTCGCTCTTGAACTTTTATAAAATTCACTTTGATGATTATCAATTAAGTAACTTCACATGTTTTGCTACTGTTTGTGATATGTTCAATGCAGAAAGCGAGCTAATCTATTGAGCAAAATTTATTATTAAGGGGTCACGACTATTATTCTTTATGCTCAAAATTGCTTCTACAAAGTGAGCTGCTATCCATTATTCTCTTAAAATACTTCTATAAGCAATCACTCGAGCCCAAGAAAGTATTTGGATGGCCAGGGAGCTATTATCTTTTATATTTTGTGGGATTTATTTTCGTGACCAGCGAGCCAATATATCCAAGGCGCTATAATATATCTCTGCGATCTGCGAGCTATTACAACCAGCAGCTTGGTCTGCGATCTATTTTCATCAATGCTTTATATGACGCTCTCCCTATCTACGAGTTATTGTCTTCCATGGTCTATAAGGTGCTTCTTCAATACACTCTGAGGGTATTGGCAACATGCTTATTCAATATGCTCTGAGGGTACTGCCTGTGGAAGAGGATGCTATCTAAGCACTACCTATGGAAGGAGTTGTCATCTATGCGCTTTGGAAGGTGCTACCTAAAAGGCGTCCGTCGACACATTCGAGAGGTCTTACCTATGGAAGGGGTAGTTATCCATGCACCCTGGAGGGTACTACCAGAGACCTGCCATTAACGCATTCTTAAAGGTCTCACCTGTGGAAAAGGTCACTATCCATATGCCTTGAAGGGTACTATCGGAGACTCGTCATCGACACATTCTTAAATGTCTCATCTGTGTAAGGGATCGCTATCCATGCATCCTGAAGGGTACTATCAAGGACCCCCAATTCATGCTACCGCGAAAGTCGTGACCTATGAGTTGCGAAACATGCCCTCACAAAATGAGCTATCTGTGAGTTGCGAATTCATGCCCACACAAAAGATGTAACTTGTGAGTTACGAACCTATACACTCACGAAAGGAGCTGCATGTGAGTTACAAATCCCTGCTCTCATAAAAGGTGCCACCTATGAGTCGTGAACTCATGCATTCACCAAAGGAGCTACCTGTGAGTCGCGAATCTATGCACTCTTGAAAGATGCTCCAACGAACTGCGAGCTTATACCTTATGTAGACTTCAGCGACCTGTAAATATCAAAGTTTGGAAAAATGCTTCACCAACTCGTAAAGTCTTATTGCTAGTAAGCTCTGAAACGTGTATTTGAATGAGCATCCCACAAGTTGTAAGTATTCATTCATTTATTTAAAAGGCAAAACTGAATTGACTTCAGATTAATATCTGCGACCTAGTTTTCTATCATGATTGTAATATACTCATATTATTTGTTAGCAATTCTTGACAATATCTCATTATTTATTATCTTAAGTTAATGACATTGGTTTGCAATCTTTACCATGCATATTTCATACTTAGCGAAAATTGAAGCAAATTGTAGGGAAAATTTTCATAAAATGATCCCGACCTGCGAGATTGTTGCTCAATACATAGCAATTGAAAAATAAAACCCTCACAGAAGGAAGGAAGTTCAAAAACTACAATGAGACAAAAAATAAAAATTAAAAATTTTGGCTAAGTGTTTGCAGGTGCGTCCAAGGAGGGCTATCCTATGAAGCCTTTTTTACAGCTTTAACAGTATGAGGAGCTTGGGGGCCTTGGCAAGCTGGAGGATCCTTAGAAGTTAAAGGCCTTTCTGAAGCTGGATCTGGTGAAGGACCTTGAAGAGTTGTTGTTTGAACAGATGGAGGAGTTGAGGAGGTGACACCCTGTTGAGCACCTTGGGCACTGACAGTGCGATCTGCGAATGACTGGATTTCTTCGATTGCCTCCAATCCAAAAAATGAAAAGTCCATGTTTGGGTGCTGCAACTAGAGCATGTACAAGAACGCATTGCCAGTCTGCAAAGTAGCATAATCTCTCTCTTGAGTGATTCGAGCTTGATTGCGCTCCTCAGTTTGGGCGAGCTTCTGTTGAACCAAGTCTACTTTCTTCTCAGCGATTTTAGCTCGTCGAACGGTAGAATCTTGTTGAATCTTAAGGTCATGCTCTCCGGGCGAGCCACCTCTACAGATAGAGCTTCCTCAGCATCTTTCAACTTGCCTTCCAACCTTCCAGCAAATGACTTTGCATTCTAAGATTCTTCCTAGAAAAAGCTCACCTCATCCTCCAGCCTTGAATTTCTGTTCTCTTAGCCTCGAATTCCTGTTCAACGACTTTAAAAGTTGTCCTCTCATTCTGCTGAACTTCAATCTCCTTCAGCAGCTTCATCATGTCATGCTAGCTTGAAAGAAGATCGAGGTTAGAGCTTGAAATGAGAACACTAAGAAAGGGGGGACATATTTGAAGTTTACTAGTACTGTATGGCGAGCTCCGTAACCTACCAGCTTTCGGCCTGTCAAATCCTCCCTTTAAAGCTTCGAAGTATGGTTCCTCATAAACTGCGACATAAAATTCAAGAGGTCGGTAAGATACTGCTATTCAGCCTCTGCTTCAGCTCGCTTGTTAGAATCGTTTTCAAATTGCTCTTCAATCGATTTCTCAGCTCGCCTCGAAGCCTGAACACCTGAGCCCTTCCCAATGACTATCGCTGTCTCTTCTCCAACCTTCCGGCATTTGGAATGTGTGGTCTGGGCTATAGCCTTCCTTTTATCTTTCACCACGGGCTCTGGCGCAGACGAACTATCCCTAATTGGAGTATTAGTCTTCTTAGCAGCAAGTTAGCTAGTTGTTTTCTTCCCTTGGGTAGCCTTTGGCTTGGGGCTGCAGTAGTTTCGGCCCGAGCAGCAGCTATATCAACAGGCCCAGAAGCCACCTGCTAGACAGGATTCGTAAAAGCCTGAATTGGATCTACGGATTGGGAAACTGCTGAAGGAGGATCCACGATCATGACATCCGGCTTTGCTGGCTTAGTCGAAACGCGTGGCAGGGGTGCTACCAAGGCCAGTCTAGCCATTTCTTCAGAAGACCCTCTAATAGGACTTGGACTCTCTACTTCAAACGCCTAAAAAATTGACGCTACCTCTTTCTGCAAGCTTGAATCCCGAGGTCGCGAAAGAAGTTCAGACGCTTATTATCGAGCTGTGGAGCAACGCCATGAGCTCGCAAATCGTGATTTGAAGGTGGCAGGTTGTTTAGATCGTCTTTTACCGTAACAAATTTCTCGAAGGCCATAATCTCCTCCTTAGTAAGTCTAACCCTGCTAGTATAAACGTCTACAAAACAGAACGAGCTCGTAAGAAAAAAAAAATTGCTAACTAAATCCACATCTACTCGGAGAAAAAGTAAATGTAAAATTCTTCAAGTTATGAAAAGAAAGGCAGGTAACAAAAAATCAGTGGAACTTATAATCTCCCATGTTGGACTTGCCACTACCCTTGGGCAAGTATTTCTCATAAGTAGTGTTGCGAGCTGAGAGGTAGTATAATCCATCTCGCTTCTTCGCTTGGCGACCGTGAGTACCCCTAAAGCTAAATAAGCTACGAAGAATTCGAGGGCTAGAAGAATCGAACTTATGCCTAATAAAGGAGGTAGCCAGAGAAATAATCTGGACGTATGAGTTGGGAGTCAGCTGGAAAGGAGCGAGGCCCAAATCTTTTAAAAGGGCTATCAAGTAGCTAGAAACGGGGAACCTGAGCCCGGATACCAAATGTTTGTGACTAATAGCAACAAACTCAAAAGAGGGATAAGCTATATGATCATGAAGGGCTGGAATTATAGTGCGACATCCTAAGGGGAGGTCATATTCCTCAACCAAGGCCTTCAATGTTGGAAAACTCAGTTCCGAAGCATATTGGTTGAAGACCTCCCGAGCTGCCCTTCCTTCAGCTGCGGGCTGAGATGTCGAGGGCTCAGCTCGCCCCATAGGTTCTTCTGCGACCTCACCATTTTGGGAGGTCGCGCCCTGAGTGATTCTAACTTGTTCTATTTGCTCCTTGGGGATGGAAGCTTTATCGCCAATTTGATGATCGTGGGACGAATGACTTGACATCTATAGAGAAAATGGAATGATATTAGAACGTTGAAAGCATACTGAACCTAATGAGCTAAAACAAGGAATTCCTAAATCTATCTTCCTATGCGTTAGGTCGCACGCCTTGCTGCTAAAAGTAGTAGGGGCCCAGAATGCGAACCCATCAGGCCGCTTTGGCCCACCAAGCTAAAAAGTTTGCTACCTAAGGCTATGACCCTACATCTATAGAATTTCTATCAAACAGTTCGAAGGCAAGCCGATTCAAACAAAATCACTCCAGCAAACAACCAAAAAGCCACAAACAACACGTATAACGTTTGAAGCCAAGCATATAAAACATGGAAGAAAGATTTGAGATTAAGAAGCATATCAAAAGACATAATGCACATCAAAAATTAGAAGCAAGCCAGAAAATCAAAAAGCCAAGTGAGAAGACTTATGTTGAATGCTCGTCTGTTGGTGAGGGGTTCTAATCTCTGAAGATGGTGAATTTGAAGATGACTGGTGTAAGAATGAGAAGAAATAAAGAAGAAATGGTAAAGAAAAAATTTGGCAGAATCTCGTCTTAAAAAGGCGAAAGTGAAAAATGAAAGTGAAAGGGCACCGGTCTTATATAGGTGTGGGTCTCAATCCTCAGTCGTTCAATCTGGCAACAGAGTAACCGCTATAGATCTAAAGGTGTAGTGCGAGCTATGGTCTCTTGTCATCACGCACTGTCAGTTACAAGATGTGCGTATTAGATGCGCATGACCCGAGACGTGCTTATAGTACGGATACCTAAAAAGTCACATGTTAAAAGTAACGGTCCAGAAGTTAAAACGACACCTCTCAAGCTCACGAACGATTATTTGAATTAGTATGATCAGCTTTTAGCCTGCAGATTGCATTGAGAGCTGAGGGACTAGTGTTATGCCCGTTTTCATGACATAGGCAAATGGGCCGCTGAGAGCCCAATGGATGAGTACAGTAACAAAAGGCCCAAAAAGCTCAGTCCTCAGGTCGTGATAACGAGCTCATTGGATTCTCTAGCTCGCGCTATAATAAGTCTACCTTAGTGGGTTCTCAACTCGCCCCCATGGCACATCCACTCTAACATACTCTCAGCTCATGTCCATGCCGAAGTCTATCTCAGCATATCTTTAGCTCGCAAAGACGAACAAATCAAATTACTGAACTCGCTTCAAGTAATCCCTCAGGAAGCAGTTGTCAGATCGTCCTGATTTCCTGATTTCATGCCAGCGCGATCTCTACAGTTCTCGAGAGGCATTTAATATGTTGACAGTTGTACATTTAATGCGGTGAAGACTTTACATGAAGTATTTAATGCAGACATGAGCATGGAAGAATGATTATGTGCAGTAATAATAAATGCAGTATGGCCAAAGTCAGATTAGTTGAAAATAATAATAACCTTTAACGTGTAACACACTTAATTGTAATCCCCCTCCCTTTATAAATAGAGATGAATTTTATGTAAAAAATAAGTTCAAATTAGTATTACCGTCACTTTGTTAAAATATATTTAGAGTAACACGTGGACCTAGACACATTTGCCGAATCACATAAAAACATTTGTCTTTGTTTTACTCCCCTTCCTTCTTCTTTGTTCTTAATTGTTTCTTTACTACCTTTACCAACCTTAACCAATCTTCTTTACTATCATTCACTAACCTTAAACATTATTTATCCTCATGTTATGCCCGTTTTCTCGGCTTGAAAAAATGGGCTGATAAAAACCCAATAAGATATGAACAGGAACAAAAGCCCAGGAGGTCCAATTTTCAGGTCGTTGCAGCGAGCTCATGTGATACAGAAACGGACCGAGCGCATTCTAGCCCAGTCCAGCATACCCACCCTAAGCAATCCACCTGATCGGGAGCTCGCTCCAGGAGGTCTTATGTAGAAATTCATCAGATTTACCAATTCACTTGATTTCACGTCGAAACCACCTACATAATTGTCAGGGAGCATTCAATGCGGTGACCATGCATTTAATAAAGAAAATACCTCTCATGGTGCATTAAATACAGATATGCGCATGAGAAAAATAATCATTGTTTTTACAATAAATGCAGTATGGTTTATGTCAGGGTTAGTTGAAATTACTATCATTTATTACGTGTATAACACTCTTTTGTATCTCTCTCCCCTCTATAAATAAGGGAGATTTTTATTGTATCAAGAACTTAAGCATACTAGTATACCGTCACTCTGCCTAAATTACCTCAGAGTGGCCCGTGGACATAGACGCGGTTGCCGAACCACGTAAAAATCCTTATGTTAGCATCCATTCTTCCTTCTTCCTTCTTTATTAGTTGTTCTATGACTACTATCCGATTACCACGACCAACATTCCTTCACCTTCATTATAATCTACCAACCTTAAACTTCACTTACTACACATTTACTATAATTAATACTATTTATTACCACGTTCCCAGTCTGGGCCATTGAATCTCTAAGTCGACTGTTTCCGAACGTCGATATCTTTTGACGCTAGAAGGAGGGGCCCAACAGTGACTTGGTAATTTCTTCTCCATTTGACCTTTCTTCGACTGTTTGTATTTCACCAATCTATTATGGCTAGAGTAAGGACGACCAGGAGTGTTGGTCTGGCAGATGAGCGACCTGAAGGCCAGGATGACTAGCAGAGCACCCAACTTGCCAGAGAAAAGATCGCTCAGGAATGACGACAACGTCAGCAAGCCCTGGAGGATACAATAAGGCAGTTGACTGAGACGGTTAGGGCGTTGGTTGAAGTTCAGGCCCACGCTAGACGGAGGCAGGTCGAGGTCACGCCTTCCGAGCGAGCTAGCCAGCAAACCACGGAGGAGATTCCAACCTCAAAGGGAGCAGCTGGTAGAGACAGATCACTATCTGAAGAATCTGTCCACTCTTCGAACCTGAACCTAAGGAGGAGAGGACGGTATGTATAGGAGAGAGCTGCCTCACCTCGCTCAACCGACATCAGGGTGAGGGTGAACAACGAAGGTGACCGTCATGTCGAAGATAGTCGTGGGCACGATCGAGTTCGGGAGAATCGTGCTGTCCATGAGCCCGGGCTGCGAAGAGGAGTCAGGCAGGTAAAAGATTTTGGTGAAATGCACAGGCCGCGAGATCGTTGATTGGGAGAGCAGGAGAGCACCAGTAGGCGAAGCTCCATTTGGCGACCTCAATCCCAAGATCCGATGGTGGAAGAGCTGCTGCAGAGGGTCCAGCAGCTGGAGGCTCGACCTGGACTTCAAAATTGGGCAGAGCAGGATGATCATAGCGTCCCATTTGTTAGGGAGATTGAGACGGTACCTCTGCTACCTAAGTTCAAACTCTCGAGCATTCCGCCTTATAATGGTAAAAGTGACCCATACGAACATCTGGACGCCTTTAATATGCAGATGGACCTCAAGATGGACAACCAGCTGGTCAAGTGCCGAGTCTTCCCAACTACCTTGGGAGATGCCCCGCGAGCCTGGTTTAAGGGCCTCCCAGCTCGCAGTATAGGGAGTTGGAGAGAATGTCAATAGAAATTCCTTAACCAATATAAGGCCCTAAGGAAGCAGCTTGCGCCTCCATGCCACATCGCCACCATCTTCCAGAAACACAACGAGTCCTTGAAGGATTACATCACCCAATTCAGGGATGAGGTGAGTAATGTTGAGACACCCTCCGAGGAAAGCATATTGACAGCGATTTTTGCAGGATTCAGGAAAGATGGAAAGCTCTATGAAAACATTTATAAGTCGCCGGTAAAGGACTTGGGCGAGTTCTATGAAAGGGCTGCCAAAGAGATTAGATGGGAGGAAGCTTTCGAAGCCAAAAAGTCCAGCAACCAACGGGCAGTTCACACCAAGGGAAGACAAAAGGCCAAGATGGGGACTAGCGAAGTGAGCAGAGGCTTCAGTCCGCTAATATTGTAACAAAGCGAGTCAGACTGGAGCCAAGAAGGGAGCGACCTCGGCGTTAAGGCCGAGATGGAAGTTATAGTGTCCTCTCAAACAGGCAGGATCGAATCTTCGCCGCAAAAAAAAAACAGAGAGAACTTCGAGAAGCCACCTCTTTCAAGAGTCCCGAACAGGCATTGAGACCAGAGGAAATTCTATGTGTACCACAATGAAAATGGGCATAACAACTCGGACTGTTGGCAACTAAAGGATGCCATTGAAGAGTTGATTAGACAAGGTCGCTTAGGAGAATATGTGGTACGACCTGCAGGTAGACGACCTCAACAGCAGTGTCCTCAAACACAAAATCAACAGCTTGAGGAGCAGCAGCCCCAACTAGCTCCAAAGCCCAAGCACGAGCCCGTTGTAAGAACCATTTTTACTATACATGGTGAGCCTCACATGACAGGTACTTCAAACAGGTCGCACTAGAGGTACGTGAGGGAAACCAATCATACCTTGTTGGCAGACTATAGCAGAGCAGGAGGACCTGCTAAGAAGGTAAAAGTATCCTCAGATGGCATCATATTTATGGAAGAAGACGCGAGGGGAGTGCATTGGCCCCACAACAATGCCACAGTCATCCGAGCCAAGATCAGCAATGTTGAGGTACGACGGATGATGATTGACACCGGTAGCTCGGTCAATATGATGTACAAGGATTGTTATGAGCAAATGAGGCTAGGAGTCGAGTAATTGATGCCCTCACCAGAACCCCTCTATGGCTTCACCAAGGATGCAGTAATACCAACAGGACAGATTTATCTATCTCTCACCCTTGGAGAACCAGGTCGGCAAGCCACTGTCCTGACAGACTTCCTGATCATCAACTGTCTGTCAGCCTATAATGTGATCCTAGGGCGACCTTCCATGAATGATCTGGATATGGTAACATCCACCAGGGCGTTGACAGTCAAGTTCCCAACTCCAAATGAAGTAGGTTGTGTCCGGGGGAAACAACACCTGACCAGACGATGTTATGAGGATGCTGTGAAGATGGGAGTTTGGGGAAAGAAAGTGAATGTGGTTTCAGGTGGCGAGCCACGAGCAGTTACAGAAATAGGGATGAGTCACGATCTCGACCCCCACGAGGTGAATACAGATCGGACCACAGGACCTGTTAAGGAACTGGAGGGTGTGCAGGTCAGTGAGACAGACTCAGAGAGATGCTTGAAAGTGGGACGAGATCTATCACCAGAGGTCAAGACTCAGATCGTTGACTTCCTAAAAGCAAACCTGGACGTTTTCGCTGGGAATCACGAAGACATGGTAGGGATAGACCCTCAAGTCATATGCCACCGACTGAATATAGATCCCCAGCACAAACCAATTCGTCAGAAAAGGAGGCCGATTACGCCGGAACGGTATGCCACCTTGAAAGAGGAGGTCAAGAAGCTACTGACCAACAAGTTCATCCGCGAAGCTCATTACCCCATCTGAGTAGCCAACCCAGTCCTTGTTAGAAAGAAGAACGGAAAGTAGAGAACGTATATTGACTTCACAGACCTAAATAAGGCCTGCCCTAAGGACAGTTTCCCGTTGCCCAGGATCGACCAACTTGTGGATACAACAGCCAGGCACCAGCTCCTGAGCTTCATGGACGTTTACTTGGGCTACAACCAAATTCCCATGAGCTCGGAAGACGAGGAGCACACTTCTTTCGTTACTGATTGGGGGCTGTATTGTTATAAGGTGATGCCCTTCGGGCTGAAGAATGCAAGGACGACCTACGAACGCCTAGTCAATGCTACGTTCCAAGAACAGTTTGGGAAAATAATGGAGGTGTATATAGATGATATGCTAGTGAAGTCCCAGGAGACAGTAGACCATGTTTGCGATCTGGATGAGACCTTCTAGGTTCTGAGGAATTACCAAATGAAGCTGAATCCATTGAATTGCGCCTTCGGGGTGGCATTTGGTAAGTTTCTCGGCTTTGTGGTGAATAACAGGGGGGTAGAAGCCAATTTAGAGAAGATCAGGGCGCTCGAGGAGATGAGATCCCCAGCTCGAGTTAAAGATGTCCAGAGCCTCAATGGTCAGGTCGTCGCCCTCAGCCAGTTCATCTCAAAGGTCACAGATAAGTGCATGCCGTTCTTCGAAGCAATAAAGAGGGCGAAGAAATTTGAATGAACTGAGTAGTGTGAGGAAGCATTTTAGCAGTTGAAAGAGTATATGGGGCGAGCTCCCCTCCTGTCAAAACCAAAAGAAGAGGAAAAGCTCTTCTTGTACATGAGGGTGTCTGAGCACGCGTTGAGCGCGGCCTTGGTAAGAAAAGAGGAGAGGATGCAATTACCAATGTACTACAACAGCAAAAGGCCGGTCGACACGAAAACCAGATACTCGCAAATGGAGAAATTAGCATACTGCCTGGTGACCGCGTCAAGGAAGCTACGTCTTTACTTTTAGGCTCATCAGATCAAGGTTCTTACGCAGTATCCTCTCAGACAGGTCCTTCAGAAGGCAGAGACTTCAGGCAGATTACTTAAATAGGCCATAGAGCTCGCTCAATTCGACATAGAGTACAAACCCAGAACAGCAGTCAAGGCCCAGACCCTTGCAAACTTTATTGCTGAATTTACAAGACCTATAGAGGAGTAGGATGAGACCGCAGGTGACTCGACGTGGGAGTTATATGTGGACGGGTCCTCCAATGAACACAACTTAGGGGCTGGAATGTTATTGATTAGCCCAGAAGGTCATAAGATCCTTAGCACACTAAGATTTGGGTTCCAAGCGACCAACAATGAGGTTGAGTATGAAGCGTTACTTGCTGGACTCCGCCTAGCAAAAGAAGTGCGAGCCGAGCAGGTAAGGGTCTTTAGTGATTCCCAGCTCGTTGTGTGCCATGATCAGGGAGAATACTAGACAAGAGGATGAAAGATGGCAAAGTATCTCCTGAAAGTCAAAGAGTTGTTGGGGGCTTTCCAAAGGGTTGAAGTACATCAGATCCCTCGAGCTCAGAACTCCCACGCAGATGCTTTAGCACGTCTAGCGACCATCTAGGACATAGATCTTTTGAAATCCCTGCCAGTAGAATTTCTGCTAACCCCAAGTATAGAAGTAAAGGATGTGATGATGGTCATAAATGTCCAGCCTGACTCTTGGATGAGCCCGTTGCTAAGCTACCTACAGGAAGGAAAGCTACCAGAAGACAAACTGGAGGCACACCGCCTCCGAACTAGAGTTGCCCGATACTATATTTATGATGATATGCTGTACAAGAGAGGTTTCTCAGCTCCACTCTTGCGATGTATAGATGGTCAAGACTGCGAGGTGGTGCTTAGAGATATACATATCGATCACTGTGGGAACCATGCAGGAGGACTATCTTTAGCCCGAAAGGCACTCTGATAGAGGTTCTACTGGCCAACCATGAAACAGGATGCCACTGATCTAGTCAAGAAATGTGACAAGTGCCAAAGGTTCGCTAAAGTCCCACGAGCTCCACCAACCTACCTTCAACAAATGGTGAGCTCATGACCCTTTGCAATATGGGGAATGGACCTTATTAGACCTTTGCCAACAGCTCGAGGAAGGTGTAAGCATGCAGTGGTTGTTGTGGACTACTTCACTAAATGGGCCGAAGCCAATGAGCTCGTGAAAATCTCCACCTCAAAGATAGAAAAGTTTGTATGGGGCAACATCATATGCAGGTTCGAAGTCCCTCAACAGCTCGTGACTGATAATGGGACGCAGTTCACCAGTGAGCAATTCATCAACTTCTGCAACGAGTTCAGGATAGTAAAGAGCTTCTCAACTATAGATCATCCTCAAGCCAACGGTCAAGTCGAGGCTGTGAACAAGATCATGAAGCAGACTTTGAACACCAAACTTGAAGCAAGAAAAGGGACTTTGGTCGACGAATTGTAGAAAGTACTTTGGGCCTACAGAACAACAGCTCGCAGTTCCACTAGGGAAACCCCATTCTCCATGGTATACGAATCTGAAGCTATGGTACTCGCAAAATTCAAAGTTACAAGTCAACGGAGAGCCTCATTTCGCCCTGAAAACAATGATTAGCTGCTTGTTGCGAACTTGGACCTGATCGAAGAAGCAAGAGAAGCAGCTCGCATGAGGGTAGCAGTCTATCAACAAAGGGTCATTAGATACTACAACAAGAAAGTCCGAGCTCGAAGCTACAAGGCTGGCGATCTAGTCTTAAGGTTAGTCCTCCCCACAGCTCGCATGACAAGTGATGGAGCGCTCTAGCCAAACTGGGAAGGTCCATACCTCATCAAGGAGAACCTAGAGAACGACACCTACCACTTGGCCAACATGGACGGATCCGAACTCCCCGACGCTTGGAATGTTGAACACCTTCGCCCCTACTACATTTAAAACTGTCAGCTCGCTCTAGAACCCTTGTATATAATTTACTTTGATGATTATCTGTAAAAGTGCTTTCACTTGTTTGTTGTTATATGTCAAATGTCCAATGCAAAAAACAAACTAATTGAACGAGCGAAGTGTAATTATTATGAAAGGCTGCTGGAATTCATTTCTAAGGCTAGGGATTTATTTCTCAAAAGCTAGCTGCCACTCATTATCCGTTCTTTCTTGAAGATATCTTTGTAATTATCTAAAGAATTATTCACGCCCAGTAAACGCATCCACCGATTATGTATGTTTATAAGGGCGCTTTTACAATCGATTTTCTATCTCCTAACACTGATTACTCTAAGGGATCTCGCATCTGCGATCAGCGAGCTCGGATATTACATACGTCGTACCAATTTTCTGCGATCTTTGAGCTACACCTCATTATGATAGATAACAGATTATTACCAACGCTTCTTACGGTGCCCTCGCAGCATCGTGAGCCATCTTTTCTCAATTTGTAAAGCGTAATTATTATCATTAACAACTTGCGACCTCCGTACTCCGAAGTCGCCACCAGCAAAAGGAACTACCCTAGAAGCGCTCTGAAAGGTGCTGCCCTAGGGAATATTTATTATAAACTCCCTTGAAGGTGATCTTATGGAGGGGGAGGCTATCCAGATACGACCTGTAGAATGAGCTACAGCCCATGAGCTCTAGAGGGAACTATCTAG
The DNA here is from genome assembly GCA_019925255.1 of Litchi chinensis. NCBI lineage: Eukaryota > Viridiplantae > Streptophyta > Magnoliopsida > Sapindales > Sapindaceae > Litchi > Litchi chinensis. The sequence goes on along the minus strand of CM034462.1, from coordinate 760,138 downwards.
GAATTCTAATTACTGCGCTCTAGAAGGCTATTGCCTGTGGAAGGAGTCGTAATGAGGGTCTCGCCTAGGAAAAGGGTAGTTGTCAACACCCCGAAGGGCGTTACAGGGGACCCGCCGTCATTGCAAAGGGTCTCACCCGCAGAAGGGGTTGTGCTTTCTGCGTGCCGGAGGGTTTAATTGGGGACCTCCAGTCACATAGGAACTTCACGAAGGATACAGCCCATGACAGGTGTCACAAAGTCTGCTGAATGCGCGACGTACAAAGAATTGCCTTGCGACCTCGCGAGAGGGACCACCTTTGATGGGTGTTGCTCTCAAACCATATTGACGTCTCTTAAGTGCTTTAACGAGCTAAAATCATCAAAGTTCGGGAAAATGCTACCTTTGGTCCACTGAACCTCGGAGCAAAACATGCTTGAGCAAATATGCCTATAGTGAGCATCCCGCGAGCTGTAAGTATGTACCCAGTTGTTTGAAAATACTTAACTGAAGTGCTTGCAAGGTCAAATATTTATGAGTGGACATGTTATGGTTATAATATGTTTATTAGCAGATCTTGACAATAGCTCGTTATAGAAAGATAAACATAATTCAATCATATTTATTACGTATACATGCTATTCTTTGCCAAAAATTTGAATTGTAGGAAAACCATATATAGCACTCTCGAGCTAAAGGCCCACTATCCAACACAAAAGTTGATGAAAAATTGAATTGAAAATTAAAGTCCTCACAAGAACAGGAAAGGTTCAATGATTACAATGCAAATGAAAAAGAAACTAAAAATCTATTTAAGTGCTGACAGGTGCGTCTGAGGGAGGAAGATCCAATTGGGACTTTGCTGAAGCCTCTACAGCAAGAGGATCTTGGGACGCTGAAGGACCTACGAGAGCTGGAGCCGAATATGTTTGAAGGTCTGGAGGTGTTGGTTGACCAACTGGAGAAGCTAAGGAGGTACCACCCTGCTGCATGCCCTGAATACTGGCTGCGTGCTCCACGAAACTCCGAATCGATATGGTCGCAGCCGGCTCAAAGAACGAGTAGTCTATATTAGAATGGCGCCGCTAGATTGTGTACAAAAACGCATGCTCGGTCTCTGCAGCAGCATTCTTTTGCTCTCGAGCAATCCGAGCTCGGATGTGTTATCCCTCCCGGACGACCTCCTTCTGTGCCCCAGCGAGCTCGTCCTTAAGCGTAGCCATTTCTTGTTGCAGTTGGCTGATTCACTTCTCTGCAACCTCGACCTTTCTTTCTGCAGCTTCAGCCCTCTCTCCAGCGACCTCGGCCCTCCTATCCATAGTATCAATTCTCATCTCCGCACATTAAGCTTTTATTGCAAAAGCCTCAGCCTTCTTTTCAGCGGCACCAACCCACGCCAAAGCAACAGTCAGCTCATCTTTGACTTTATCCAACTCCTCTCGAATTTTGTGAGTGGTTGCTTCCCCACGAGCTATCTCCTGAGACAGAGCTATGTCTGCATCCTTAAACTTATTCTAGAGCTGCTGACGTTCTTCTCGGAGGAGACCAACTTCATTTTGCAGTCTCCTTCTCTCAGTCTCGACCTCTTCTTTAGTAGCTTTAAAAGCAACCCTCTCATTATGTTGCTCTTCAATTTCCTTCATCAACTTCTTCACTGCCATACTTATCTATAAAAGGAAATATCTATGAGGGTTAAGTCAAAGATGTTGAATAAAAGAAGGTAAGTTTATTTACCAGCATCGAATGACGAACTGCATAAAGTGTCAACCTCGGGCCAGAAAAATCCTCCCTATGAAGCTTCGGGGTCTAGTTCTCCAGTACTTGCGGTACGAGTTGTAAGAAATCGTCAAGTTACTGCATTTCTGTCAGCATCCCAGCTTGCAGCTCAAGGTCCATGAATGATGATTCTTGAGGCTCCTCAGGCCGCCCTGAGGCTTGGATGCTTGGACCTCTGCCAGCCTCAGCCATCCCCGACCTCGCGACCTCAGTTGCCTTGTGACACTTGGAGGCTGAGGGTTCGACCACGCCTTTTCCTTTGTCCCTTATCGCGGGCTCTGACTCTGATACCGGTAGACTCTCCCTTAGTGGGAGTTCTGTCCCTCTTAGCTATGGGAGAACCAGCTTTCTTCTGTCCCTTCGCCTTTGAGGCTTGTTTTCTGGGTGTTGCAGCGGACCAATCTGTGGAATAGTTACTTCAGCAATTTGAGGAGGTATCCGCTGAGGGGAATCTGGCGAGGTACCGTCTAGAACTAGGACCTCTAGCTCCCCAGACCTAGGTACGGCATAAACTGGAGGGACATCCAAGATCAGTCTATCCATCTCGTCGGAAGAAGTACTCATAGACGGGCTTGAGACGCCTCCTAAAGAAAGCTCAGGCTTAGGAGCAGGAGGAAGCTCGGGCTTAGGAGCTGTAGAAGGCTCGGCCTCAGGAGCTGGGGAGGGCTCAGGCTCAAAGAATGGAGGAAATGCAAATACTGAGCGAACTTCATTACTCTGATCGCGAACCTTAAGATCTCTATGTATGTGGAGGGGCGCGCAACCAAATGCAGGGGCTAGACCATAAGATTGTAGCTCGGAGCTCGAAAGGAACGAGTCGTCGCTATCTCTCTTAGCTGCTGCGAAGGCATCCAAAGTCGCAGTCTCTTCGTCAGTAGGACGGATCTTATTGGCGAAAATGTCTGTAAGACGAGCATAAGAAGGTAAAAAAAAAAAAGGGAGCGAGCTAAACCTATACTCACCTGAAAGCAAGACGAAGGTTCGATTTTTTAAATTGTGCAAAGAAAAGCAAGTGACATAAATCCAGTAGGACTTATAGTCTCCCACATTAGAGTTAATGCTACCTCTTGGTAAGTATTGCTTGTAATCGGAAGGATGGACTGAGATATAATATAGCCCGTCCCTTTGCTTGGACTGACATCTGTGAATCCCTTTGAAGTTGTACAAATAGTGAATGATACGAGATGTAGGAGGACCAAGCCCGTTCTTGATAAAAATAGCAGTCAAGGAAGTTATCTGGGCATAAGAGTTGGGTGTCACCTGAAATGGTGCCAACTTGAGATCGTTTAGCAAGTCGATCAGGTAGTTGTGGACAAGGAGTTTGAACCTGTACTCCATGTGCTCGGAGCTTATTGCTATAAAACCCTCGGGTGGGAAGGCTGCATGATCGCTCATTTGTGGCACGTTAGCTCGACAGCTTAATGGGAAAGCATAATCCTGAGCTAAGTTCTACAACATCGAGAGATCCAAACTGGAAGCTGTATGGTAAAAGAACCCCCGAACTGCTCTCCCTTCATCTACAGGTCGAGAAATCGATGGCCCAGCTCCCCCTTCAGGCTCTCTTGCGGTCTCTCTCCTTCGGGAGGTCACGCCCTATAAAGTACCGACCTGCTGTTCCACCTGCTCGTCAGAAGCAGAAGCCTCTTCACCTACCCAATGGTCCCTACGCGAACGGCCTGACATCTACAAAACAAAAAAGAACGACATCAAAACACTGTAAACATCTTGGTCCCAGCGAACTAAGGAATGCTTAAGTCTACAGCCTTATGCGTCAAGTCGCGCATGGCACTACTAGCAATGGGGGCCCAGAACACAGGCCCATCAGGTAGAAAGTTGTTTAATATTGAAATTTTTAACCCCATGTCTGCAGGAATTCTATCGAACAGTACAAAGGACAAGTTATTCAAAATTCAATCTGCCTACACTACGTCAACAATTAGCAAGAGATTCAAACAAATCAAAGAATCACAGACGACGCACACAATGAACAATTTCAAACTTAAAAGCTTCAGAAGCAAGCAGCACAGTTCACCAATAGCAGGACTTTGTTTAATAAATGATAAAGTTGTCCCAAACAAGCAGACACGGGGTGTAAAACAACAAGCAGAACAATACTTAAATGTGAGGCAAACGCATGAAGTTCAAATTCAGAACCAGAAAACAAAAAATGCACATCGAAAACCAAAAGCAACCTGGCAAATTAGGAGAACGAAGTCAAAATACTTACTGTATATACTCGAGGCGGAATCGGGGCTCTAAGGTGATGATTCTGAAAGAAGTTGTTGAGAAAATACAGAAGAAGCAGAGAAGAAGACATTGAAGAAGAAGTGTTTGTGTTTCGTTTTGAAAAAGCAAAAATGGAGGACAATAGTGACATCTGATTTATATAGACACAGCTCATTCCCCCTAGCCGTTCGATCCAGCAAAAGTAATAACCACCACAGATTTGACGGTCTTGTGCGAACTGTGGTCCTTTACCATCATGCAACGTCAGTTACAAGATGTGTGCATTTAATACGCACGGCCCAAGACGTGTTAGCAGTTTCAGATGCCTGCATGATTGCTGCGTGTCAACGGTTATGGATTAGAAAGTGAAACGACACCTCGAGAGCTCGCAAAAAGGCGCCAAATACATTTTGAATCAACTCCTAGTCCGCAGATCGCACTGAGAGTTGGAGGGCTTGTGTTATGCCTGTTTTCTCAGCTTGAAAAAATGAGCTAACAAAAGCCTAATAAGATATGAACAAGAACAAAAGCCCAGGAGGTCCAATTTTCAGGTCGTTGCAACAAGCTCGCAAGCTTCCGAGCTCGCATGATATAGAAACAGATAGAGCATATTTTAGCCCAGTCCAGCATCCCTACCCCGAGCAGTCCACCAGATCGGGAGCTCGCTCCAGAAGATGCCTTATGTAGCAAGTCATCAAATTTACCAACTCCCCTGATTTCACGTCGGAATCACCTACACAATTGCCAGGGAACATTCAATGCAGCGACCATGTATTTAAGACAGAAAAGACCTCTCCTGGTGTATTAAATATAGACATGTGCATGAGAGAAATAATCATTGTTTTTACAATAAATGCAATATGATTTATGTCAGGGTTAGTTGAAATCACCATCATTTGTTACGTGTATAGCACTCTTTTGTATCTCTCTCCCCTCTATAAATAAGGGAGATTTTTACTATATCAAAAACTTAAGCACACTAGTATACCGTTACTCTGTCGAAATTACCTCAGAGTGGCCCGTAGACGTAGGTGCAGTTGCCGAACCACATAAAAATTCCTATGTTAGCATCCATTCTTCCCTCTCCCTTCTTTATTAGTTGTTCCATTACCACCATCCGACTACCACGACCAATATTCCTTCACCTTCATTACAATCTACCAACCTTAAACTTCACTTACTACACATTTACTATAATTAATATCATTTATTATCACGTTCGCAGTCTGGACCATCGAATATCTGAGTCGACCGTTTTTGAACATCGACACCTCATTTATTATCAGAGTTGTAGTCTGGGTCGTTGAATCTCCAGGTCGACCAATTCCAAATGTCGACAATCCCGTAGTTAATTTTAAAAATCAAATCATATCAATTATAAATAATAATATTTAATTATTTTAAGAAAAATAAATTTAACTCTAAGCACGTGTCTTACATGTGCAACCAAAACTAGTATGACTAAGTGCATGCCAACTTGAATTGACTAATTCATTGATTTATCATAGCAAAATGCACTCCATCCCCTGTTTTAGTAGAGGCAACAACAGCAAAAGTCCAACTATATCACACTTGCCTTGAGTTGTAAGTCACAGCAATCCAAATAACAACAGAATGCTTTTATGAGTGTGGATAAATTGATTGAAACAAAATTAATCTATCATATTAAATCAACATTGTTTAGATCTCATGTAAGCTTAGCTTAGGAGAGAATCCAAATTCTATGAGTTTTCATTAAGTTTCTAATATCTTGTGTTGTTTTTTTATTTTTTTATTTTATTTTTTTTTAATTTTAAATATCAATATCTTTTGTTGTTAATCATATATAATTAGGATTTTTTTTTCTTTAAAATTAATTTTTGGTTATTATTAGTTTATTCTCTATACTTTGCCTATTTATCTCCTTTTTAATTGTCAATGCGTTGTTCAAAGTCATCATCCTTGAAGTTTTAAAAAACATCAAAATAGTTTACATATGCTATGGCAGGACCGTCGGGGTGTACACAAACGACATGGCCCCCATAGTCAATAAAATTTCTCCAAATTTTTTAATTAATGCTTTTACCATGCAATGTAATGTATAGGATTAAAAATTACTTGGCCCCTCCATTTCCTTTTAACGCAATATATCTTGGTAAATTTCCATTAGTTGCTGTATTCTTAGTTAAATTTCTAAATGGTGATATTTGTATCCCAAGGTGTGTTTTTTTTTTAACAAGAATTGGTGGAAAGCAAAATTATTATAAATCCTGGTCCCACCAAACCGATGTTGGAGTAGAGACACGAAAGGAAGGAGAAAGAAAATTCTCTTCCCAAGCCCACTTAATATCCTGGTCCAGTAGGATTTCAAAAACCCATCAATTTGACGGGTTTTTGAAATCATGTCCAACTCATGATTTCAACCTCCTTTTTTCAATATATATATATATACACTAACTAATATATAAATTATTTATTCTAATAAAATAATTTTATTAGAATAAATAATTTAAATATCAATTGAAAGTAAATTTTATTTTTAATAAAATTAATTTTTCTATCTTTATTTAATTTCATTGTTCTTTATATTAAACATGTTCAAAATTAATTTATTATCAAAAATGAATTTAATTCAATATTAAATTAATTTAATAAAATTCAATATAATCTCAACTACACCCAATGCGTTACAATAATTATTAAATGTCCTCTAATATCCTATCCAATCCAATTCTATTTAATCTCATCATTTCACGCACGAAATGTGGCTTTAGTGATTTCGCTTTGAAGGTGAGTTTGTCCTTAATTGGTTAGATTTCATTAGGATAGTGATATTTGTATCCCATTAAAAATATGGCTTTTATTTTCAATGCTTTGCTTTCATTCGGTGTCAATATTGTGAAGTAAGTCACCACACTTCACATGAATAACTGAACACTGTATACATATCATACATGTGAAGATAAGTGTTTGTTGTATTGGATTTGAATAATCTTCTTACCTTAGCTTTCATGATCACCTAACCTAATCCCATAATACATAACATTACAATAAATTAGTGGTTAGAATTTGATTGTGTAAACTTGTATATATATATATATATATATATATATATATAAGTGTGGCTTCGTAAATAAAGAAGGTTATGAGTTACTTTTAAGTTAGAGTTAGTTAGTTAGTCAACATGCCAGGTGGCAGTAGGAGACCTAAGGAAAGAATAGTTAGTTGGATTTTTTTTTTTGTTGGTATAAAAATTTTATTCGTGTTTTCAAGTTAGATGGATGATAACTACAAAAACATTCATTGCTCTTAAAATTGTTTTACTCTACTTTACAATAATATCTTGTTCATGGTATCAGAGCAGAAAGATCTGGTCCTAGCTCAAATCTTTTTACTTCGTTGATTAGTTGCAATTCTGATATTGATCAACTCACTTGATTGTGTTGATGGCAGATAACTTAAGGAACTCTAGGTTTGGGTCAAATCAAGGCATAGGAGGTGCCGATTCAATGGAGATAAGGTCGTTCAACAATGGAGATCCCTTGCATCTTCAGAACTCATATCATCCTAGAATGGTACTGGTTTCAACTCCATTGATGGCTAATAACTATCTTTCTTAGAGTCGATCCATGAAAATATCCCTAGGTACTAAGGTTAAGCTAGGGTTTGTGAATGGAAAGTGTGTGATTCATGATGTTGACATGCCAGAATTTGAACAATGGAATAGGGTTGATTGTATGGTGATTTCTTGGATTTTGAATTCAATTTCTAAGGAAATAGTCGAAGCATTTCTATAAACAACTTCTGCTCATGTGTTGTTGAATGAATTGGAGGAGAGGTTTGGAGAGTGTAATGGACCTCTTCTCTATCAATTGCATAGAGAAATTAGTTTAATTTTTCGGGATAACATAACAGTAGCGCAATATTTTACAAAGCTGAAGAAATTGTGAGATGAATTAACTTGTTTAATGCCCATTCCACAATGTACTTGTGGTGCAGCCAAGTCAATGACAAAAATAACAACTTCTAATCATTTGATGCAGTTTTTTATGGGGTTAAATGATACATATGACCATATTAGGAATCAAATTTTATTAATGGATCCATTACCTAATGTTAACAAAGCTTACTCTATGGTTTTAAAGGTTGAAAAGCATAGGTAAGTACATGTTGCTTTTGCAGATAGTGTTGAAAATAATGCTATGCTTGCTAGAGGACAAAACCAAAAGAAAGATGGGGTAGGAAAAGGTACATATAAGAAGAAAGATGCAGGGAAAAAGGGTGACCAATTCTATGAGTTTTGTAAGACAAAGGGACATGCGAAGGACACTTATTTTAAGCTCCATGGATATCCAAACTGGGACAAAGAAATGAAAGAGCAAAAAGGTAAACCACAAAGTAAAGAAAGGGCTAATATGATTGAGAAACCATTGGATAGTGAGTCTGAGCTAGTTGATGCAAAGGAAAAAGAATGGACCTCAACAATTGTTGATATAATTCAACAAGAAACAGCCAATTTCATGAAAGGAAAAGTTGTAAATGTTATCAATCATGTGAACTTTTCACATACGGGAGATTTTGCATGTACCATTCTAAACCATTCATTACATACACTTGATGAGTTAGAATATAAGACATGGATAATTGACACAGGGGCTTCAAATCGTATGTGCATGACTTAAACCTCATTGATTGTCCAACTGTGTTAACCAAAATGACACCGGTATACTTACCTCGATTGAACCATTAAAATGGTTCATCATGTTAGAAATGTCATTTTACATCTTAAAGTTATTCTAACAAATGCATTACATGTCTCTAGTTTCAAGTTTAGTTTACTCTTAGTAAATAAACTTTGAAAAACAACCAAAATCAAATTCAGTTTTCATCCAACCTATTGTCTTTTACAAGACCTGCAAAGTAAAGAGGTACTGGTAGTGGGTAGAGTGTTAGACAATTTGTATGTGTTAGACAAATCTTGTTTTTCAATTGAAACTTTGCAAGCTTAAAAACCACATATAGTGCAATCTTTACAATCAAACAATGTACCTACTACTATTTTTCATTCTTTTTATTGTAAAGATTCTTGTTACATAAATAAAACTACCATTTATTGTGATCCAACTTGGCATAAAAGGCTAGGTCATGCATCCCCTGCTGTTAAAGCAGTTAACATTCTTTGATGTTAATTCTATTGATTCTTGTAAACCTTGTGACATATGTCCTGTATAAAAACAACAAAGGCTATCATTTTAGAAAAGTAGTATACATACTGCTAGGGTTTTTGAGTTGATACATATAGACCTTGGGGGGCCTTGCAAACAACCCTCATTTACAGAAGCACATTACATGTTAACAATTGTGGATGATTTTAGTAGAGCAACTTGGATTTTTTTATTGCAACAAAAGCATCAAACTCTTAAAACCTTAGATAATTTTTTCAAAATGATTCACAACCAGTTTCATGTTCAAGTTAAATGTATTAGAACAGATAATGGTATTGAGTTTGTGAATCAAGGCTATCAAAAACTATTTTTAGATTTAGGAATTTTGCATCCAAAAACTTGTGTTTACAGTCCACAACAAAATGGAGTTGTGAAGAGAAAACATAAGCATCTTTTACAAGTAGCAAGAACCCTTATTTTTCAATCTCATTTACCAAAAAAATTTTGGGGATAATATTTGTTAACTGCAACTTATATCATAAATGGGTTGCCAAGCTCTGTTCTTAAATGGAAAACCCCATATGAAATTCTTTTTGGAAAAACACTTGATTATCAATTTCTTAAGACATTTGGTTGTCTTTGTTATGCTACTAACACTCATCCACATAAAGATAAATTTGATCAAAGAGCTTTAAATGTGTTTTCATTGGATATGGGATTGGTCAAAAGGCTTGCAAAGTCTATAATATGCTTTCACACACCATTTATTTTTCTAGAGATGTTGTTTTTCATGAAGAAGAATTTCCATATAGCAACATTTCTCCTACACCACCTTCTATTCTATTGCCTGTTATTTCAAATTCAAAAGATGATGATTCTACTCCTCTATTTCATGATTAATCAAACCTGCCTAATACATTTTTACTAGATATATTAGATAATATTCCTAGTTCATTATCCACAGCACCTTCTTCACCAAAACCAATTAGGAAAAGCACTAGAGTTTGACATAAACCAGGATGGTTGCAAGATTATTTTTTTCAAACACCATACAACCAACATCTACATACACTAGCAGTAACTCTTCAGTTAAAGCAACTCCTCAATCATCCCAACACACACCTAATACATTTCCATTTTATACTTCATCTGGTTTCAACCCTGCATATATGAATTTTCTAACACGTGTCATGCATTCAAGAACCTAATTCATACTATCAAGCTAGTGGTAACAAAGAATGGGTAGAAGCTATAAGTAAGGAGCTCAGTGTTTTAGAGGAAAACAATACTTGAGAGCTAACATATTTACCTGCGGGCAAGAAAACACTAGGTTCAAAATGGGTCTACAAGGTTAAATTAAAACCAAATGGTACTGTTGATAGACTTAAAGCAAGACTTGTGGTGAAAGGCTACAATCAAATAGAAGGGGTGGATTATTTTCATAACTTCTCACCAATAGTTAAGTTAGTCATTGTGAAGATTTTTTTGGCCATTGCAGCTACAAAATTCATCAGCTAGATATAAACAATGCTTTCTTGTATGGTTATTTAGATGAAGAGGTTTATATGTTAACTCCGGAAGGGTATACTAAGCCAAAAGAAGAAGAAGTTTGTAAGTTGAAAAGGTCACTTTACGGCCTTAAACAAGCTTCTTGATAATGGAATCATGAATTCACAGCACAATTACAACAGTTTGATTTTCAATAGACTGCACATGATAATTGCTTGTTTGTCAAAGGTTCCACATCTTCATTTCTAGCCTTGGTGGATGATGTTTTATTTATAAGAACAAATAAATCATATATAGTTGTTGTAAAGGATTTTCTTCACTCCTAATTTACTATCAAGGATCTTGGATATGCCAAGTATTTCCTTGGTCTTGAAATTGCACGATCCACCAATGGTACCTACATCAATCAGAGAAAGTACGTGTTAGATATTCTTAAAGATATAGGGCTATTAGGTGCTAAACCAGCATCCACACCTCTTCTAAAAGGGCACAAGTTTACCAATGATGCAGGTTCTTTGTTGTAAATCCAGACAGATATAAGAGGTTAGTTGGTTGACTTTTTTATTTAGGTTTCACAAGACCTGATGTTACTTATGCAGTGAAACAACTCAGTCAATTTGTAAATAATCCATGTGAAGCTCATTGGGATGTAGCTGTACATGTACTTAGATACCTCAAGAGTTGTCCTTCAAAATGTCTTTTTTATCCTTCAAATAACACTCTTGTACTTCAAGCTTATTGTGATGTAGATTGGGCGTCATATCCGGACACTAGAAGATCAATTACAAGCTATTATGTGTATCTAGGCTCAGCTTTGATCTTCTAGAAAACAAAGAAGTAGACCATTGTTTCTAGATCTTCTGCTAAAGCAAAATATAGAAGCATAACTGCTATTGTGTGTGAGCTGCAGTGGATCTCATATATCCTCTAGGATTTTTTAGTTTCCATCTCATTGCCTATTTCGCTTTGGTGTGATAATCAAGCAGTCTTGCACTTTATCGCCAATCCTATCTTCCACAAAAGAACTAAACATCTAGACATTGACTATGATTTGGTTCAAGACAAGTTTAAGCGAGATTTTGTTCTGTCTTAGCACATACCCTCCAAAATGCAACTTGTAGACATCTTTACAAAGTCTTGTTAGCACCTCTCTTTACACATTTGTTGTCCAAGTTAGGCTTGTTAAATTTTCACCAAGCTCCTACTTGAAAGGGGGATGTAAACTTGTATGTGTGTATATATATATATATATATATATATATATAAGTGTAGCTTTGTAAATAAAAAATGTTATGAGTTAGTTTTGAGTTAGAGTCAGTTGGTTAGTCAACATGCCAAGTGGCAGTAGGAGAACTAAGGAAAGAATAGTTGGTTGAATTTTTTTTATATAAACTTTACTCGTGTTTTCTAGTTAGATGGATGATGAATACAGAAATCATTCATTGCTCTTAAAACTGTTTTACTCTACTTTGCAATAATATCTTGTTCAGATTGCCTGTCACTTTGATTTTATCAACATACAATCATGAGTTGTAAAGAGGGTGAGAAGGTAAGAAGAGATTCTGAGTATTTTTCTTTTATCTCTTACCTATATACAACATTAGTTGCATGAAAAGCTATTTCGTGTTACACTCTGCATATTTTTTGTTATAAGTTTACATGTGTTCAAAGCATCTTTGCATTTCACTTGCATATTTTGCATTTACTATGTATGTTTTGCATTTAACATCGCATGGTTTCAATGTCAAAAAAATAATAATAATCATTTCCAAAATATTAATAATAATATAATAAATAAATAAATAATAAACATTGTATGTTTTCATTCGCATTATAAGCTTTGCTTTTCATTTCACTTATTTTGCATATTTCCATGATAAAGGCGACCTATAAAATGAAAAATCATATATAAAATTTTAAGCATTTGCAATTAAACAAATATTTAAAATTTTAAAGTGAACATTACCATGCAAATTAGGATGTAAAACGTATAAAATAGTACTCCAAGGGTGTATATTTACTAATCAAAGTAAATATTCCTCTCGAAAGTTGATGGGAGAAGATAAATATATAATAATACCTAAAATCCCTTATCATTTGGATATATCTAAACCTGAAAAATACTCATGATGCAAAAGGGTGTAAAAAGGCTGTAAGTGAAAAACTGAAAGCAGTCCAAGGGCTAATCATGACATTAGCATTGTCCTAGTAATAAATTACCACCTTCGCTAATTATTAGTTCTGGTTTGTTTCAATCTTACAAAAGCATAAGTGGAACTCTCTTTATTCTTGGCTTTCGCCTTTTGTTGACCACCAGTTGTATGCTTGTGCCCTACATTATTATTCATGTCGGATTTATATCCTCTTATAAATTAAGCCTTATGTAATATTATGAGATATAACCATTACAATAAATGAATTTTTAGAATTTTTTTTTTTTTTTTTTCCAATCGTCAATCATATATTTTAAAAACCTTAACTTAGGTGAAAATCCAAATTCTATTGTTGTCACCCACTATTGATCGATCTGACAATTAGCGACGGCTTCACTTTGGATCACAATGTTCAAATCATTACATTTATCAATCTCACTGCCAGGTACGCTTGTGGAACAACCCTCTTCTTTCACTTTTTTCCCCTAGGTAGCTGTTATAAATTGACTTTGCCCGCATAAGAAGCTTAGTACTAATTAAAACTGCATATATACTTTTTGTCTGAAACTTTAATTATGGAAGATATCTTACTATTAATTTATGATTCCAACAAGCTACTTCTCTTAGTTCGTGATGAACAGTTCATATTATCATTGTCTCATTGAAATGAATTACGTACGTTATTAAAGCTACCGTACCGAATAACAAAAATTTTCTTTTGACCGTCCGGTTAATTATTGCTTTCTGTCGACGTTGGATTTCAGCCGACGAGTAATCAATATCCAATACGTGCAATCAATGTGAGAAAGCACAAATACCAAGAAAGAACACAAACAAGAACCGAGAATCAAACAAGGAACACAAAGTTTTTACGTGGTTCGATAATAATTGGCCTACGTCCACGACTGTTTGTCTTTTAAATTCTGCAGAGTGACAGTATATTATTGATTATTCTCTCATCTATATTACAATGATTTTAGCCTTCTATTTATAGGGAAAGAGGGTTACAATTCTGGTTGTAGCAAATCAGGAAAAGAATCCTGAATTAATTACACTTCCCAAATAATCAGGAAAAATAAGGAAAAGAATTATATATTAATTGCAGTTCCTAATATGGTTGAATAATATCAGGAAACTGCTTCCATGAAATCAGGGACGACATTGATTCGGTTTGAATTTGAATAGACTTCCATATCTGATGAGGAAATCACGGTTTGATTGGGTAACTATCATATTCGGAGAGAGAATCATGGTTGAATCAGGTAACTGCCTGTTTTCTGGAAGATACTGCACTTATTACGCTCTTGGACGAGCTGACGTGTCTATGGTGGTCTCGAGCTCGAGCTCGCTGGGAGACGAGCTGTGCATGAGGCGAGCTATGAATGAGCTTGTTGCAGCGAGCTGACAAGATACTGAGATGAGCTGTACCTTCTGCTGGGCCTGGAGTTGATATCTGAGCCTCGTCTGATGGGCTTTGACTGGGTTGACCTTATTGGGCCTTCTTATTGGGTCTGAAATGGGCCTAAATTGGACTTTTACCAGCCCAATTAATGAGTCCGAAAAATACATATAACATTAGCCCCCCAGCTCTCAGTTCACTTCTGCGAGCTGGGAGTTTGAGATTGCTGGTAAAAGCTGGCTTCCTTAGAACGCTAACCTTCATAACTGCTCCTGTGCACTTTCAAATTCCACCTTTTCAGTTGTGACACATGGCGATCATGCAGATGGTAACTGAAGCGACGCATGCACGTCCTTTACACGTGTATTTAATGCGCATGTCTTTCAACTGACGACTGCATGATTTCCAAAGCTGTGATTCTCGCTGCACCGTCAGATTTATGACGGTTACACTTTTCAAAGATCTGACGGTTGGGGCTCACACTCGCTTGTTTATATAAATCGATGAACCCTTTTCATTTTCTTCTTTCATCTGTCATTTTCTTTTAAAGCAATCAAGTGTTCAAGCTTTCAAGCAACCAGGACCTACTGCCTTTTTCACGAAATCATCATCCTTACTCGCCGTTTTTCAATCTCATCAACGATTCAAGGTAAGGCATCTTTTTCTTCAAACTTTCTGTTTTAGGTTTATTTTGTTTCACCACCATTGTTGTACCCGTAATGATGTTTCGTTATACCCTCATCATTCTAAGTCTTGAGTTTATTGAACATGGCGTTTCTTCTTCTGGTTTAATCTGGGTTTTTTTTTTTTTTTTTTAACTTGTTCAGATGTCTTCAAGCGGAGCTCGCAAGGGGATTGTTCCAAGCAGTGAAGCTCGTGAGCATGATAAAGCCCGAACACATGCTATACAGGGAAGAGCAGCTCGGGATACGTTCGCTCGTCATCCTTCATCGCTAAAGCGTCCTGACGTGGAAGGACTTGTCACTCAATTCCACATCTCTTTCGGTTGTCGTGCATTGTTGCCTAATTCAAGTAATCATGCATATTATCCGCCCTGGGGATTCATCGCTGTTAGCACTCAGCATTTTGAGCAGGGGCTACGGTTCCCTATTCCGCCGTACTTAATCACATTTCTCAACAAGGTCAACCTCGCGCCATTCCAGTTGACTCCAAACTCATATGCGCAGCTGACCTCGCTGGCCATGGCCTTCCTTAGAAACGGCCTTCGTCCCCCTACACCAAAAATTATATAGCTGTTCTACTCCTTCAAAGCTCTGATTGCAGGAGAAGGAGAGAAGCCGGATGGTATTTACTACCTCACAGCCCGTCAGTCGCAATACAAAGATCTCTTGCCCAAAGGAGAAGCAAAGGGCAAATCCAACGTTGGGCCGTATAAGACGAGCTGGTTTTACGTCTCGTGCCCCTCTCTCGCAGATCTCCAAAATTTCAGCTTTGTCCTGAAACCAGGTATACATAAAGGAAAATATAGCGAGCTGAGGTTATTTTATATCTTTATTACCATTTTTTAATCATTTGCTGTGCAGTGTTGAAAATGGACGAGTCTCCTTTCAGCAGCGAGGAGGAATGAGCTCTTGACAAGCTCGCGAGCTCAGAGGACGCAGGTATCAGCATCAAATTCGACGATGTGATCCTTAGAGCTTACGGCCTTGCTCCTCCTAAGGAATCCCTTCTTCTGCGATCTGAGGAGGACATAGGCAAAATTGGCGATAAGCCTAGACTTCGTTCTGTTTTTTAAGTTCCAGTTCAGGTTGGGGACACGTCTGCTTCCCGACCTCTGCCATCAGTCTCTTCACCATCAGCGGGTGCAACTCGCTCACCTTCTCCAGCTCGGAAGGCTTCTACCCGAAACGCTCCTGCTCGCGCCTCCTCTAAGGCGAGATCGTCTTCAGCTCGCACTTCTTCAAAGGCGAAATCGTCTTCAGCTCGCACCCCATCAAAGGGTGCATCTCGAAAAACTGCTTCTTTAGCTCCTGCCCCAGCTCGGGCGGAATTAACCTCACCTCGCGCTCCTTCAAGGGGCGCATCACAAACAACTTTTACAGCTCCTGCCCCAGCTCGGACAGGATCAGATCCAGTCCACACAGCCCCTAGTGTACAAGTTGATTCATCCTCTTTTCCACATCACACATCTACGCCAGGGGCTTCGTTGCCATTTCCAGCTCGCGCTCCAGCCCCCGTTCCTTCCTTTGGCCGAATTCCAGCCAACAGGAAGAAACTTGTTCTTTTAAAATCTCCTCCTGCTAGACAGCCTGCTACATCTCCTGCCTCTTCAACTCTTTCAGCAAAATGGCCTGCCGAGGCCTTAACCACCCCCGCGGCCCCTTCAAAATGCCCAAAGTCATCTGCCGAGGACCAGGCTCCTACGGTCGCTGCTCCCAGCGAAGTGCCTGTTACTGTTGAGAAATAGGCCGCTGCTCCCTCAACCGCTGCTCCCAGCGAGGTGCCTACTGGGGCTACTGCTTCTTCAAATCTTCAGCAGACTCCAGATTCCAGCTCGCTGCCTGGAAAAGGAAGTGTTCCTCCTAAGGTTGCTTCTCAGGCGACCCGAGCTGGTCCCAGCGGGCATGTGACTAGACGCACCGTTGCTTCGCGACGTGGTGCTTCTCATGATGATGAGCGTGATATTCCGAAGCGTGAGAGAACTCCTTCGCCAACCAGACCAGTCATCGAGCTGGGTCCTGGAGGAAGATACTTAAATTCCTTCCTTGACAGTTGGGCAACAATTATGCTTAATCATACGAATGTCCTGGAGAATAGGAGTCTTAAGGGCGAGGATCTGGACGAGTTTGCGGCTCGTCATTGTATGCTGGTAAGTTATTTTTCCTCATCTGCTGATTTCCTCACTTAACTAGATTTTAACCTGTGCATCATTTCCAGGGCGCCCTTGCTGCAATGAAACGGAGAAGGGAGACAAGGGCTACCAATGATGAAATAAGGAAGCTGGAATTCGAGCTGGAGGCGGCCACTGATGATATAGCTCGCTTGACCACGGGCAGAATACAAGGTCAGGAAGCTCAGATCGCTGAAGCAAACGCTGCTAGGCAGGCAGCCGAGGAAGCTCTTCGTAAAATGGAAAATGAGCACAATATGCTAAGGGATGAACTACTCAAAATAAGGGAAGATCTAAAACGGTCTAAGCAGCGGGCCGAGCTGGCAGAGCAAAGAGCTTCGACTGCCGAAGATAAAATTGAAGTGCTCGATCGCCAAGTTGAGGCTACCTTGGCACGAGCTGAAGCTGCTGAAAAACAAGCTGAGGAAGCTAAAAAACGAGCTGATGAAATGGGAGCTGCAGCTAAAAGTGCTGAGGAGGCTGCATCCAAACGAGCTGAGGAGGTAGCAACCGCGGCTAAACGTGCCGAGGAGGCTGAGCATCGAGCTGAGGTGCTTAGGCAACAGGTGGCGGAGGCCATTCAGCAAGCCGAGGCTGAAAAGAAACGAGCAGAAGCCATTCAGAAAAACGCTGAGGACGTTAACCAGCTTGTTGACAATGCCTTCGAGGAGCTAATAGTCTTCAGAGAGCAGGCTGCTCGAGAATTGGAAGTGCAAGTTACAGATGCAAGGGACGAGGCTAAGGAAAGAACAGGTCGTGATTTTCTCTTCACATTGTGGACGTCCCACCCGGAAATGGACTTTTCTATCTTTGGGGACATAGGACTTGAAACTGTTGAGGATTTTAAATCACGAGCTATCTCGTCCTCAGCTGGTCCAATTCCTTCAGAGCAAGCTCTTGGCACGACCTCCCAGGCTGAGCCCATCATTAACTTCGATCCCTCTGGCGTACCTCCTTCACATGAAGAACCTTCAACAGACCCAGGCCCTTCAGCTCAAGATTGAAAACTTGCTTTCTTTTCTTTTTACTTGTACTTTTTCTGTTTTCAACTTGTAAACAGCTCTCGTACTTAATGAAATTTCTTTCATTACTTTTTCTGTGTTTGAATGCATTTAAGCTATTGCATATAACTTATTTCATGATATCATATTTTGTGATCTTCAATTTTTTAGAGTTATCAAATTTCTTGTGAACTGATGGTCAATAAGCTCAAAATCTGATAATAATCAAAGCAATTACTTAATTTAACAATTAACCAAATTTTGTAAGTGCAAGTAATTGGACTGTTAAAATGTTGACGAGCTATGCAGAGACACTTAACCATCTGCTTTTTAGGCTCAATATTAACGAGTTATGCAAGGACACTTAGTCACTTGCTTTTTTGGCTATCGTATTTGTAGCGAGCTATACAGGGGTCGTCACCTCGCCTGCTTTTTAGGCTCTTTAGGCGAGCTATGCAAGGACACTTAGTCACTTGCTTTTTTTTTTTTTTTGGCTCTTGTATTTGTAGCGAGCTATGCAAGGGTCGTCACCTCGCCTGCTTTTTAGGCTCTTTAGGCGAGCTATGCAAGGACACTTAGTCACTTGCTTTTTTTTGCTATTGTATTTGTAGCGAGCTATGCAGAGGTCGTCACTTCGCCTGCTTTTTAGGCTCTTTAGGCGAGCTATGCAAGGACACTTAGTCACTTGCTTTTTTTTTTTGCTCTTGTATTTGTAGCGAGCTATACAGGGGTCGTCACCTCGCCTGCTTTTTAGGCTCTTTGGGCGAGCTATGCAGAGACACTTAGTCATCTGCTTTTTAGGCTCTTTTGTTGGAGCGAGCTATTTAGCTCGGAGCCCGTTTGCCTTAGTGAAATGAATTGAGTCACAAGTTGGGGAAATAGAGCTTTCATTAACTAGAATGATTTTGAATTACATATTACAAAGAGTTTACTGATAATAAGGGCGGAGATGCTCAGCATTCCAAGCTCGAGGGACTTCAGCTCCATTTTCATTGTTAGCTAAATGATAAGCCTCATTCCCCAAGCTTGCTGTGACAACATATGGTCCTTCCCAGTTCGGGCCTAAGGATCCATCACTTGGCTTGCGGGCTCCTGGCAAAATGAGACGTAAAACTAAGTCTCCAACATTGAATCTGCGAATCTGAGCATACTTGTTGTAGTACCTCGCTATTCTCTGCTGATAGACAGCTACTCTTAGCCTGGCCGTTTCCCTGTGTTCTTCAAGCAGGTCCAGGTTCGTTGCAAGTAGCTGATCGTTGTCATTTGGATTGAAGGTTGCTCTTCTTTGCGAGGTGACTTCAAACTCAGCTGGGATCATAGCCTCAGATCCATACACCATTGAGAACGGGGTTTCGCCTGTGGAGCTGCGAGCTGTGGTTCTGTAAGACCATAATACTTTCTGAAGCTCGTCTACCCATGCTCCTTTCTTTGCTTCTAGTTTCATCTTTAAGGTTTGCTTGATGATTTTGTTAACAGCTTCAACTTGGCCATTGGCTTGCGGATGGTCTACTACTGAGAAGCTTTTAACAATCTTGAGGTCGCTACAAAACCTAAGAAACTGGTCGCTAGCGAACTGGGTTCCATTATCTATCACAATCTGCTGTGGGACTCCAAATCTGCAAATAATGTTACTCCACACAAATTTCTCAATTTTTGTTGTGGAGATTTCAGCTAACTCATTTGCTTCCGCCCACTTGGTGAAGTAGTCCACTGCGACCACTGCATGTTTGCATCTTCCACGAGCCATTGGTAGGGGTCCGATCAGGTCCATCTCCCAAATCGCAAAGGGCCACGGGCTCACCATCTGTTGGAGGTAAGCTGGTAGAGCTCGCGGAACATGAGCAAACCTCTGACACTTGTCGCATTTCTTCACTAAGTTAATGGCGTCCTGCCTCATGGTGGGCCAGTAGAAGCCTTGACGAAGTACCTTCTGAGCTAGAGACAGCCCCCTAGCATGGTTCCCGCAGTGGCCTTCATGTATCTGCCTTAGTACTGTTTCACATTCGGGGCCATCAATGCATCTTAGCAATGGAGCTGAGAACCCCTTCTTGTATAGTGCATCATTATAGATGCAATACATGGCTGCTCTAGCTCGCAAACGCCGGGCTTCCAGCTTATCACCAGGCAACTTTCCATCCTGCAAATAAATGAGAATAGAACTCATCCAGGAATCAGGCTGTATGGTTATAGCCATCGTCGCATTCTTTTCTTCCGTACTTGGAGCTGGTAGAAACTCAACTGGGATTGCCCCAAGGAAATCTGCATCTCGTGTAGTCGCGAGGCGAGCTAGTGCATCAGCATGCGAGTTTTGAGCTCGCGAGATCTGTTTCATCTCGGATTTCTGAAATGCACCTAGCAGCTCGTGAACTTTCTGGAGGTAAAGGGCCATTTTTGGTCCCCTGGCTTGATATTCCCCCAATACGTGGCCGACAACGAGCTGTGAGTCACTGAAGACTTTCAAGCGATCAGCTCGCATCTCTTTAGCCAAACGCAGTCCCGCGAGCAGAGCTTCATACTCAGCCTCATTGTTTGTTGCCTGAAAGTCAAACCTTAGAGCACAAAGGATCTTGTGGCCCTCAGGACTGATCAGTAAAATTTCAACTCCAGCTCTCTGCTCGCTTGATGATTCATCAACATATAGCTCCCAAGCTGGACCTTTAGAAGACTCAGCTTCATCAGCCACAGGTCTTGTAAACTCAGTAATGAAGTCTGCCAAAGTTTGGGCTTTGATAGTCGTTCTTGGCTTGAACTGAATATCAAACTGTGCGAGCTCCATTGCCCATTTCAACAGACGACCTGAGGTGTCTGCTTTCTGCAAGACTTGCTTCAACGGGTATTGGGTGAGGACTTCAATTGTATGAGCTTGGAAATAAGGTCGCAGCTTCCTTGATGCAATCACCAGGCAGTAAGCTAGTTTTTCCATTTGTGAGTATCTGGTTTCAGCATCCTGTAATCGTTTGCTTACATAATACACCGGAAGCTGTGTCTTTTCTTCTTCCCTCACAAGTGCAGCACTCAGAGCTTGCTTCGATATTCCCAAGTATAAGATCAGCTTTTCATCTTCTTTGGGCTTGGAAAGGAGTGGAGTTCGCCCCATATATTCCTTCAACTGTTGGAAGGCTATTTCACACTGCTCAGTCCACTTGAAGCTCTTCGCTTTCTTCAGAATGTCAAAGAAAGGGACACACTTGTCTGTAGCTTTCGAAATGAACCTGCTCAATGCTGCGATCTGGCCATTGAAACTCTGCACGTCTTTCACCCTGGTTGGAGATCTCATGTCGATCAATGCCTTGATCTTCTCAGGGTTTGCTTCAATTCCTCTACTGTTGACCATGAAGCCCAGAAACTTCTCAGAAGCTACTCCAAACGCACATTTGAGCGGATTTAATTTCATCTGGTAGCTCCTCAAAATCTGAAACATCTCTCCTAAGTCGCGAACATGGTCACCTATCTGCTTGGATTTCACTAGCATGTCGTCGACATAGACCTCCATGGTCTTTCTGATCTGCTCTTCGAACATCATGTTCACCAAGCGTTGATAGGTTGCTCCAGCATTCTTCAAACCGAAGGGCATCACCTTGTAGAAATATAATCCTCGATCAGTCATGAATGAGGTGTGCTCTTCGTCTTCAGGTTTCATTGGGATCTGGTTATATCCCGAATATGCGTCCATGAAGCTTAAGAGCTCGTGGCCAGCAATAGCGTCCACGAGCTGGTCTATCCTTGGCAGGGGAAAACTATCCTTTGGGCACGCTTTGTTCAGGTCAGTGAAGTCGATGCAAGTTCTCCACTTCCCATTCTTTTTCTTCACTAGCACAGGGTTGGCGACCCAGGTCGGGTAGTAAGCTTCTCTGATGAACTTGTTAACCAGCAGCTTGTCTATCTCCTCTTTTAGTGCTAAGTAATGTTCCTCTGTCATTGCTCTTCTCTTTTGACAAACTGGCTTGAAATGAGGATCAATGTTTAGCCTGTGAGACATCACCTTTGGATCTATTCCCACCATATCCTCATGATTCCATGCAAACACATCCAAGTTCGCCTTCAGGAAGTCAGCGAGCTGGGCTCTCAGTTCCGGAGCTAATCCTTTTCCCAGCTTCAAGCATCGCTCTGGATCTACCTCGCTGACTTGTACATCTTCTAACTTTTCGATTGGACCAGTAGCTTGGTCTGCATCTACCTCGCGAGGGTCCAAGTCGTGACTGACTCCTTTCTCAGTCATAGCTCGTGGCTCGCCCCCCGAGACAACGTTCACTTTCTTTCCTCTTACGCCCATTTTCACAGCATCTTCATAACAACGCCGGGCTAAGTGCTGCTCTCCTCGAACACATCCGATGCCATTAGGAGTTGGGAACTTAACTGTGAGAGTTCTGGTCAAGGTAACCACGTCCAACTCGTTCATGGCAGGTCTTCCGAGGACCACATTATATGCTGATGGGCAGTCAATTATCAAGAAGTTTGTCAGGGTTGTTGCCTGACGACCTGCCTCCCCAAGAGTCAACGGCAACTTAATCTGCCCCACTGGTACTACAGCATCTCCAGTGAATCCGAATAAAGGCTCTGGGGACGGTGCCATTTGTTCTGCTCGCAGCCCCATCTGATCAAAACAACTCTGATACATCACGTTCACCGAGCTTCCGGTATCAATCATGATGCGCCTAACTTCCACATTGCTGATTTTAGCCCGTACAACCAGCGCATCGTTATGAGACCAGATCACTCCTCTAGCATCTTCATCTGTAAATACAATCTCGTCCGAGGTCGGTTTTGCCCTTTTTGCAGGTCCCTCCGACCCATTGAGCTGGAACGAATGATTCGCTTCTCGGACGTACCTCTCATGTGATCTGTTGGAGTCACCTGCGATATGGGATCCACCATAAATGGTAAAAATGGTTCTTACCGCAGGTTCATGCTCTGCCTCAAAAGCTTGTAGGGGTTGCTGCTGATGTGTAGGTTGCTGGTGAGGTCGTTGTTGGTGAGGTCGCTGGTCAGCAGGCCTTGCCACATATTCTTTCAAGCGACCTCGCCTGATCAGTTTCTCAATGGCGTTCTTCAACGACCAGCAATCCGAAGTGTTGTGCCCTACCTCATTATGATAGGCACAGAACTTATTCTGATCCCTTTGATGAACGGGAGCCCTTATGGGATTGGGCCTCCCAAAATCCTCCTTATTCCTCTCCGCAGCGTAAATCCTGTCTGGTGATGCCGTCAGGACGCTGTATTCTTCATAATGACCTTGACATTGAGGTCGCTCGTACCTTGGCTCTCTCCTCGCTTTCTTGGCGATCTGGTTATTCGAGCCACTATTTCTTCCTTCTTCGTTCCTGTCATTGTTTCTCCTCTTTGGCTGGCTGGAACTGCCCGCTTCATTCTTCTGATTCTGCTTCTTCGGGCCGAAGGTCTCTTCCCACCTGATTTCTTTCGCAGCTCGCTCATAGAATTCTCCTAGATCATTTACTGGGGACTTGTAAATGCTTTCGTATAACTTTCCATCCTTGCGCAGCCCAGTTGAGATCGCTGTCAATATGCTTTCATCTGATGGATGCTCGACATTCGCGACCTCGCGTCTAAACCTGGTGATGTACTCCTTCAACAACTCACCTTGACGCTGGAAGATAGTGGCTAGGTGGCAGGATGGAGCGAGCTGCCTTCTCAGTGCCCTGTACTGACCAACGAACTTCTGTTGGCATTGCTCCCAACTTCCTATACTGCGAGCTGGGAGATTCTTGAACCACGTCCTCGGAATATCCCCCAATGTAGCTGGGAATACTCGGCATTTCACCATCGGACTTCCTTTCTGCAGGTCCATCTGAACATTAAAGCCGTCGAGATGGTCATAGGGGTCGCTATCCCCATTATACTGCTGGATGTTGGGCATCTTGAACCTCGGGGGGAGAGGCTGTGTCTCAATCTCCCTTGTGAAGGGAGTCCTTCCCCTATAGTATCCACGCTGCTCCGGAGCTCCAAGTCGTGCCTCCAACTGCTGGACCCTTTGGAGGAGCTCCTCTACTTGGGGATCTCGGAGCTCGTATCTCCTCTTGTGGTCGTGACTTGGAGCCGGATGTTCAGGGTCATACCTTTCGTCCTCCTCGAACTGACCTTCAAACTGATGGGGTCTCCCCTATCTCTGTTCATCATCAAATCGCCGAGCTGCAACTCTGGTTCTTCCTTGCCCAACCTCTACCCGCTAGTTTCCATCCTGGCTCAACCTTACCACCAGGCTAGCGGGGCGCGCGACCTCCCTTTCTTCATGAACAAGGTGTCCTCCAGCCCTAGAGCGCGCATTGGAAGAGCGAGCTGAGCCTGCAGGTCGCGGGACTTCTCTTGCCAGCCTGTCAGGTACTTGCATCGCTTCATGTTGCTGGGGGACATGCCTTGGTGCCTGAACTTCGACCCTGGGCATGTTCTGTACCTAAGCCTGCACCAACATATTTACGGCCTTTGTAAGTTGTCTAACCGTCTCCTCCAGCGCTTCTTGTCTCTGGATCAGCACATTCTGCCCTTCGGCTATTGAGGCAATTGGAACCATTTGACGATGAGGCAGAGGAGGGATGCCTGTCGCAGCACCGAGTGCATGTCCATGGGACGGGCCTGCACCATGCATGGTTGCGTCTTGCGCAGGCTGTATGTTCTGCTGTGATTGGTTCATGTGGCTCTCCACCTGGTCATCATCTCCAAAATTCCTGTTTGTTCTGGTCTTTGCCATGTTGTCAGAAATTGATGAACTGAGATGAAAAAAATTACAGTTTGGGCCCCTCCTTCTAGCGCCAAAATGTCAACGTTGGATTTCAGTCGACGAATAATCAATACCCAATACGTGCAATCAATGTGAGAAAGCACAAATACCAAGAAAGAACACAAACAAGAACCGAGAATCAAACAAGGAACACAAAGTTTTTACGTGGTTCTGCAATAATTGACCTACGTCTACGACTATCTGTCTCTTAAATTCTACAGAGTGACAGTATATTATTGATTATTCTCTCATCTATATTACAATGATTTTAGCCTCCTATTTATAGGGAAAGAGGCGTTACAATTCTGGTTGTAGCAAATCAGGAAAAGAATCCTGAATTAATTACACTTCCCAAATAATCAGGAAAAATAAGGAAAAGAATTATATATTAATTACACTTCCTAATATGGTTGAATAATACCAGGAAACTGCTTCCATGAAATCAGGGACGACATTGATTCGGTTTGAATTTGAATAGACTTCCATATCTGATGAGGAAATCACGGTTTGATTGGGTAACTACCATATTCGGAGAGAGAATCATGGTTAAATCAAGTAACTGCCTATTTTCTGGAAGATACTGCACTTATTACACTCTTGGACGAGCTGATATGTCTATGGTGGTCTCGAGCTCGAGCTCGCTGGGAGACGAGCTGTGCATGAGGCGAGCTATGAATGAGCTTGTTGCAGCGAGCTGACAGGATATTGAGATGAGTTGTACCTTCTGCTGGGCCTGGAGTTGATATATGAGCCTCGTCTGATGGGCTTTGACTGGGTTGACCTTATTGGGCATTCTTATTGGGTCTGAAATGGGCCTAAATTGGACTTTTACCAGCCCAATTAATGAGTCCGAAAAATACATATAACACTTTCTTTAGTGTGAAATAGGTGTGGCTAGTGAGCTATAATATTAGTGTCCTTAATTTAATTTTGGTAACGAAATTGTGAGACTAATCAAGAAATGTTTTGTCTTGCACGCATCTTCGAATAATCATACATCTCCAAATGATAATATATCACAATCTTATAAATTTAAATGAGAAAATAATCTTTCTTATGAGTTTATTCATCACCCTCAACGAAGAATAATCTCTCTTAATCAATAGTGGAAATTTAAAAAACTACACCTATTTCAAAACCAAAAATTGTTTTTATCCTATACAAAATAAAATTTGTCTTAGACCTCTCAAATAAATAAATTATAACAAATACCTTGTGATTCTCAAAATACCCCTCTTAATAAAATTTCAAAAATCTCATGATAGGAAGAGCATAAGGGAGGCTCTCTTGTCACGCTTACCTCTCGTCACGCTTGATGGGAAACTCTCCTATTATGTCCAAGTGTGACGGTTCTCTCGTCACACCTAAAGATATTTTGGTTAATATGAGATATTTGATACAATTAATTTGTTTGAGGGTTCAAAACTTTTTTTTTTTTTTTTTTTGGAAGGAAGGTGGGGAGAGGTGTGGGAAAGAGAGAGGGGAGGGGGGGATTGGCTAAAAACTTTTTTTTTTTTTTCTTTCTGAATTTGTGTAATTTTGAATTTTTCTCCAATAATTATAATTTTTTGCACAAACCACTAGTAATAATAATAATAAAATAGTAGATGGAGAGGAGTTTATCAGTGAAGGTTAAAATAAAATTTTGCTGGATCTAGTTTGACTATCAAATTTTGATTTTTCTCTGCAATGATCTAATTAATTAACTCAGTTTAATCAATACATAAGAGTATATTGAAATAATATATTTTTTAAGGTCTTCTTTTTATTGACGATTATATATTCTAATTAAAGACTACAAGCATGCCCTCAACATATACATATAATATGAATCCTTATATTTGATATAAGTAGCATATAAAAAGACACAAATGCAAAATGTAAAAATTCTCTCACTCAGTTACTCTCAAATCCAAATAGTATATGGAAAAAATAAAATAAAATAAAAATAGGTAAAAACAATCCATGCTCAAAATGTAAAAACGATCTCACTCAGTCACTCCCAAATCCAAATAGTATATGGAAATTTTGATTATATAGTGCGGTTTGCAACTGTGCATGGACATGTCGTAGTCTCAGTGGCGTATACAGCTTCATAAGTCTGTATAACACTGAGAACAAGAGCGAAAATTGCACCCACAAAAGCAAGCACAGTCCATGGGCTTGTAAAATGTGTATGCAGCCACTCAGCCAACCAAATCTTAATCTTGTTCTTGTAATGACTTTCAAGTCTGGATTGAACATCAAAATAAACATAAGGATTCGACACCAAGTTATCCGCTATCTTATTGAATATGTCCGCAACCTGTTGATCACTCCCTAGATAATTGAGGAGAATACCTTTTGATCGAAGCTCCTTCACATCTTCTGCATGATCAATCAATGAATCCATGAAACATATGTAGGAAGAGACCCCCAAGTCATCAGGCGCATCCGGGCATGCCTCATAGGCAACCATGTTTAGTAGCATGGAGTTGGTTGAATCATCTATGACTATGGGTGGAAGTTTGAGCACACATTTGATAAATGTTGATGTAAATTGAACATCTGTGAGTTGATGACTTTCACTTGGCTTGAAATAGATCCCCACCTCCTTAAGTTCCTTCGCGGAACGATATGAGAACCCTTTATATCTTTCCTTGGTTTGATCAGGAGGATTGAAAGCAGATTTGTTGATAAGCATGGTGTGAAACATGTCAAGAAGATGAGCAAATTGATCAAACTGTAACATTTTCTGATCATGATCTTGACCTCGAGATTTAGATTGAACGCCAGGAGACCTAAATGAGGAAATAAAACGAAAGAATATATCCATCCAATCAACTTCCTTCTTCAAGCTCATCAACTCCGTGAGGACTTGAAAAGGAAGTTGATTTTCTAGTAACAGCAAGTCTTGACGCACGCGAGCTGCAAGGCAACGTTTCATCTTCAACACTTCGTAACAAGCATCATTTACACAGGAGTGGATGAATTGGAGAATGAAGCAGCCATCAAGAAACATCATTTTAGCGAACGTTTCAACATCGAACGCCTCTGTTGAGTCCTCAGAGTAACACTTCCTTGCAAGTCCTGCCACGGCCTTGACCTTGTTGTACAAAAGTTCAAGCATGTGAGCATCATTATTCGCATATTGGAGTGCCATTGTATACTTGCGCTGCTCAGTGATTTCAAGCTGGTTGTTTATTTGGTGAAAAGGACCAATGGAAACCACTAAAGGATCATAGCATTTCTGGTTTTCTCTAATCTCACGAAGCATTGGTGGAACTCTCTGTATTTTTGGCTTGTTTTCGATATCAATTTTGGTTACTGAGTCGGGCGATTGAGTATCACGAGACAGGCAGCAGCCCGCCACTCTTTTCATTACTCTATCTAAAGCTTGCATTTTGGCGCACACAACTTATAAATGACAAGTCAATTTTGTGAGTAGCACCATTTATTTTGCAACAATATAGATATGTGTATATATATATATATATATATATCAGTTGTAAAACATGGTTGCTTGTGGTTTGGAACATGCATCTCCTCTTTACTTGATTATTGAGCTTGGAATTTTTACTATATTCGAATATAGTGAAAAAATCTGAAAAATCTCATAAAATAAAAAATAATATTACTGAATCTCATTTTTTAATATAAAAAATGAGTGGTTTCACATTAATTTCATTTTTAGAGAGAATTTTGATAATATTCCTTCGAATACATGGATATGTTTGGTGCATATACAATTTAAATATTTTAAATGAATTGTGTTCTATTCTCAATATGGTTGCATGCAAGGTGATGGGATTATTTAGTACCATCTTCTTTTTAGATTTAGATCTTCTTTTCATCTTTTTCCTATTATTTTTCAAATATTTGATTGGTTGTTGATAAGGTAAAAGCGAAAAATA
This sequence comes from Litchi chinensis, assembly GCA_019925255.1. NCBI lineage: Eukaryota > Viridiplantae > Streptophyta > Magnoliopsida > Sapindales > Sapindaceae > Litchi > Litchi chinensis. Next base: position 731,474 of record CM034462.1, on the reverse strand, counting down.
GTTACATCTCAATCATTCATTAACCATAATGTTTATGTGTTATGAGATTAGATAAAGTTAGGAAAAAGTTTAGATGAACAAAAGCAATAGGCCCCATAGGCCCATGGAAAATTTTTTATTTTTAATAAAGAGTTATTTTTATTTTTCTTTTTAACGATTGAAAAATCGTTATTTTCTCTTTTATGAGTTCAAAAAGCATCTTTTTACTCATTTTTTTAACTCAAGTTAACAATGATTTGAAATAACTCCTGTAATAAATTTATTAAGAATTTTTAATAAAAAAAATATTAATAATTTGAAGTTTGGCCCCCAACATATCTTCTAATGGTAAATATCAATAATTAATTTTTTTAATCTAATTATTATTGCATATAATTTTAATTTTTATAATGGAAGAAAGTAATTAATTTATTCTATAATTTTAAAATAAGAAAACATCACATTAATTAATTTTTACATTTTTTTTTCTTCTTTTTTTTATTTTTAATTAGGTTTCTTATTCTAATTTTGACTTTTTTCTTTTTTTTTGGTATTTTTCCGTTTCTGTCTTATCTTTTTTCACGCCGACAATTTCCGTAGACAACGTACAATGATCAGTTGCTTCTTCCTTATACAATCTCAGATATATAGTTTATTATTTTTCAAAATTGTTTGAATACATTTATATTTTACTTTTTCTTTCATAAGTTTAGTCTTAAAACTTTTAACCTTTATTATTTTTTTTTTCAGATATCAGTTTGTTAAAAAAAAAAAAAAAAAAAAGAGTTTTAATAAGTGCTTTTTGCCAAATCAAAATCAACCAAAATGAATTTACGTTTGACTTGTTTAAACATGTTGAATCTTACTAATAATTTGACGTTGTTTAATATTTCCATTGCTTACTAAATTTAAATTTTATATTAATTACATATTTTTGCTAATTGATTAACTTATTTTATTTATATTTATGTGAATATCAAAATTTGTATCTTAAATTATTAATTGTTCATCTTAGGCTTTACTTATCAAAGATAAGTTTTAATTCCCTTTCATATTTATAGCTGAAACTAGATGACACTAGTTATTATTATTACTATTAGCTTACTTTTTGCTTTTGACAATATTTATAATACATTGATTTCTTAAAATTAGTTCGACTTTTAGCCTCCTAAAGCCAATTCCTAGCTTCATCCTTGTAGATGAGGAGAATATCTAAATTACTTTTAAAATAGTTCATTCATTTGCAACTGGCAAAAAAAAAAAAAAAAGAACTTATATAATGTGGGATTCAATAGTCCCATGCTCTTGGGACTAAATTTTTTATTAATAACTCATATTATAGTTTTTACAATTATTTTCAAGAACAAATAATATGTCGCTAATTTATTAGAATGCAAAGTTCTGTATATCAATTTAAATTAATATATGTATATTTAGAATTAAAGGTAACATCATGAGTATCAATATATTATTGTTAATGTAAACAAATCGAGGCAAAGACACACACCCCTCGAGGCCTCGCCCACCGGGGCCTCCCAAAAGGCTTCAACAACAAAAGAAGAATTCCAACGAACAAGGCACGAGCGCACGACTTTGAATTGAAAAGAAAATTCTTGTTGTTAATATATAAAGACTTGTTTTTAGAACATTTCTTAAGTTATTATTATTATTATTTTTTTATCATTTATATGTTGTTTAAAATTTTTTAGCAGTCAATCAACCCAAAATTTGAGAGTCATGGACAATCTTTTTTCAGTTAACTAATTGTGTAAGTATCTTTGGTATTTATGATAGTGCTTCAAGCCTTAATGAGATGGTTATTTTAATTATTTTAGTGTACTGAATCGTGTTATATTATTAGTTCAATCTTATGTTTGATATTTGTTATGACCGTTTTCACGACATTGATAAACGGACCGCAGAAGGCCCATAGGATGGACCCAATGGTGAAGGGCCCAAGAAGCCTAGTGTTTCGGTCGCAATAGCGAGCTCGCTACTTTCTCCAGATCGCGCTTATATCAAGCTTACCTCAGTGCATCTTTAGCTCGTAAAGATAAACAAGTTAGATCGCCGAGCTCGCGTCAGGTAATCTCTTAGAAGTCGATGCCAGATCGTTCTGATTTTCCAATTTTACATGGGCACAATCTCAATGATCCCTGATCCAGAGAAACATTTAATGTAGTGATGACAGTGCATTTAATGCATCAAAGACTTTATATGAGCATTTAATGTAGGCATATCCATGTAAGAATAATTAGTGTAGTAGCAATTAATGCAGTATGATCATGTCAAAGTAGTTAAAATAATGATAGTTTTTTTACGTGTGTAACACTCAATTGCAATCTCGCTCTCTCTATAAATAGGGGTGAAATCCTTTGTAAAAAATAAGTTGAAATGAGTATTATCATCACTCTGCTAAAATATATTTAGAATGGTCTGTAGACGTAAATACACTTGCCGAACCATGTAAAATTCCTTATCTTTACATTATTCTTCCTCTTCTTCCTTCATTCTTAATTGCTTCTTAATTGTTTTCACTAACCTTCATCATCATTCATTCTCATTTATTATCAAAGTTATAGTCTGGACCTAAGAATCTTTAAGTCGACCAATTCCAAACGTCGACAATATTAGTACCCAATACTACATTGTATTAAGTTATATAATCTTTCGTATTGAATTGTATTACATTTTTTCTAAAACTAAAAAAGAAAAGTAAAATTTTCAAAATAAAATTATATAAAAGGCTTTTAAGTTATTTAAAATTTTCAAAATAATGAAAATAATATTATATATAACTAATAAATTAAATAATAATAAAAGTATTATTCCTAATTTAATGTATTTATTTCAAATTATTTTCAACATCGTAAAAGGTTTTGAAAAATAGAAGATTTAATTATAGATATAAATTTGCTTTGAAAAGAAAACAAAAATAGTCCAACAGGGTCTTTAATAATCATATTCAGTGACAACCCACATACATGTGGTGGATAGTATAACAAGGGTCATATAAGAGGGTAGTGTTGGCATTGACTTGTGCAATGCTATGCCCTGACCAAACACTTCCATTGCATAATTTTATACATTTTAATCTTGTTATACAGTACAATACAATGGTTGAACTGGTAGGTTACGACACTTCTCTGATACGTCCTTCAGGGTCTAACACTTCCTCTCATTGGTGTTGGTAGATTTCTTTAGGAGCAGCAACCTCAGGTCTGGGTGTGTTTTGGGCTTGGGCCTATGTCAGCACCCTAATTGCATCCGCAAGCTGTCGCACAGTATCTTCCAGCGCCTCTTGTCACTAGTTTCACGCCTATAGCCCCTCAACCATAAGGACCATCGGTACTGGTTAATGAGGGGATAAGGGAGGCATGCCCATAGTAACGCTGATTGTGGAGACTTGAGCCGCACTTGCTATTGGCCTGATTACATCCTTCATTGGCTGGACATCATGTTGTTGCTAATCCATCTACCTCTCTAGTTGATCAACCATCGCATTTGAACTTTTGGTTGTTCTTTCTCTTGCCATGACTATAAAAAAACTCTAATAAATTGTAATCTGGGCCCTCCTTCTAACGTCAAAATGTCGACATACGAATTTGGTCGACCCAAGTTCTTGACTCAATACCTACAATTAAAGAGAAACAAAGCAAACAAAAAAGAGAAATGAGAGGAAGAACAAATTGCAAAAATTGTTTTTACGTGTTTCGGCTAGAACAATGTTTATATCAACGACTGTGTTATTTAGTTATTTTGGCAGAGTTACAGTATGTTATTAAGTTTTGTATATTTATAATGAAATTTTAGCCCTTATTTATAGCGTAGGACATTACAGTTTGAATACAACTAAAATAGGAAAAAATTTTACACTAATTACATTTTCAAAACCTGTTTCCACTATATCAGATATAGATTTCGTAATATCAGTGATTGATTCTACTGACAAAAGAATTTGAATTTATTTCCAATTCTGGTGGTTAACTTCTTCTCAATTTGGGTCATTGCCATTCTGGAAAATTCCCTTAACGGACGCTTCGAGTTGCGAACTGGAACTTGTCTTGAACGACCTCGAGCTAGGCATAAGACGAGCTAAATTGTGATTGACCAATGACATGAGAACTGCATTAGCAAACTGCGAGCTCATTGGTACGAACTAGGTATTGGTGAACTAAGCCTTCGTCTACTGGGTCAATCCATTGGATTAATTCCTTGAACTTTTACCAACTCATTTATATGGTTTCAGATATACCCACAACATGCTGCTTATGTATTGAAATTCATGATTTTCAATATTTGTTTCAGATTGACATTGATTGGATTTACCTAAGTTTATGATTAATGAATAATGATCAATTTGTAGAGATTGATCTTTTAGCTGGATGATTAGAGCCACCTCCTGGAATAGCTACTCGTCAGGAATACCATCATTAGTAATTTGGCATATATAATCACACCAAATAAGAATATTATGTTGGTTGATGGAAGCTTATACTTCCTTATATTAAATGAATAAATAAGAAATGGCTTTAGTTACTTTCCTTTTATGTATTTATATTGTCGTCATTAATAAATGGATTCGAAACATAAATGATTTAATTAGAGTAAAGATAATTTAAATGTTTGAATTAACGGTTTCTAACATGGTATCAAGTCATGATTAACACAATGGCTTTAAGTTTGAGGTCCTGAGTGTGAAAACTTAAGTGTTTGATGAAAATATAAAACTGTTCGATGAAATGATTCAAACTTGTCATTAATTGATTGATTACAGGCAATGACTATGTACACAACCCGGATTGAGGGACCCTTCATACTTAGCTGAAGTCAGTCACACAATCATTTTACAACCTAGTGCAGAGGAGCTTGCTATTGATGCCATCGTCTGATCATTACTGTCTGGGGTGCAGGGGAGATGGCTACTAATGCAAGCAGAGTGGAGTACCCTAATCCAGGTAATGCTCCATTACAAGTGACATGAACTTGTGCTTCAGCTTCCAGTGTCCTGAATTTTGAGTGCTTAGGACCCCATAAACGTATTATATCACATTACAAGTCAGCCGTCCAGCCTTACACAACATGGAGAAAATGGATATGTATGTTAATCTATGTGAAAGGTCAAAACAGTTGTCAGGTATTTTTCTATTAACTTAGGTTTATGGGTATTTAAGCATTTTAGCATCCTATCCAAAAACAAAACAATATCACCTAGTTGCAATTGACATACAATAATCAAATCTACATACGATGAGGAAAAAATTAAATTGAAAGATGGAATAATATCAACTAACCAGCATTGAGTACTTCAGCTATACAATCCTCATGTGTACTAAGAAATCTGTGGTTATCCATGATTACTTGCATCGCATGACAATAAATACTCTAATGTCTGCAAAACAGAATTAATAACAATTATTGGTTAATATTGAATATATGCAAAAAGAGCATGCAATTTTACTAAGTTTGCAGTCTTTTACACACATTTTAAATAGTTGAAGGAATGTCTTTACCATGGTAGTTTCATGATTCAAACCCATCATATGAATCTCTAATCTATATTTTAAAGTTATCGAAGGCACATATAGAGTAACAATGCTTTCATTGCATTAAATG